>BSBK01008636.1:725000-1325000 GCA_027943335.1 Chamaecyparis obtusa
TTAATAGAGTGAACTCAATAGTTCTATTGTAAATCTCTTAACCAAGTGCACACTTGATTGTGTTGCTAAAATCCTTTAACCAGGTAGATCTGCTTGATCTTATTGTTACTCGTAACATGGTAAGATCACCATAAGTGATCACAATATTTGTAGCCTTAACCGATATAATTTGTTACTACAGTAGTGAAGCTTTGTGGGTGTCATCCTCATCATAGTTTTTACCTTCTAACAAGGGTTTTTGCGATACCAAAACATTTGTGTTAAGTGTATGAAGTTTCATGAATGATTTATTGATTAGGTTACATGTATTTACATTTTAGCTATATTTGAATGCATATTACATGCAATGGATTAAGTTGATTAATGCTATCTATGCTTACAAAGTTTTCAGCCTTGAAAAGTTTTAAAGGTACTGATTCACCCCTCCCCTCTCAGTACATATCTTTCCATAATCCCAACATTCTTTATTCTCGGAGATATATGTCTACCATTTTCTTAATAAATTTTGATCTACTTGACCAAATTCAAAATAAATTACATATTATTGTTCTAGACTTGATTCTACACACTTAATAAAAAAATTTCATTTTTAAAATTATTTTGATGCAAGTTATGCCCAACACATGAACAAACACCTCATTTTTAGGGTGCACCCACTTTAAAAAATCATTAAAAAAAATTCTCATCAGAAAATTATAAAACAATACAAAAATTCTAACAATCACTCTTACCTATCATTCTACCAAAGGGATTTTCAAAATACTAAATCTAACTATATCTTTTGTGAAGCACATGCCATAAACTATGTTATATTTTTTCTATAAAAATTAGGAATATTTTTTCATGCACAGCGGGTTTGACCCTCTTAATCATATCCATTTTAAAAAAACTTTAGTATTTTAGAAATTAGATTCATTTTACTATAATTCTTATTATTTGTACATATCCTGATTTTGAGTGCATGACTCTCAAATTTCTCTTTGAAGTTCAGGTTTACCTGATTTCAGAAAAAAGTGGCCACTAATACCCCCTTTTTGTTCACCATCTTGGCCCACTTACCCATTTGATGAAAATTGTGGTAATGATGTTGTCACTTCATCTTGGTCTTTGCAACTTGTTCACAATCAATTTCTATTATTTCCTTATTTGTCACCCTCTATTATGATTGGCTATGTTCCTGATGATAACCTACAACTGATTGAATATCTTGATGGAATGAATGGATAAGTAAAAGATTGTGATTGAAGGTCACTGAGCTACTAAATTGATATGTAAGGTAATTAAATTAGTTAATGTATTGTCATTGATGTCAACTATTTTTGACTGTACTTATCATGATGGTTACAAACATCTGAAGGACAAAAATGGTTAAGGAATGAGATATCTACATGAAGATGAGATGGATATGAAAGATATGGCTATGGTTGTTAGGAACTTGCATGTTCCTTCTATTTATTTTGTTAGTATAGTGTTGTTGGATGCATATGCTTTGTAAGTTGTCCCTTAGTATATTTTATTATCCCACATGCATAGGAAGTAATAGTTATCTAGTTTCTAGTTGGTTTATAAGTGTGTGTTGAAGCCTATGAGGGCACGGTTGAATTCATTATATTGAGCTTGCTCAAAGGAGGTTTCCCCCTCGAAGTGGCCTGCGGTCAATAGATTCACTTGAGTTTTGTTTTTGCTCTATATTTCATTATTTCATGCATTCACATTATATTGTTGCAGAAGGTTCTTCACATTTGGTATTAGAGCACTTTCTTGGGCTCATTGGGTGGAAATTACGTCAAATTTTTTTCTCTGCCGTGGCATCTAGGTGTTGTGTTGATTACAGTATTTCTCCTTGTTTACCTCTAAGTTCATGAAATTATAGTACTTGTTCTAGTAGTTGTATTTTCTATTAGTTACTCGAGCCACTAGTTTCCATTTTTTTTTATATCTTCCTTGCTTTCACCCCATTCACTCTCAAAGCTTCCCAGAACCCCTACAATACTAGTCCGCACAATCCCTTCCTTGAGGACCCTCCCCCAAATTCTACATATCGAAGCCCTAAATCCCTCATTTCTCTTTTTTTAGGGTTTGCCCTAACTTTTTTTATTCACACCCAATCGCCACCAGATCTGGCCATAGGGCTCATTTCCTAATTCTACTTCTTTGTCCCTCTTGGACCGCTCCTTCCATTTCAACTCCCCACCCCTCAAACCCTCATTTTTCTTTTTCCCTTCCCCTTTGCTAGTGCCCAAACACTCGTCACACCCCTGTTAGCCATCTGCGTACTGCCTAGTTCCCAAATTACCCTAATTGAAAAAGTTTTTGTTTCTGTTGTTCTATCCATTTCCAAAAAAAACAAAAAAAAACCTTGCTATATGGTTGTCACCCATGCAGGAGCAAAAAATATGGAGGAACTTGCCTCCCTCAAGACTAGACTTCAAGATGTGGATGAAAAATTTATTGGTCTCATCCTTCAACATTCTCGGTCTTCTAAACCTGGGTTTTCTTCTAGCTCGTCTCATGGACCAAAGCTTGATTTTCCTCGCTTCGATGGTGTTGACCCGACTGGATGGATTTACTGGGCAGAGCAGTATTTCAGCCTACATAATACTCTGAATACCAACAAATTTATGCTTGCATCTTTCCATTTGGAACATAAGCTCTTTAATGGGTTCATTGGTACATCAAGGCTCAGGGAGAGCCAACTTAGATAGAATTGTGCACGCTCATTTTATAGCGCTTTGGCCCTAGTGCTTTTGATGACTTCACTGGAGCACTCACTAAACTTTTCCAAATAGGCACAATGAGAGAGCATCAGACATAGTTTGAAAAATTAGCTGGGTAACTCATTGATGAGTCTATGACATCATGTTGTTGACTTGATTATATTACATGATTTTTTTATGTATTGAAGATCAAAACTGAACAAGTTTGTGGTCGGTAATTGAAGATTTATGTATACACAGAGCTAGTGTAGTGTATACCGAGTACAGTATTCACCAATGCATTTTGGTATTGATTGAGTGAATGAAATGTTATAACAAATGACTGAATTGATGAGTTCGATAATTGCTTATGATTTTGAGGTGGAAGATAAAGTTTTTTATGATGATCTAATGGCTGACAAAATTCAATATTGATCAGATGAAGGAGATTAAAATGTGTTATAGACACAACTGTCGAGGAATCTTGAAGTGTAAAAATGAATGATGGATATTAAGAGGCAAAATCCAATAGATGAGAATAAAATGGTTTATGACGTCTATTTAAAGAGACATGAGATTCATTATTGAGTTTGGGATTATTGACATGGGAGGAGAATTCACATGAAAGGGCTATTTTCATGCACTTCTAATCAAATTGGTTACAAACAAAACCAAGCTGAACTGCAAACATTTCCGAATGCCAGAGAATTATTGACCGAGTGGAGTAAGTTGGAGGATATGAAGGATTCAATTGATTATTGCTTAGAGGAGTTATTTTGAGCTTAGCATAGATCTGAATATCTAAAAATCATAGTTGTATTTGAATCAGATCATTACTGTATCAATTTAACCATTGTTATAGTAAAATCTCTTAACTGAGTGGACTTAAGAGTCTTTTTATATTTCATTATGACATTCAATGAATGTTGATTGTTTTCTTGTTGACCCCATAGTGAATGTTGGTCAAGGGAGAACTGTTAGTGATAAATCCTCTAACTAGGTCACACCTTATAGTATGTTTTTTAACCTTTGATAGGGTTGACTCCTAACTGAGCTCACTTCAGAATAGTGAATTATTTTGGGTTATCGGTCCCAGGTGGTTTTTCCCCTAACAGGGTTTCCACATTAAAAATCTATGTGTTATATGTATTTGATGTGATTGAATTATTATTTTACTTTACACATTTCATAAGTAGTCAAATCGGTAAATATAGTATTGAATTGACTATCAATTGGTAGATGAAGATAAAGATATCGTTGATAGCTTATTGAGTTAATAATTTGATAGGAAATATTGAATACATACATCTAGGAGTTTGTGGGACTGTAGGGTTTGTGTAGGATCATGGTATACCAAACTATGGCCTTAAGTGGGAGTGAAAAATCACAAAATCAGGGTTAGTCAACTTGACCTAAAAAGTTGAACATCTTATCAACCTTATGTGAAAAAGTTGTAAGAATAGAATCTATAGGAAATTGAATGTAGTTTCTAAACTACTAGCCCTTGTTTGAAAAAAAATTAACCTAATTGTTCAAAACTTTAAATTTCAATGCAGTAGTACACAAATTTTAGGGAAAAGATAAAAAGTACATGTCTATGAGACCACCTTAATCACAATCAAATGATGATATATTTTCACAAGATTCTAGACATAAGTAGTTGTTAATGCCTGATACAACCACTAGACTTATAGAGCATAGGAGGCTGTTAAACCATGTGACGAATCCTAAGGGGAGCGCTAACCATTATGCCAACAATCTCCCCCTCAGTGTTACCTGAGGAGATTCAAACCTGTGACCAAGCTCTGATACCACTTGTTACAAGTAGTAGTTGTCGTTGCACCAAAAGATTGACCTGTTAATGCCCGATACAACCACTAGACTTATAGAACACATCAGGCTGTTAAACCATGTCATGAATCCTGAGGGGAGCGCTGACCATTATGCCAATAGTAGTCAACTCATTCCTAGATGTGATGCATATTTTTGTGTAATTTTTTCTCAAATAAATAGTGAATTATGAATTTTCTTCTAGAACTTATTCAGAATAAAAAAAATCTTGTGTCTCGCCACCTTAACTAATTCTAAACTTTACAAAATTGAATTTTTTTTTCTTATAGTAGGTGAAGTATAGAATGTGATGCATGTTTCAGATTTCAAAAAGGTTCAACAGTTTGAAAGTTATAGTTATTTTTCAATCAGTATGTCAATTAAGACTTTAAAGATAACTCAATTAAAAAATAAGTAATAATTACTTACTAAATTCAAAATTTGACAACAATTATATTGATGGAAAGTTGATAATGTCTTTAAGAAACCCTTTTTGTTTCATTAATTGTGGGTGAAAAAAAGGTCATCAACTATATGGTCGAAGTATCAAGATCAAAACAAATCTGGTGAACATGCCTTATGGGTTGACCATTCACATTTGGCATTGCCCAAGGAAAATACCAAGCCTAATCAAATATTTGATAATATCGGATATCTGAAATCTCCCACCTAATTCAAAATTTCATTTTGACTATTTTTTTCAATTTTAAGTTACATATTACAATTATGTTTTTATGTTAATATTAAATGAGTTGACCATTTTTTTAAATTTCAAGTTATATATTATAAATTTTATTTTTTTATATTAATATTAAATGATAATAGAATAGCATTAGTATTATATAAATTTTTATATTAGTATTGTATTATATTATTATTTATTTCTCTATTGTATAATAGTATAATATTAGTATTAAATATTTATTAAAATATTTATATTATATGTTCAATAATACCTAAGAGAGAGAGAGAGAGAAAAATTTGAGTGGGATATTTTAGTTATCCAATATTATCAGATATCCAATATTTTTGGATATCCGATTGATTTTACTGGCATCTCTTAGTCCGAGAATGATGTTTTCCTACAAGACCCTCAGTTCGAGAACCACTTTTTCTGCAGGATCGTCAATTTGAGAACCACATTTTTCTACAAGACCCTTAGTTCGAGAACCGCATTTTTCTGTAGAGAATATCATGGGATTGTAGTTGTAAGGCCGATGTGGGCAAGAGTATGATGTATAGTTATGGTGTTCCTTGAATAAACTGTAATTTCAGGAGGGTTTCCAAGAAACATTTTTGAATCGTCATGGGGTGGAGATGGGAGATTTTCTAGTGTTCAAGTACATATCAAAGTCATTTTTCAAGTTTAAGATATTTAAAAGAAAAGGGTATGTGAAAAATCTTACTGCTTGTCATTTTACAAATACAAATGTTGATACAAGATTCCCTTCTAATAATTTAGGTAGCTAAAATAGACAAATAATTATTATTTTTTTATTGCAGGCCATTTTGGCAAGAACCCTAAACATTATGAATCCTCTTCTCTAGTGAATCCTACCCTTGCTTTCAAATCAAACAAACTATTTTGTAATGGAAATGTAGTCCTGGAATCAAGAGGAGTATCTAAGTGGAAAGGTTTACCAAGTTAACATGATAGAAAATAGTTTTTCAATTATATTTTACTGGAGGATATCTGATGGTCTAATATAATTTGTTGTGTTCTGTAATATGAACATCTACATTTTTTGTGAGTTGTAAGCTTTAATAGTAGTGTATCAATTCAATGGAAAACATGAATGCATTTGGTCAAAATGTTAACCTTTGGATCAGATCATATAGAATTTTGTTCTTGGGATTAAACATTATATTCAAGTTTCGTGTTGAAATGATGTTTTCACAATCCACTTATAACCCCTTATAAAGTTACTTAAATTTTTGTTGTCATAAATTCCTTGTCAACATTAAATATATAATAGAACCCGCACTGCCAAACTAGGATACACGTACATTGCACTAAATAGGTTGTCCTCCCTATTTTCATTCATTCCCTATTCCCTGTCCAACAATTCATCTAGCAAACTAGGAATTTTGATTCTTTTACATCTTTCCAAAATAGGTATCAATGCCACTAGCTTACAATGTAACAACCATTTCCATGAGTGGGAGAGTAGGAGGTATTAAATTGTAATAACTATGTACAAAATGTTGGAAAATTGCAAAAAAATCATGGATGACCATTGAAAGAAGAAAAAGAAACCAACCAACCATTTTAAAAAAAACATGGGTGGCCTTTGAAATAAGCTATTTTTCTAGAAAAATTTTGGTAGTTTTCAATGGCCCTAGGCAAAGGTAGCAACTCTAATTACAGATGTATTTCAAGTTGCTCATCTATACAGTTTGGTGAAGAAGGGCGTGCATTTTCTGATTCCTTGATTGGGAAGTGATCTTTCAAGGCTCGTATCTCTGACCCTGTGAGAGATATCGACAAACCATGAGATGATATAAGACCACATTTCTGAGGCCTACAATAACCTCTCTCCATTCTAGGAGATTTGACATTGTTTTAATTTGGCATGCAAGTCTCGCTTGATGCCAAAACTTACAGTGAGTATTAGTTGAAAGTTGCACCACTAGGTTTCTTCCAAACAATTCATCTTGGCACCAAACGGTCTACACCATTAGTTCCATTTGAGTAGGTAAACACTAGTGACAACCCCTTTTTGACCATTGAGTCACTAGAACATTCATGACCATGCCAAACCAAAGTGTTCCCAAGGTGCATTAAGCACGATTGGGAAATAATCTTTTGAGGCTTGTATCTCAGACCTCGTGAGAGGCATAGGAAAACCATAAGATGCTACAAGACCATGTTCCTGAGGCCTACAATAACCTCTCCCCATTCTGGGAGATTCAATTTTTTTGAATTTGGCACGCTAGTCTTGCTTGATGCCAAAACTTGCAATGAGGGTCAGTTGGAAGTTGCACCATGGGGTTTCTTCCAAACCATTCATCCTGGAACCAAACAGTCTAGGCCATTAGCTCTGGTTGGATGGGTAAATGCTAGTAACAATCCCATTTTGACCATTGATTCTCTAGAATGTTTGTGAACATATCAAACCAAAGTGTCCCCAAGGTGCACTAAGCACGATTAGAAAGTGATCTTTCGAGGCTCGTATCTCAAACCCCATGAGAGGTATTAGTGAACCATGAGATGGTACATGACCGTGTTTCTAAGGCCTACAATAACCTCTCTCCATTCTAGGAGATTCATTTTTTTTGAATTTGGCACGCCAGTCTCGTTTGATGCCAAAACTTGTAGTGAGGGTCAGTTGAAAGTTGCACAACTGGGTTTCTTCCAAACCATTCATCCTGACACTGAATGGTCTATGAAATTGGCTCCGGTTAGGTAGGTAAACTCTAGTGACAACTGTATTTCAACCACTGAGTCACTAGAACGTTCGCAAACATGCCAGACCAAAGTGTCCTTAAGGTGCACTAAGCACGATTGGGCAACAATCTTTTGAGGCTCGTATCTCAAACCCTGTGAGAGCTATTGATGAACTATGAGATGCTACATGACCATGTTTATGAGGTCTACAATAACCTCTCTCTATTCTAGGAGATTCAATTTTTTTTGAATTTGGCACACCAATCTCGCTTGATGCCAAAACTTGTAGTGAGGGTCAATTGAAAGTTGCACCATTGGGTTTCTTCCAAACCATTTGTCTTGGCACCAAATGGTTTGTGCCATTAGCTATAGTTGGGTGGGTAAACAATAGTGACAACCCCATTTTGACCACTGAGTCACTGGAATGTTCATGACCATGTCAGACCAAAGTGTCCCCAAGGTGCACTAAGTATGATTGGGCAATGATCTTCTGAGGCTCATATCTCAGACCCGGGGAGAGGTATTAGCACTTTGTGAGATGTTACAAGACCATGTTTATGAGGCCTCCAATAAGCTTTCTCCATTCTAGGAGATTCAAAAATTTTCAATTTTGGCACGCTAATCTCGCTTGATGCCAAAACTTGCAGTGATGGTTAGTTGAAAGTTGCACCACTAGGTTTCTTCCAAACCATTTTTCGTGGCACCAAATGGTCTACACCATTAGCTCTCATTGGGAGTGTAAACTATAGTGACAACATCATTCAGAACATGAATTCATTAGAACATTCAGGAACATGCCAGACCAAAGTGTTCCCAAGGTCCACTAAGCACCATTACATATGTTGGCGAGCGTTCTGGTGTGTCAAGAGGCAAAGTGAAACCATTCAATGGGTAAACCTACCCAGCTAGACATGATGGAAGCATCAGTTTATGCCCACAATGGAAAAATATCGCTGCACTCCAAAGGAGATGGGGACATGGCCATAAAGGGTCATTGGCAAATGTAAAGAGACCAAGGATGGTTAGTTGAATGCATTGTGGAATGTGTCTATGATTTGAAATTGAGTAAATTGATTGTCTAGTATCTTGTTATCACTTCCATGTCTGTATTGCATCATTTTATTGTCATTTGAAGGCAATTAATTAACTATTGTCGTATATAATAGTGTTTGGTTGTAGGGATATGTAGGATATATGGTGGTGGAGAGACCACAAATGGTGGTAAATATTGATTGAAGGTGCATGAAGCAACACCAATCATTGTTGTGAGCATATACTCCAATGGATGAGTATATTTTGTGATGGATCTATGCTATTGGGGTCCATAGGGATTTTTTAGATCCATTGGGGGTATCTAGAGAGATTTGCACGAGTCTTTGTTAACAAGCCCTAGCCTAGAGACCCTAGAAAGGAGGGTTTGGTACCTAGAATGATAGGTCATTGTTTTCTCAATAACTGTTTGACAAAATCTTGATGTAGAAGCATCATTCCATGAATTTTCTTATTGATTCTCATGGAATGATGTTTTGGACTTTCAAGGTTTTACACTAAAGCATTTTTAATATTTCATGTTATTTTAGGTTTTCATAAACCTGGCCAAGTTTACCATTTAAAAATTGATAAGTCTAGAAGATTTGGCAAATTTGCAAGACTCATTGAGTACTTGGTCACAAGTTCCTAGGTCTTATTTGGACCTGCTCGCCTGAGGGCTTGCCAAGTGTGGGCAATTCTTGTCACATGAGTTTTTTAGGTGAGGGACAAAGGTGTCTTCTTTTTATTTTATTTAAATGATGAGGACTAGCCTGTTTGTATGGTCAAAACTGGAAATATCACCACCAAATTTTGATCTTATTGTGAAATATTGTGTATATGAGCTAGTAGTTTTATGACCACCAAGTTTCAGTGCTCATCTGTATGGACAATTTCTCATTTTCTATTTCTTGGGTGTTGATTTGAAGTTGTTTGGGAGAAAAGAATGCAAGTTATATTTGAATGACATTTTAATTTTTTGTTAGATATTAAATTTTGTTTTTTTTTTCTTCTTTTGAATATTAACAATCCATTCAATTCAGGAAACAAGGATACTTTGGATGCAATGCCTACAACAAAAGGAGTGGATATTAGAGATGAGCTAATTAAATTTTATGAAAGACATTATTCTTCAAATCTTATGCACCTTGTTGTATATGGCAAAGGTAAGCATTATTTGTTTTGTCTATTTTATGAGATGATTCTAAGTTCTAACAATACGAGGTTTGATTTCTAGTATGTATTACAACTAAGATCTCTGTTGCTTAAGCTAGCTTTTCCATGATATAAAATGAATCTAGCAAAAAAAAATTTCAGAAACCATTGAGGAACTTGAAAAGTTGGTTAAAGAAAAATTTACTGAAATTAAGAATACACAATAGAATCCTTATTTTGTTGGTCAGCTTTTCCATTCAGAGCACTTACAGGCAATAGTTATAATAACTTGTAGTGGTTAGGAAGGGTTTATGCAATATTGCTATGGTTGAAAATGACACCAAACTTTTCAAAGTAGCTCAATATGAAGATTCCAATGAGATTGAAAAATGAATTTTAATTTCTATGGTGCAGTGGATTAATTAGTTTATCCAATTTTGTTGAATAATTGTATTTTCAGATTCTGGTCAAGACTGTTCATGTAAAAGAGGGCCACACATTGGGTATTTTATTGCCTATTACTCCTGAACTTAAAAATTATAAGGAAGCTCCCTCAAGGTACCTTGGTCACCTAATTGGGTATGACATAGATGGTTCCTTGTTTTTCCTTCTGAAGAGCTTGGGTGAGCTTTTTTGTATACAATTTATTCTATAGTTCATTTTACATGCTAAGAACGACATTTGGAAACAACAATTGTGGCATGTTGGATGGTTAACCTACATGATATTACCAAGAAATAAGTAGCTCAACGCGAGTTTTGGTTTTCCTATATCATACTCATAGCATGATATACCATATAAAAATGCAAAGGCTCCTATTCTGGTACCTATTCCTGAACTAAATAGTAGACAAAATTCTCAAAATACAGACCCTTCATACTTAACTTATGAAAGCCTTCTGAGCAATACAGATGAAAACTTTAAAATAAGGTGGCCTGAAGATGAATGGGATTCCATTGCACTAAATTACACATCTGGGACTACCTCCAGTCCAAAGGGAGTAATCTATTGTCATAGAGGTGCTTATCTCAGTTCTCTTGCCTCTATTTTGTTATGTGAAATGATGACCATGCCTGTGTATCTCTGGACAGTCCCAATGTTCCATTGCAATGCCTGGTCATTTGCATGGGCCACAGCTGCATAGGGTGGCACAAATGTATGCCTAAGAATGTAACAGCAAGTGCAATATTTGATGCCATTACAGAGCACAAAGTTACCCACTTGTGTGGTGCACCCATAGTCTTAAGCATGATTGCAAATGCCCAACCCCATGAAAGAAAGGCTATTCCACATATTGTGCAAATAGTAACTAGTGGTGCCCCACCACCAGAAGCAATTCTGTCCACCATGGCTAAGCTTGGTTTCCATATGATTCATTCGTATGGCCTCACTGAAACATATGGTCCCTCATCTTTCTATGCATGGAAACCACAATGGGACTCTCTGCCAGAGGAACAATAGGCCAAGTTGAAGGCTAGACAAGGTGTCCCACACCTTGGGCTATGGGTTATTGATGTTAATAATCCAGAAACTATGGAAAGTGTTTATGCTAATGGGAAAACAATTAGGGAGGTCATGATCAAGGGTAATACCATCATGAAGGGGTACTTGAATGTTGAAGCTGCCACTAAGCCTACTTTTAATGGGGGGTGGTTTAGGACGGGTGATTTAGGGGTCATGCATCCTAATGGGTATATCGAGCTCAAAGACCAGTCTAAGGATATTATCATCTCAGGGGGTGAAAATGTTAGTACTATTGAGGTTGAATCCATTCTATACAATCATCCAAAGATACTTGAGGTTGCCATTGTGGGGTGCCCAGATGAGTACTGGGGAGAAACACCTTGTGCCTTTGTGAAGCTTAAGGAACCCAAGCAGGTTACTGCAGAATGTATCATTGCTTTCTATCGTCCAATTCATGACATTCAAGAAGTGCAAAGTATCCACTGAAGTTACAAATATGCTTGAGAAGGAATGACCGTCTATATAAACATGAAATTTGCATACTATTGGCCCCAAACTTAGGGGTGTTTGTGGTATCATTCTATAAATTTTAGCTCTTGAAGAGACAACTTTGGGATTAAGTTGATCTATTTGGATCATTGCATTTCCAATGATAGCCCAGCTAACCATTTATCCACCTTATAGTACTAAGGAGTATTGAGGACAATAAAGAATGATAGTTTTCTTGTATGACCTGCCCTTGCATTGATTTACTCAGCACAATTTCTTGATATAAAAGGAACAAACAATTCTCCTCTTGAAATCTATGTTGGGAATTAGTGTTTACATAGGTGGTTAGGTTAGCTATTAGATTGTTGAAAAACAACAAAATATTATTTTAGAATAATAATACTTTGTTATTGTGGTTTGTTAGAATATTATAGGATGCATAAAATAAATATTTGTTTGGAGAGTTCCCTATAATATAGGAAATAGAAATCCTATATATATAAATGTATTGAATGAAAAGACATGGAGAATGGTATTATTTGTGTTTAATTTTTGTAGCTCCCATTTATCTCTGCCCATATTTCTAATAATCTATCTCTCATAGTCATAGTGGTAAGCATATTGTTTGGTGTGTTTATTGTTTGCCTCCTGTTAGATGTCTAGTTAGGCTATTCAAATTACATTCCACTGCAACACAACAAATCAATTTCAGCATAGTCTACTTATGGGTACTCAGACCTACAATGCAGTCCTCAGTTTGTTGTAAATTTACCAGTGCCTATGATGTCCTTAGTCAATATATCATAATAAGATGTGCTAGAAATAAAAAAATGAATTTCATTAGCATTATTATCAATTGCATCTTCAAATTTTCTCCATTGTCGAAACTCAAAAAGTTGAGAATCCACACATTGACTCCATAATGTGGGGCTTCTTGTAAGCTTGCTAAAGGTAGACATGAGCACTTGAAAGAGTAAATTATCTTAATAATTTAGTTTCCTTATCACCCTTTTTGTTTAATCTTTAGTAGGACAAGACATTTCAAGATGTAAGACCCGTTAATTCATGTATCTCATTTCAAACTCCTTTACTAGCTCAGGCTAAGTTTTCTTTCTCAAATACTGAATAACTTGTTCCTAAAATTCCTGGAAGCTCCTAAATGCAAAAATTTAACATAAACAAATGGGTAACAGTTTTAGTTTGAGCGCTCTATTTAGGCTAATTCATTTCTTTAATGGTATTATTTCATTTATAATGCTCAGACTGATCTTGTAGGATTGGCATCTGTGTTTGATTGCATGATGTGATCTAATCCATGTCCATAACAAATGAATTAAAAAACCAAATTTGATCAATGGCTCTTGATTATCACATGAATCACATGATCAAAAATACCAAAATAATTCTAATGTTCGGAAAGACCTAAAAAATGGATTGTTCCCCCTCTTTTTCACTTTTGCCAAATGAAAATGCCAAAATGCATCTTGCCTCCTTGTTGTTGCTAGCTCTTGTCTCTTGTTTGTTATCCTTTGTTCTTTGCATCATATGTGGTTTTCCTTTCTCAAATTTTTCAATGGTGATTTAAGATTTTAATGTCTTCAGCTTATTTTAGGGTCGGTTGTGAAAATGTTTTCATTTATGAGTGATTATTTTTAACTTGATAAAAAAATTCTTGACTTCCTTGTCTGTGTAATGGCTTTGATAGTAAAAACCCAACCCTTCAGCAACCAGAGATGGGTTTTAGGCTCCATAGTTCTATGATATCTATCATGCAGGTAAGACAAAAAAATCAAGGCTAATTTCTCAATAAAACATTATTTTTTAAAAGAAACATTTCTCACTCCTGAGAGGAGGTTGTTCAGATTGCTCAACCAATGAAATATCAGATTGCAGCTTCAAAACATTTCCAAATTTAGAAGCACATTTTCTAAACCATTAAATCAAACTTTTGAAAAATGTTCTCAATTACCTTTTAAGTCATATTTTAAATGTTATCAATCAATTAAATGATTGGAAATAGTGGCTTCATATAACTACATAGATGAACTCCCTTGACTTGAAGCTCAAGTTTGACTCGGGGAAGGAGCTTAGCTTCTTGATAATCAACTTCCAGCTTATATTCCTGAAATATGACACTTAAATGGATCTTAGTCATGAAAGAAAAACACTCTTTGTTGATCCATTTACAAGCATTGATTTTAAACACATTTGTGTTCTACTTCACAAAATCCCCCTGCTAAAAGGATTACAAAAACAAAAAAATGGATCCTCTACTAAATGGGGGCCTCCAGACCAAGGGACTTGAAAACCAAACTTTAATTGGTCATCCACGAGTAATCTAGGAGGGCAGGTGAGGAGGCTTCATTCAGAACTAGGTTGAAAATATGAAAAATGGCTACTCCATAGACATCCTGTAACACAAAAAGTGGTAGAAGAAAATAGAACAAAGTTTGTTAAGCTAAGTGTATAAGACAATTTGTTGTTGGATATGAGAGCTGTGCAATTTGGAATTTAAATGGGATCACCTTGAAAGCTTATATATTCACCACGAGATTCAACACAATCTCTTACCAACATTGTTTCCAACAACAAAATAAGGTGGCATATTTGCTTACTTCTACAGGCAATTGTGGGTCGTAAGTTGGACGTACAGGGGATTCCCTAGCTCTAATCATATTGATGAAACATTATTTAAAGGAATGAAAGTTTATTGGAGAAATTAAAGTGTGTGAGAATAATTCCTAATCAATTTTTTTTTGGTTAAGATGGCAATGATGGCAATAGATATATATAATTTGACAGTAGCCAGGAGCCATCATTTATTATGGTGATTCTTTATTCTTTGTCACCCTCACCTTCATTCTCTCTGTTCACCTCTTAGTATTTTGTTCAAATTCAATCTTGGCCTGTCTTTTGCAATGGACCAATGCTATGAAAATTTGTGAGACTGGCTGTTTGAAGGAGCTCATATCAAGCTAAGGCCCACAAAACCCATCACGTGGGCAGGTAGATTTTGGCTTTCACCAATGTGGTGAGGATGAGGGTTTAAGAGAATCTTGCAGTTCTATAGGGTTTGTTGGTATGCCCAAAGAAGATGATGTTGCTATTGCAAGTACATCGGGGTAGTCACATATCTATTGTTATTGATTTACCTTGTTAAAAAAAAACCCTCAAAAATGTGTTACAAAATTGTATTAAAATTTTGATATGTGATAAAAAAAGACAAAACCTTTCAAAACCTTCATGGAACCACAAAATATCCATCATGGAGGCATCTAGCCAACAAATAATGTACAAAAACAAAAAAATAGAGTTCAAACACAAGATACCCAAACAAATTGAAACATATTTTCCTATTTTACAGAAAAATAGAGCATGGGTACCTGCAAAATGAGGAGCCACAACCTGCAAGGAGAAATCCTCGGGAAATTTTAAAAAAACTTTTGTGTAACATTCCACAGATCCGCTATGAAGGCGCCAAGAGAAAATAGAGAATGAAAAGGAAGGTGCCAAGAATGAAAAGGAAGGCGCCAAGAGCAAATAGAGAATGGAAAAAAAAAGTGAGAGGTTGCGGGTAGTGTTTATGCTTTCTTACCCAAAAATGGTCGCCAAGAGTTTTATTTTTTTCATTTGTTTTTATTTCTTCTTTGCATTCAACTAATGTCTTGTTCAAATTTTCTTAGCCTTGCATTGAACTTAATATTGTAAAGTCTAGATCCAAAACTAGAAAATTAGGTGCTTTTTAGATTTATTTATTTATTTGCTTAAATGAAAAATATTTTATAAATTGTTTTTTATTAAATATTATTTTTAAATGTAAAAAAAATAATAAAATAGTTTTGGTCATTGGTCATGTATTTTTAGAAGAGTTTAGAAGAGTTTTAGGATAATTTTACATCGATTTTGGAGCCCACATGAAAGGGCAATTTTTTTTTACATTTCAAGTTTAAATGTAAAAACTATCTATTAAGTGATATGGTAGTTTTATCAACCACTTAATAGATATTATTTTTTATACAAAATAATTGTATTGGTCTTTAGAGATTTGTCAAATTAAAGTAACTGATGTGCTAAAAGTGAATAAAAATATTATGGGGGACAAATGAGGGAGTTTTTGAGAAGTTTACGGCAGTTTGGCTTTAGCTGAGGGCTCGTGTATGTCAGTTATGACTTAAGGGGAGTTTTAAAGAAGTTACCTTTATTTTGAATAGCCTTGACCATTATGTCTCTACAATCTGTTGGTTCCTGGATAGGATTTTATATTCCATGAGATACCAATATGCCTACGACTAATATTAAGGAAGGGTTAGTTCCAAATGTGAGAAATCTATAGGCAATTGGACCAACTATAGGGACAAGACTGCCCTCTTCACTTCTGGCTCTGCAAAACCAAGGCGGGTACACCTGATCCAATAGTTTTAACTATGTTTCTTATCTAATACTAGATCTTACAATAGATAATAGTGAGAAAGTACTAAGTAACAACCTATTACTTATTGACTCTCCATCACTGCGTAGAATAACATATAAAGTAAATAAAAGTAAAATGACTGGTAATGATTTAAAATTGATTTCTTGCAGAATGTAAACAACCATGCCAAAGATGAACCAGTACATGAGATACTAATTTCTGATCAGTGCCTTATCCATTGGGCAATATATCTAAAATAGATACAGAATACAAGAACACAGATTCCAAGACATAAACACAACAAACAGATTCATATACTACTTACAAACATCCTTCCTGATTGAACCAAATGAATTTATGTTTCACTTAGAGACTTTTAACCTGATCCTAGATCAAGGCTGAGAGATAAAACATATACACCAGTAAACCCTGTGCAAAGAGTCAGAAAACTCAAAACCCAAGAAACACAACTAAAGGAGAGATCTGAAAACTGAAAACTGCATTAAGTATGAGGACTCAAGTTCCTATATTACAAACCATTTCAGAATACAACACCTAGACAATATGTAAAAGATTTTGAAGGTTTTTCTCTGTATTGACACAACTTAGCAAAATATATTATAATCTGGACTGAGGATACACACTTAGCTTTTCAGCTTGCTGTGTCAAGAATTTCCAGCCAGCCCTTCTAAATGATCAAAAAATTCTTTCTATAGAGATAAGGATACAACAAAAATATCATTTAGGGAACTTCTAGGGAAACAAAATCAACCCTAAGACTTTCCAAAATATCTCAAAAAAAATCTGATATAAATTACAATCTAGAAACTTCTTTTACAAAAATCTGCATCTGTACCCAAAATTGACCTTGAAATAACACAGTCCATTACTGCTCTCACCAACTTTGTCAAATCTGACTTTTATTGCCACTACTATGTTCCTCGTTCTGAGCCGATTTTGAAAACATATAATATGTATATATTTGGGTAAAAAATAAGTCCTGGGCATCATTTTCCGTGAATAGCCTCCAGTATCTAAATTTTTGACCTTTTGATATAGTCAGACTTTATAATTTCGAATTTAATAACTTTATGGAGACCTCAAATTTCAAGGTGGGCCCCATGCCATGTGGCAACACCCGATTCATCTATTGGTCCACCTCATCTGCAATGTCACACCTGTCATCATACCTCTGCCACATGTCGCTCTCTAGCTTCGTTGACTGTGCGTTCACCTGACAGCACACCTCGGGACACATGTCACGCTGTCTCCATTTTGCCATGGTAACCAGTGAGCATCTTTCATCCTCAAAATAGAGATAACCGTCGGATCAGCACGCATCCCAAGGTGGTCGACCATCTATGTAAGCTCAGCTTCGTCAGTGCCTCATCACTATCCTTCACCAAGTGTCACACTTCGATTGGTTCGCGAATCCACCTAGGCCATGTCATCAAGTGACAAGTGTCACCATCTTGCTATACCGCTATGTTAATCTCCGTGCAACTTTTCCTTGGTGCTTTGGCGATGTTTGTCGATCTGGTGTGCATCCCAATGTTTGAACAGGCCTGCATATTTGATTTTCATCAAAAGTTATGTGGTACTTAGGCCCAGCTAGTGCACGTGCTCCAAGGCAGGCCCACAAGGCGAAGGAAGTGGAGGGGCCTCTTCCTTTACTTGCTTTACTTCACATCTTAGCAACGTTTGTTTTAAATATTTGAAGTGTACTGATCAGGGCAGATGTGGGATTAAATCCCCAATACACAAATCACTGCTTATGTGCCCTGATTCCTCCTACGCATTAATGCCAGTGGTTGCCTTCTTGTTTGGAGGTCACAATACTTGGTACTAGTGCATAACAACTCCTCACACAAGCTTGATGCATGCTATTGTAACTGTGCCAAGAAGTAAAGAAATGTGCAGGTCTCTCTGCCACATGCACACATGCTTGAGTGCGCCAGCATATTTTCCAAAATGTATGCAGTCCCTTCTCTCATTTTGACTTGGGCGCATATGTATATGCCCTCAAACACAAGCACAACCCCAAAGAGGCTCATGCAACACTCTCAGAACACTAGCATCCTTCCAATAATGCATGCGTGAGAGAGGAAAAGTCTAGCATTTCCCATTACTCCTGCAAAAAACTGAAAGGTAGAAGATTTTATATGTGCTTCTCACATGGGGTGCTTATGCAACCTCCTCTTATCGTCACATAGGATAGGTTCGATTGCAGCAGCCTCACCGCTCTTGACTATCTTCCTTGCTTCGCTCTTAATGGCCTTAATTCTCTGCCACTCTTTCAATGCCCTAGACCGCATTTTCTCCAAATTTGTGATGCCATTGAAACCATTTCTCATGCATTGGTATGCTGGTAACCACTATGACTGGTTTCCCCCTTTTGCATCACCTCCAAAACTTACACACCCCTCCAAACATGGAACATCCATCTACTTTTATGTGCTCTCTGGCTTTCCTTCCCGCAGTTGATATTGTTATTTGATGTATTCAATTTCATAATTTATCTTGTAATTTAACTTGCAACACTCCTTTAGCATTGAAAATACCACCTTTAAAATAAACAAATAGATCTTTAAATACTTCAATTGTTTTCATAGTGTCTCAACCTGGACCGGAAAATCTCAAATAGTGTTCTATTTGCATCACATTCCAATTGTCATGCTTGGATGCATCTTAACAACAAAACTCTCTCTTATTGAAGTTATGAGGAATGCCCATACCAACCATCATGAGATTAAAAACAAGGAAAAGAAAACCAGACTAATTCTCTTTTGAAAGAATATGCCCAGGCTCCATTTTTTAAGAGAAGTGCACTTATCTACTTTTGTATGTCCTCTTCACCTTTCAAATTTCTTTCCATCACCGGATAGATACTCCCACTGATGGCAATACATCTCTCTCTAAAGTATCAGAAGTCGGATTCCAGAATTATGCTCCTTAAAATGATGAGGCAGGCTGGACCCCAAGAGGGTTCGGCCTAAATTTTTTTCGAACTCAAACAACCGGCCCCGAAAATGACCCAGAGCGACTTGCAACGACAACTGGATCCGATCCAGACAACTAGGAAACTTTAAAAACTTTAAACTCTACCATTTCGCCAGTCGCCAAAATGATTAAAATGCCTCCAGTTGCGACATTAAAACATTGAGCCTGACTTATTTCCCGACGCTAAAACTCAGGGGATATGAACCCTATACTATAGATAATCATCTTGTTAGACAGCTTAGCCTGAGGATAGATGAGGTGAGAGATTTTAAAACTAAAAAAAAATGCCGCTCAGAATTGCCGGCAGACTGCAAACTAAAAACACTGCCGATTGCCTCAGAAAGAGATGATCTAAAAATATCAGATGGTGGACTAAAAATGAACCATTGAATCAGGTAGAAGAACCATCAACAAAGATCACAACAAAACAATCCCCAACTGGAGATGGTCAACCATTCAAAAGCTACAAATTTTTGAAAACAATTACTTTGCATAGTTGTACTATCCGCACTTCTCGTCATCATTGAACACCTTTTATCGATCCCACAATCACATCAAATGAAACCTTCACAATCTGAAACCCTGGAAGAAGATTCTCTTTCATACATAGAAAATAAGGCTTTGATTCGTTTCACCGGATAATCAACCGATTATCAATAATTAATCTTCAAAGTTGGCCATCAAAACATTCTGAACTAAAAACAATCAAGTTCATAGAAATTGGGTTTGAAATCGATCGAGAAAAGTCATCAATCGGATTCGTCATAGTCTAAAAATTATGATGGAGATTCAATTTCATGTCCACATTATGGATCACCCTTCAATTATGCTTGACCTCGATCTGGGTGCAAATGGCGAGACCTCAAAGTGAGCTACTCACAAAACTGAACTATGCACTGCTGAAGAAACCTAGCAATCTGCAAACTGAATGGCTCTGGAAAGCATATCAAACGGGCACATGGGGCGATGAAAATCGGCAAGATGATTCATTCCCATGCCTTCAAAATGATGCAACAATTGAAACATCTTGATCAATCATAGGGCGCTTAACACGCTTATCCGAACAGGGCCTCCGACTAAACTGTACAACAGACCTTCATTAAAAAGTTAGAAACTGGAAATAGAATCAGATTGGAAAGCTAGGCAAACAAATTCATCATGGCTTGAAAACTAAAACACATGGAGTATTTGACCCCTGGAATATGTTGCAAAAGGAAATTTCTCAATAGGGTCACAGGGTCAAAAGTTATAACCAGTTAAATAGGGCCACTGACTAAAATCAGGCAAATTAGAGAAATAGGACCAATCTGGAAAGCCAACTTTGGGGGATTCAAAAAATAATCAAATGGACTCGAAAAGGCTTGAGCTTTGGAAGATAAGCTCTCTGATATACATTGTAAACATTCCCAAAGTGGCGGGGCATGAAACTCAACAAGCCACAAGATATTCAAATAGAAACATGACCTGCTATAGTGATCTGACACTTAGGCAAAAATGCAGATTTAAGGTGAACACCTTAAAATGGCTACCTCGTAAACATTTCAGATTCTTCACTTAGGAGCTGGAACCCACTGCATATGTCAAACAAAAAGTGTTGAACCCATTCCCCAAGCCGTATGACATGAAATTCATTAGGTCTATTTCTTCATGCTCTTGAACTAGGGTCTTTAAACTATTCTTTTGAAACACCGAACATTACCTTAGGAAAATTTTATGAACATGGCTTCCAAAACCACATGGATTTTCATAGTACTAACACAATCTATGTAATTAATTGAGTCTTATAGCTTATAAAAATAACTACTTTACCTTACATTTTTAAGGCACTACTTCTAAAAATAATTACTTTTATAGACATTATGTTTCTACAATCCATGTAAATTGATCATCTTCCTCCCGCGTAAATGAAAATGCATGGAACCCTCATTTTTCCTCTTTTTCGCCAATCCTCTAAGCAACGAAGATGAATTTCTCCAAATAATGTAGTCAAATTTGAAGCAATGAAGATGAATTTTTCCAAATAATACCGCCAATCCAGTCTTATGCCTTAATCAAGATGAAATGAAATTTTTTTCCCATTGATATACGACACCCAAACGCCCAATATGAGTACCCCCATTTAACTATCATTAATATTAATTAATTAATAAAAATCTTACATTTGTATTAAGTTTATAGCGTGTGGCCCTTTTATTATATACAAGTTCTTGCATATATATTTTACATGATGAGGATGCTAAGTATTGTAAAATTATGAGTTAAAATTATGACTCAAAATTATGTAAAGGTCTATATAAAATCATTATTTATTTATTTATTTATACTTGATAACATGAATTGTTCATTGGAATAGATTATCTTTAAGTAATATCTTTGAGAAAAATTAATTGAAAACCTTATATTTGTTCTATTTAATTTTTGAGTGATTAATTATTATTTTTAATTAATAATTTATTTTTTATTAATTACTAATTACAATAAAAAATATATATCTTAGGTTATGCATAGACAACATTAAATTTATCTTTTCTGTATTTTTTAGTTTAAGACAATTAAAATATTTTAATTTTAAATTTAAGATAATTAAAATAATAATTTAGGTTTTTAAGATAACATGTTAATTTTATCTTAAATAGCTTAAATTTTTAAAATATTCTTTTGAGTTGGAGTAGTCCTAAAATAATAAGACCAATCAAACAAAAAATATTTATATTTTATTTCTTGTTTGCAGATTGGTCTTATTATTTAGGTTTCTTCCTCTTTTATTTTGTGTTTTTATTTATTCTTTTATATATATATATATATATATATATATATATATATATATATATATACACACACACACACACACACACACACACACACACACACACACACACACACACACACACACACACACACACACTTTAAAGCAAAAAATAGGTAACAGGTTTAAGGGTTAAATATTTCACACGTGCAACCAAAATCTAATTTGATTTGAAGATCTAATATTAGATGCAAGTCAAATTTGTTTTTAGACATGAGATGAGAAACCAATTTGAAATAGTAAGCCATGACTGAAAATTTGTTTGATGAAAACATGCTCTCACAATAAAATGAATGAAATTGTGGAACCAAAAAGGAAAAACCCCTCAAACTATTTATTTAGTCATTTATTTGTTCATTTTACCCAATGACCAAATTGGTCATTTATTTAGTCATTTTAGTTGTGATTTTACTCGATGACCAAATTGGTCATTTATTTGCCAAATATGATCAATTTTGGTCATGTGACTAAAAGTTTTAGTCACTTAGTCATTTATTTTCCAAATTCTACTAGTGAAACAAGAGACACATGGTATGCAAACTAAATAAAACACTATATGGATTAAAGCAAGCTCCCAGAGCATGGTATGAGAGATTGCACAACTACCTAATACAGATTGGATTCTCAAGGACAAATGACACAAGAAATCTGTACATGAAAGATGAAGAAGGTAAAGGAATCCTGTTAGCCAAAATCTTTGTAGATGATATTATATTTGGTGGACAAGATGCCTTGTGTAAGAAATTATCAAATGAAATGCAAACTGAATTTGAAATGAGTATGTTTGGGGAGATCAAATTTTTTGTTGGTTTGCAAGTATATCAGACGGAGAAAGGAATTTTCATCACCCAGTCTAAATATCTTCATGAGATACTGAAAACCTTTGGTATTGAAGACTCAGAGCCAATAAGTACTCCCATGGCTATTGGACAAAAGTTGTCTAAGAATGATGATGTTGTAGAAGTTAACCAGACTTTGTATAGATCTATGATCAGAAAGCTACAGTACGTTGTACATAGCAAACCAAATATTGCATTAGCTGTTGGGATTGTGGCAAGATTTTCTCCCAATCCTAAGGAAACTCACATGATGGCAGTTAAAAGAATCATGAGATACTTGAAGGGAACTACTGACTATGGATTGTACTACAAGAAACATGACAAATTTGAACTGAGAGTGTATACAGATGCTAATTGGGCAGGAAATGTAGATGACAAAAAGAGTACTAGTGGTGGAGCTTTCTTTCTTGGACAAAGATTATTTTCTTGGACAAGCAAGAAACAAAATTGCATTTCCCAATCTACTGCTAAAGCTGAGTATGTGGCTGCAGGTGTCAATTGTTCAAATTTGATATGGATAAAGCAATTTTTGGTAGGCATGAAAGAAGAAATCACTAAACCAGTTGTCATCTTCTATGACAACACAAGTTCTATCAACATCTCTAAAAACCCAGTGATGCACACAAAGACCAAACACATTGCCATCAAGAATCATTACTTGAGAGAACTGGTACAAGATAAAGAGGCCCACATGGAATATGTGAATACAAAGGAACAAATAGTAGATATATTCACTAAAGATTTACCTAAAGAAGCTTATGAATACCTGAGTAGTCAATTAGGGGTCCTTCCCCTAACTGAGGCTGCCTAGTCGAGCTAGGAGCACTGCATCAAGTGTGCTGCAAAGAACATCTAACATATTGATGTAGAAAAAGGTCACACTTTAGGAGTAGCCTAGAGTTGTGAAGAGCACAACAAAGTCAGAATAAGTCATAAGCAAGATGACAGAGGGAGAAATATTCTACTGAACTGAAAGGATGATATCTACATCTACAGGATGTATGTTTTTGTTGCTGCTTTGGCATTTTTGTCAAAGAGGGAGATAATGACAAATGAATACATAGAATGAGAAGATCAAGACAGTGAGAGAAATTCAGTGGATGGTCAAGCATGGCTAATTGATTCTATATCAGAATGAAGCTAAGGATATTATACATTTCTCTGATAGAAAAATAAGTTTTTGTATTGGTTGGTAATTCATGTGATATTCATATGGTGTTGCCATCAATGCCAAAGAGGGAGATTGTTGGAAACTGCAATTGAAGCAATTGTTGTATTGTCATTGATGTCAAACCTTAATTGGTAAGACTATTGCTATTTAAGAAAGTTCTATATCTATTTGAGTGTTGCTAAGGGGATACGAAAGGTTGGTAACAACAGAACCTAAGAAAAGGTTGAGTTATCTTGATACTTCAATGAGTACTTGATTATGTGGCACAATGATAAGACAATGTATTGTTTATCTAAGAATGAAGACTAAACTGGTAGGCTTAACCGAGCATAAGTGAAGAAATCTAGTTTAAGCCTAGTGTTGTTTGTGTCGACCGAGCTAGTGAATGCCGAGTAAAATCAGTGTTGACCAAACACTAGTTAATTGTTGAGGAAGACAGTGTTAGCTGAGGAAACAATTTATGTGGTGACCAAGCTTTCTAGAGAAGACCGAGAAGTTGGACACAGTATTGATCGAGTGTTAGTATTTTGAATTTGATGAAGAATTTAGATTTCCATCCGACATCGTTGAATTCTTGGATTATGTAAAACATGTTGACTTTATTTATTGATTTTATGAAAGAATTTAATGCACTATAAAACATTTTATTGTAAATCTTTAAGAGATTCGAGATATTTCATAAAAGATAGTTGAAGAACATAATGTAGGATGGATTCAATGAATCTAACCTAACCCTAAGATCTATGAAGGAGATTAAGCGGCAAAAGATGTATTGACCTAATAGAGGTAGTATTAAGGAAACCTAAGCGAGAGGTTGAATGTAGAGAAAGAAGTGAATGATGGAAGTATTGTTGATGTTATTGACTGTCTAAGCAGAAAAGGCTGAAGGAGAAGTGTTGTGATCGCTTGAAGGATTCAAAGCAGATCAGTGATGGAGATGGAAAAGGTTCACAGTCAGTAAGCCAACATATGTGTATGGAATTGGATTTGATATTTACAAAGGTTGGCTTTTCACCAAGCTCACTTCAGAAGAGTGAACATAATAGTAACATATTACAAAGTGGTTTTTCCCAAATTGGGTTTCCATTATAAATCCCGGTGTTTATACTTGTGTGAATGTTTTGGTTTGAACATTGATGTGTTTTACAAGTTAGATGCTATTGGATAAGTGGACTACATTGTTATATGTTTCTGTTATGCAATCAGTAATGACCGAGTAGGTGTTGGTTATTAGATCTAATTTGTTGAAGAGTTTAAAAGTTTGTTTTATACATCTGGACCTAAGAACAACTGATTCACCCCCCTCTATGTTGTTCTAAATCATATTAACATCATGTTCTCCAAAATAAGCTTCTGTACTTACACAATAAGGCTTCCATCATTTGTGATGAAACATAGATAAATCCTCATAAACCCCTAAAAAATCCACTAAGGCTTCATCTTCGGGAAAAATATCCAAAGTAGGTCTTTGATTAATATCAAGGAGGAGTGGGTTAACCAATGTCAACTATCCACCATAGATATGATTAATATTGAGAGGAAAATCTGATGGTTGTTTGCAAGGATTGAATCCCAATCCATAAGTATAATCATAAATGTCATTATCCAAAATGACTTGTGTTGGAGATTTGCCAGCAAGCCAGTGTTGACTATATGTTTGTCATTAATGACAACATATGGTAAGCAGCATGAATGGAATCCTGATGGAGAGAGTCTTAAGTATATGTTTCCTAGATATGATATCAACATGATATCATGATGCAGAGGTTGATTCTGAGTGAAGACAGTAATACGGTTGTTTGTATCAGTGAGTGTTCCTGATAGGTCCCAGGAAGAGTTCTATATGTGATTTGTAGTATGGCTATAATGGATCCTTGCATTTTTATATTCATGATGTAGAAATGTGTATGAAGCTATGTTCATGGACACAGAGTTAGTTGTCCAATACAGGTTGAGTTATGAAGTCTCTAGTTGCTAGTTATAGTTTCCTGAGTTTATCTGATGAAGCCAACATTGATTTCATTGTTGTAGTAGTTGCGCCTATCATTTGGATATGCGTGCTTGGATTAGTGTTTGTAAAAGTGTTAATAATGTTTAGTTAAGAGCGCATAACATAATTTATCATGAGGAGATAGTTATGGTTAATCTGGTGGAGCCGACAGTGTGAAGCGACATGTCTACTCATACGGAGTTGCGTGGTCCTAATTTGTGTTGCTTTCTTAGTATAGCTGACTGAGATGTTATTGGAGAGTTTTATTTTTTATCTAATATGATTTCAAGGAAGTTCTAATAGGCCAACTTGATTATATCATTTTGAGGAAGATACTTATATTCGGTCAAGTTGTGATCGTTATGTATGGCAGATAGTTGAAACATAAGAGTAGAGCAGAAGGTGCGAAGTATTGAGTCATTAGTAGAAGGTGTATGTGACAAATTAGAGAGTGTATCTTATTCATTAGAATTGATCAAGATAGTAGGTCTAATCATAGTTCACCAAAGATCCAAATATAGTATGTATCTATTAAGTAGAAGGTTGCAGCCTTCACCCCTTTGAGCAGTGTTCTCCCGGACAGTGTGTCCTCACCCCTAATAGGGTTAATTGTAAAAGACTCCTAACATGGTCTGACCCTTGACTAGGTCATTGCACTTAATGCATTGTAAAGATCAACTCCTAATAGGGTTCAAGATCTTCTAACATGGATCAAAATACTCTAGTGTAGTTTATAGTGGGTGCTAATTCCCATTGGGGTTTTTACCTATTTGGGTTTCCTCATAACCAAAATTGTGGTGTTGTGTTAAGTTTTCTTATATTTTGTTTATTCTTAAATGTCCTTCTATACTTAATTGGATAAATAATTAAATCTTGTAGATAACTGCTTCACCCCCCCCCTCTCAATTATCTCTTGGGACTATTCCTAACAATTGGTATCAGACCCAAGTGCCTAGGAGAGAAATTTTAATAGCTTGAGGTTGATCAGATAGCATTCTTTAGAAAAGAAAGACCTAAATTTTATGGAGAGAACTATCTAGACTGGAAGAACAAAATGATGACACATTTGCAGTGCATTGCCTTTGAGATTATTGAAGTAGATACTAAAGAAGTTTAGATTCTCTCTCTAGAAGATCTTGTAAAGGAAGATGCAACTCTTAAGAAGAATGAGATGTTCACTCAAAATGCTATTGCCAAAGAATCCCTTATCAGTGAATTATTTGACAGTGATGTTTTAGAGATCAAGAAAGTGGATAAAGCCTATAAGATATGGAAGTATCTAGAAGACATGTTTGAAGGATACATCCAAGCCAAGAATGCACGCAGAAAGACATGGAAGAAAAAGTAAAATACATTGGAGATGCTACCTGAAGAGAACATTACAACCTGCAATCAAAGGATTAATGAAGTAGTTTCAAGAATCAGAAACAATGGTGGAGAGATTTCTGAAGAAGACATAATGGATAAGTTGATGAATACTTTGACACTAGAATATGAGAGAAAGATAAACATCCTAGATGAGACTATGCAATTTTTAAAAGACTTCATAAGAGAGACCTTAATGAGAAAGATTTCAGCATTCCATATATCAAGTTTGAAGACAAAGCCTAAAAGTGAAATAGCCTTCAAAGCCTTAGTCTATGGTAAGAAATACTTGAACACTTCTGGTAATTTTGATGATGATGATGAAGAGAAAGAACTAGATGATTTCATTGCTTTGATTGCTAAGAAAGAAAGGAAAGGAAAAGGAAAATATGAAGGTCAATTACCATTCAAAATCTTTTCATGTAACAAGATTGGTCACTTTCCATCTAAGTGTCCTACAAGAGTCAACAAGTTCAAAACTAACTACAAGCCTAAGTATACAAAAGAATGTTACTATGCTGGAGATGGAGTATTAGATGAAGATTCAGTAGAAGATGAAATTGGATTCATTTCTCTTCAAGACCTAATTCCTTATGGGTTCCCTGGTAGGGACATTACATTTGGTATCAGAGCCCTAGGTTGCTACACTGGGAACTCTAGGGTCTATTTGTGTTTAATTTAGTTTCTTCTTCTTCCTATTAATTTATTCCAACTCAATGGCTATACTTATGTTGTAACACTATTCGTAGATGCTTTCCAACACTGTAGAGTATCTTAGGAGAGAGATTAATATTCTCCCTCATCTTCTCAACATGAAAGTTCCATGGAGAGGATGTGAGGAATTGAAACATGAATTATGACTCAGAGGAGTCTCAAATAAGACAACTCTAATGACTGATTTGGCTAAAGCTAGATCCCATCAAAAACAAAGTTAGCCCTGAGGAGGCAATTTATTCTAACCATTATGATAGGATAGAATATAAGCCCGGGGTTGTTCTACTAAGAACCTTGGGAATCATACTTGGCCTACTCGCAATACTTGAGTCTATTGTGTTTCCCCATCTGATGCTTTCTTTCAGCCTACCAAACTTGAATACATTGTGTGTCTTCTTTTTTAAGTTTTCTTTATGTTAACAAACTTGAGCACTGAACATAAAAGGTATGTTTTCTATATTTCTACCATAATATCTTGCAAGAAAGGAATATTTGAAATGATTATAAGATTCATGTGGCTCAAATAGATTGTCAAGAATTATTGATACTTGGGTGTTGTGTTCTTATCCTTGTTCTAAGAAAATCTTAAATAATTTTTTTTATCTTATCTCCTGATCTTGTGAATGACTACCAAAATAGTATGAAAAGTTATATACTCTACTTCCCTATAAATGCTAGATAACACCATGATTGTTATGTCTGATTATTTAAGGCTAGATAGATTTGAAACATGTTGTACTTATGGTGGAAAATAAGGGATGATTATGTTTCTAGGATGGAAAGGATGGTAATATTGGATGGTTGTAAAACATGTTTTGTAGATGTATCTTTATCCCTTCCTTGAGAGCTTAGGTACCTACAAACTTACATTTTTGTGAAAAGGAGATAATGTGTTGAAATTATGTAATATCTGATATTTCAAAATATGGCAAGAATAAGAATCATCTCTCTTTTATATACCCTCTTAAGTTATAAATTAAATCTATTGTTGAATCTGATGTGTCTCTCCCTTCTTTCTCAAGAAGTATATTTAAAAGGCTAAATTGCAGAAGGGAAAATCAATGTGTCGATAAGGAGAATGTGCTTAGCTAGAGGAAACCCTTGGGTAAAGGACCTATGTCCCCAAGGTTTTATAATAAATAGGTTTAAAATACACAATTAGTTGAAAGGAGTGTTTGATTTTAAGGTAGGAATTTTAAATTATATATGATCCTCGTGGGTGGTGTGAATTGAACCAATGAAAAATCATCACCTATAAAGAAAGAATATGATATTAAACAAAATTATGTAGTAATTATTTACTTTATTGGAATTTTGTGTGTGAAATAAAATTTTAATCTAACAACATTGCTAGTATATAAGAATGATGAGTTATTATGAAAGGAATAATGATATGTCTATTAGAATAAGAGTTAAGTCAAACTTTGTAATTGTCCTAAAATGGAACTATTAGAAGAATGTGAATTTGTAGGTAATGGTATAGATGTCATATTGAACATGTGTATAAGGATAAAAATACTTGTAGTTACTCCTCGAGCGTGTTTTTATTAAAATATGTGTACAAAAGGTTAGCGGGTCGAACATATTATTTGATTAAAAAAGAGAGTAGTCATAGGACTCATGTATTTCTCTCCCTCTATTAAAGAATCTATGACTTTTATTTTGGAAAATGGTAAAAATTATAACAAACTTGTTAATGTTGGGAAAATATATATATACTTGAAAGAAGCTTATTATGAATTTCTAGGATATGGAATTGGTTAAATATCTAGTTAATAAGTAATTTTGATGAAGCTCTAGCTTAATGAATCATGTTAAAATTACTTCAGAATACATTTATGTGTATTGTTGTAATACACCACTAATAAATTTTTATAATAGAATCCTAAAAAGAATCTTAGGTTGCATTATTTGAAAAGGATGTGTATTCCATCTTGTGTGTAAGTTTGATATTAGTGATTCTCCTATAAGTTTACCATAGGCTTGATGAGAAAAAGTAACTAGCTGCATAAAGAGAATTGTTTTTGTGTTATCTCATAAAATTGTATGATGTTCAATATTTGAATGCTTTTTAGTTTAAAAATATTTACCAAGGCAGTAGTATGATCGTAGTATCTTATGCATACGCATTGAGAATAAATAATCCATGTATCAATCTATATCTAGTTTAGAGAATGAAATTTGAATTCTTAATTTCATTTCAGAATCCTTAAAAATGTTTATCTATTAAAATAATTCCTAATTCCTAAAGTGAAAATTATACCTAATATAACAATGATAGACTAAAGTAGAAATGTTTATAATATCCTTATTTTATGTTTGATCTTGGCTCGAGACTTTCGACTTCCAGGAGTAAGTTGAATCTTAGGGAGGGATGATGTAATGCCCCTCCAACCCGATCAAGTATTGGTTATGCTCACTAGAAAATTAGGTAGAGCTATATGTGAGAATGATCCATCTTGAGATGGTTTCTTAAACTGAACCTCTTCCAACTTACCATAACTTCATATTTTAATGTGGGAAATAATAATATTTACATAAGTATGTTCCTTTATATCTTCATGTGTGTCAGTGATAGTATAGGACCTTAATGATAAAAGGATCACCTGATAGACTTATATGCTTCTATGTGAAATGCTCATTATTAATATTTATATGCACATTAGGTTGATTGATTATAATCACTTAAGGGTTAGATGTGTTAATTTCTCTAATAATGTTACTTGTGATTAGACATGATTAATGCATTTAGGGGTATATGATTTGTTTATCTTGATTTGATAATGGGACATTTTGAGTGCATGCCTGATGGTTAAATGGGTTTGTGGAAGATAATAGATGATTTATATTTACATGATTATGTTATGATTCATTATTGTTATACAATATAGAAAAGAGATTATTTTTATACTAACCACACTAATCCAATTATGCTTTGTTGATGCGACTGTTTGATGTGAGTGTCGGATGAGGGGAGGCAGTCGTAGTTACTCCTCTAGGAGGTCCACACGATGTCGCACTCTCCCTCCTTGTTTGCAATTGTTTGTGTGTGTGTGTGTGTGTGTATCTATATATATATATATATATATATATATATATATATATATATATATATATATATATATATATATATATATATATATATATATATATATATATATATATATATATTGGTGTACTTGGTTGGTGTTGCAGGATGCGGGTACCAGGCATCGACTCCACCTGGCCACACAGGTCTGAGCATGCCTTAAAAATCCTTGAACTGTTGTTGTGTGGATATATTACCAAGATTACTCTCAAGGTTACCCGTGGACTTAGAGTTCTGTTTAGGAAGTTACCCTAGTTGGGGGATTTGAATGCGGTATGTGATGTGGTCTTGTGATCTATGATTCAATGTTGTTCTATGATTTATGATGTGAGTTAGATTTATCCTTGTTAGTATATGTATATATATTTATTATATATATATGTGTTATATTGATTGTATGTTATATAGGTATGTGTATATGTGGGTGCACACGCATATACCCATGCTTATATAAATAATAATATTTGTATGTTTTTATTGATTGTGTAAATGGTATGTTATTTAAAGTGAATTAAATAAATGTATTGAATGAAGTATATTAAATAAAAAGTGAAAATAATAATAATATTAATAATTAATAAAAGAAATGCTCTTTGTAGTAAAACTAGCTATCTAGGAGGGAGTTGAACCCAAGACCTCCTAGAAGTTAGGCTAGTTGGTTTCCATGTGTGCTATATGTTTTCCTTGATAGTCGTTTGTTGAGTCTTCTTGTTATGGTTTTATTTTGATAGTATTTTAATTAAATTAATTAAAACTTTGATTAAGTCTTTTACAGGAATGATTTATTGATTATTCAACCAACTACGAAAGTTGGAGAAGTTGCTTCCCATAAAGAAACTCCTCCAACCACATAGTTAGAGGATAAATAATTAAAGATTTTTGTGTGCAGGAAGGATGTTAATTTTGGAAGATTTGTTTTCTTTTGAGTTGTCTATAATTGATTTCTCCAAAAAAAATTGGTGAAAGTTTATGTGAGTTTGAGAGTCTCTGGTTGGTGAAGTCATCTTTGTGAGGATTGCTTGGATTGGTTGCCAGAGGAAGATTTCTAGAATGATATCTACTCAAGGATTGAAGTTTCACAGAAATTCTCCAACCAAGGGAAGAGGATTCTCCGCAGGACCCAAGGTAGGGTCTAAACTGGGAAGAATCTTCATTCTTCCTCTTTGTGTATGAATGTTTTTATATATGATATGATATTAAATCATAACATGATTGTTTTCCTATGTGTCCAAAATGATATGTAAATGTTTTATGCTCTGTGTATTTCTACTGTGTTTTCAGGAAGTAAATTATGTATGATTATATAGTTTTATTTATGTACGTTGTATTTCAAAATCTTCCTGGGAAGTTAGAAATGCTTGTGGTGATGTGGGAGGATGTTTTTATTTAATATTGAATGAAATAGGGAAATCTAGGAAGAAACAGGAAGGGTCATGAAGGTGTAGGATTGAGATGCGGTCCTTTTTCCTACTCTTTTCCTCTTGCAGGATTCTTCGTGAATGGTTGTTTTTATTTTGATTACTTTAGTCTGTAGGATCCTTAGTATTCTCCTTTTTATCTCCTTTCTTTCTAGAATATCCATGAGTGCTTCCAAAATTTAGAACTATTATTTCAACCCTACTGGTCCATATCTGTTTGTGCACCACCTTTCTTCTTCTAGATCTAGAACAAATTTTTTGGATAGATAGGATGGATTGATGGGCCATTTCTAAAGGGAAACTTTGAAACCTCAAATGGGTTGTGCCCAAATTAGGCAACCATAGTCCCCATAATGCCTAATTTTACCCACAAGTTGGAGTTGATAGTCGTATTTTGTAGTTTTTGGCAATTTTTGTCAATCGAGCTGTTAGTATTAGCTGAGAAATCAGTGTCAATCGAGGAGTAGTTAGTGTTAACTGAGAATCCAGTGTTAACCACGCAGACTATATCAACCGAGTAAAGCAGTGTCAACTGAGAAAACTAGTGTCAACTGAGGAAGATAGTGTGAACCGAGAAAACCAATGTCAACCAAGTAAAGTATTGTCAACCAAGGAAAATATGCTTTATACAAGTATAAAATAACATTTAAGTATAAGTTTGCTACTTTAATTTCCTATACTTTAAGTTATACTTGTATAATATAACATTTAAGTATAAGTTTGATACTTTAATTTCTTATACTTTAAGTTATACTTGTATAAAGGAATTAGGTACCTTCCAGGATGATTGAGATAGGTTTCAGCTTCATAGGAGTTAAGATGCAAATTCTAGAATTTTAAAATAAAAAAAAGATTCAGACGTAGCCAAATTTCAGGCACATGAGATTTCCCTAGAATTTTGAAATAAGCTATGGAATGTTGTGTAATGCATGTGGGAAGTTTTATGTTGTGTCTTATGAATTTCTATACATGGTTTTGATTATAAGCTTTTGTTCATACTTGTCTTTTGTTAGAGTCCATAATATAAGGTTAGGACTTGTTCGGGTGGCCTGAGTGCACTGGAGGGTTCCCTAGACCTATGATATGGATCTTTTGAAAGTACTTGATGTTTTCATGGCTTGTGTGTGTGGGTAGTGGACCAGGTACACTAGGTGAGTGGCTCACCATAGGTTTTGGAACCCTAAAGTGGTTACCAGATGATCCTATGGGTGGGTTAGTAAAAAGTGATAACCTAACAATGAATCTAGGAAAGGGGGGGAAACAAAAGATAATGAAAGAAAACATATTAATGGCCACATAGTCCTATTGGAGTACCGGGACCATGGATAACTACCAGGATGGATCCATATTCATAAAGGGGGGACCGGGGTTACATGGTTGCCAAGAAGGATCCCAAAATCTAGGATATGTGATGACACTCACCTAGAGGGTATGCTAGGAACCTAACCCTTGTGATTAGTAAAGTGATATATTATTTCTTTCAGATTAGGGTTTTGTGTAGCCTTAGATTGCTTAGGGCCTTATGAGTATCTTGGTTCTATCTCCTAGCATGAGGGGTGGAACTTCATCAGTTCCACATGGTTGGGTGGCAAAAAAAAATCTTTCAAGGTCCTGTTCATGGTTCCTGACTTGGATGCGTTCAAATGTATGCATTGATGCAGATATTTGTATTTTGTATTATGTATTATTGAAGGGAAAGATAAAAAGATATGTTGTAATACCTTCGGGCCATTCATGTACCTATTATTATGAGATCTATTATCAGAAAGATATAATTGAAAAGAAAAGCAATGTAATTCGGAGGGATAGTTCTAGGCTTTGTTTCAAGGGTTGTTATTTGAAAGATCAAAGTTGGAAATATATTATGTCATGTTGAAATTATCTTTTCTATTTGTCCTATGTTGCAATGAAAGAAACTATTTATTATACTAAAGTTAAGATGTAATTTATAAGGAATAGTTATTCAATGTGTAGGAAGGAGAAATGAAATTAATATATAAAGTAAGAAATATAATTCTAAGTGAAATGTTATTTTCTTACCCTATCTCTTAAGTTCTAAAATGTGAAAGTAAAGAAAGGAAATGAAATTCAATTTGGATAAGTAATGTAAATATGTTAGCAAATGAATTCATTAAGGGAACCTTAAGGAATGCAAATGTGAAGTAGTAATAATGTAATCTTAGAAAAAAAAATTGTTAGTTACAATTTTTGGTCATAACACCTGATTCCTTATGGGTTCCCTGGCAGGGAGATTATAATTCATCCCTAGGCCTGGTGATAAGAATGCTATTGGAACCAAGTGGATATTCAAAAACAAGATGAATGAAGATGGGATAGTAGTAAGAAACAAAGCAAGAATAGTATGTAAAGGATATGCACAAAGAGAAGGAATTGATTATTCAGATACTTTTGCCCCTGTAAGAAGATTGGAAGCCATAAATTTATTTATAGCCTATGCTACATTCAAATACTTTAAGGTATACCAGATGGATATCAAGTCAGCATTCCTAAATGGATAATTGAAGGAAGAAGTTTACATAGAGCAGCTTGAAGGATTTACCTTATCAGACAGACCTGATATGGTATGCAGATTGAAGAAATCCCTATATGGACTTAAGCAAGCCCCTAGAGCATGGTATGAAATACTTGATGGATTCTTGGCTAAGATTGGATTCAATAAAGGAGCAGCAGATTGTAACTTATTTATAAGATAGATACCTGATGGACTATTGTTAGATGCTATATTTATTGATGACATTATCTTTGGTGGTAATGACAAGCTTAGCATTGAATTTGATAAAGAGATGTAGAGTGAATTTGAAATGAGCATGATTGGACCTATCAAGTACTTTTTGGGACTGAATGTGCAACAGATAGACAAAGGTATTTTTATTAATCGGTCTAAGTATGTGAAAGAGATATTGAAGAAATTCAAGATGGATGATTACAAGCCAGTAAGTATCCCTATGATAAAAGGATGCAAGATTTCAAAAGAAGATGATTCAGTAATAATAGACATGACCTTGTATAATTCTATGATTGGTAAACTAATCTATCTTACTCAATCTAGACCTGATATTTCCAATGCAATTGGTATTGTTGGAAGATTTCCAACAAATCCTAAACAAAGTCATCTCATGGTAGTAAAGAGGATATTCAGATACTTGAGAGGAACTATAGACTATGTTTTATGGTATCCTAATTCAGAAAATGTAGAACTTCATGTGTATATAGATGCAGAGTGGGCAGGTTGCATTGATGATAGAAAGAGTACCTCAGGAGGAGCAGTATTTCTTGGAGATAGGCTTTTCACTTGGACAAGTAAGAAGAAAAATTATATTTCTCAGTCCATAGTAGAAGTAGAGTATGTTGCAGTAGCATTAAATTGTTCTACTATTGTGTGGATCAAGTAGATGATAAAACATTTTTGAATTCATATTAATTGTCCTATTGTTATTCATTGTGATAACACTAGCACTATCAATGTGTCAAAGAACCCTGTGATGCATGCAAAGACTAAAAACATTGAGATAAAATATCACTTCCTAAGAGAGAAAGTGGTAGAGAAAGAAGTAAATTTGGACTATGTTAGCACAAAAGATCAGCTAGCAAACATATTCACAAAGCCTTTACCTAAGGATACATTTGAGTGTCTTAGGGAGAAGCTGGGACTAATTCCATTCCCTAAATCTAATTATAGTTTGCAGGAGTGCATCAATCCTCCGTGACTAATGAATGGTTGACTACTCTACTTTAGGAGTAGTACCGGTGCAAAATTGTATGTCACCCTTTTCCATTGATGACAAAGGGGGAGTATGTATATAATCATGAAAAACAAAAAATAAGAGAATACATGAGTTGATATTCAGAGCATTCAATAGTGGTGCAGGTGCACCTGAATAGTATAGGGCCCTCACCAATAGAAATTTTGTTGTGTCTTGCTCCAAGAGAGCCTTGTAAATACAATAAGGGTCTGAGGACCATCTTATGTAATGGAAATGTTAATTAGAGGTCTAAAGGTCTTAAAAGTTCCTTGTTTTGGCCTTTGAAACTAATTAGGTACCTCTTATGATGAAGTCCTATTAGACTGTCAGAGGTACATTTTAGGACATTTGAAGTCATTTTTAGTTGGAATCAAGCATCCAACACCTAGGATACAACTAATAAGAGTCATAAGTCTTAAGAAGCCTAGAATTGGCTTAATTGACCAAAAATTGGAAAAGTTGTAAAAGTTGCCAAGTGCAACTTTGCATTTTTGTAAATGTTGCTCGACAACATTCTGCTACCACCTCCTATAATGGTGGATTTGAATCTTAGCCCAATAGGAACCCTAACTGATGTAACCAAATCCCTAGGATACCATATTTAAACTTTGAAAACCCTAATATTGCCATAAGTGCATGAATTCTATATGGACAGTGTGCTCATGAAGCTAGTCTATATGTGAAGAAGAACCATAGTGAATTAATGGAAGCTTTTGCATGCTAAGATTATTATTGTAACACTTTGGCATTTTATTTTGGTTTGTTTAGAATAGTTTTGATTCATTAGTTTAGGTGTGTGTGAGTTTTTCTTTCCAAGTTTGTAAATATTCTAGTTTTGCCAGTTCACTGTCTTGAACCAGGTACTTGGTATTGAGAGTCATGTAACTCACTATCGCACTTTAGAAATAGTATGGCCTCTTGGGGATAGTGAGTGTACTCTATGTACTTGTTTCTTGTAGGAGGAAGGGCCCTCAAAAGCCATCGAAGAATTTTTAAGTTCTTGCCCTAGGCGAGCCAATGCATGCCCAGTTAGGAAGAGTCAAGTTGCAGAGGTTCTAGATTGTAGGGTTATGAAAATGTGGAAGAATTCAAGAATGGAGTGGATAGGGGAATGATTTGAGGTTCTTTGGTGTGAAGGAAGGGTTCATGCCAATCCTAGAAGGCACCTAACCAAGCTAAGGAATAGACAGACCTAAACCAGGCCTAGAAACCCATAAAAATCCTCATTTTGTGTCAAGGTGTTGTACGGCCATTTGGAGACCCAAAACCCCAAAAATCCTTGAGTCCTAGATGAAATAAAAGGAGTCTCTAAAGGAATTTTGGAATGGTTAATGGAGAGAAATTGAGTTATTCCCTAAATTCTCAGAGCAGGAGGGCTAATAGGGACGCTTTCCTTGTAGCCCTATTTTGATAGAAAATCTTGAAATTGGTAAGGTGGATCAATGTATGAGGTTATCTTGAGCATTGGAAATAGTGTATTGGAAGGTTATAAAACACCTCCATAACCCTGCAAGAAGCCTAGAGAGTTGTGAGTAGTTAGACCTTAGAGAAAGCTAAGGAGCCTAGTGTATTCCTCACCTAAGAGGAGTACCTAGAAGTGGGAAAGTTTGGAGTTTTGCACAAGATAGAAGAGTGGGGTTTGGATTGGGGGATCACAAGAATTGTAGGGATCCTATAGATTTAGGTGGTGATCTTGTAAGACACCTTACGTCTCAGTGGAAGACTAGTGGCATGAACTAGTGATTAGTTCATCCCCTCTCCCTATCAAGTGGTATCAGAGCCTATTAAAGGTGTGGGAAAAAAAATTGAAGAGAAAGGTGAATTATTTCACCTACTGAATCTAGTGTATCAAGCACAATGGTGACCAATGCATAATTGGCCAAGAAATTTGAGGAGCAAGAGGAGGACAATAAGTTGTTGAGAGAAAGACTAGCACAACTTGAACGGTTGTTAGGTGATGTCCAAGACAAGAAAGATAGAGTCAAGGACAAGATGGAACAAAAGGAAGAGCAAGAAGCCAAAGAAAAGGAGATTGAGTTGGAGGAAGAAGCTCCAACACCAAACCCTATGATACCAGAGGAGCCTTTCTTAAAGCCATTAAAGGAAATAAACAATAAGGCTTTGGAAGGTATCCCTTTGTGCAATGGCAAGATGGATCAAGATCTCATCATGGATGGGATTGAAGGAATGGAGAACTATTTTGAATGTGATGGTGTCTCTGATGCTCAAAAGGTAAAGGTAGAAAAGTCAAGGTTAAGAGGCTCTACCTTAACCTGGTGGAAGTTTGTCCAAACCGAAAGAGAGAAGGAAGGAAAGAGCCCCATAGTCACTTGGAAATGAATGGTGGCTAAAATCAAGTAGGCTTATATCCTAGATGACTATGAGATACAGTTGCATAGGAGAAGGCAAAATCTTAGACAAAAGGAGATGGATATGTTAGAAAGTAAATTCCACCAAGATAACTAAGAGGGGGGGGTGAATCAATTATTAGATAATTATAACTTTTATCATCTTCAACAGCATTAAACCATGTAAGCAATATAATTACCAACCATAGAAATATATTCATACACAATAACACAATGACACAAGATATGTGGACTAGGGAACCTCTTGATCAAAGAGTAAACCCCGGTGGGAATGATGCCCAAAAAAGATGCACTAATATGAATATTCCTTGTGAGAGGATGGACTCTATTAGGAGTCTTATGAAATACATTCAGTACATATGAATCCCTGTTAGGAGATTTTGAATCCCTGTTAAAAGATTCTAACCCTGTTAAGAGTTATGGAAGATAGAAGGACCCACTGCCCAAACAGCTTCAGGGTAAGATCACTGAACACACTGTCAAAATAATCTTTGCATTACTCAAAAGAATAATATGTTACCTCTTCTCTGATTGTGCCAAACTGTACTCACTGTTACATCAGATCTCAATTTCATATCTTTGTACTTCGCATGTCTTCCTTCACAAATTCGCTTTCATACTTAGCTCTTTTCTTCACTTCATGCATACATCATCACAATTGCTGCTACCATATCAGAATTACACACTTTTCACATTACAACTACATTACAACAATGAAATACATTCCTTCCTTTATACCACACTCAAATATTTACAAATAAGTCGGCATACAATTACAAAATAAAAGTTTCCACACACTACACCAAAATTACACAAAATTGTCAGCTTCCAAATACAATAAATATTTACTTGTGTGACCTCAAAGTATATGCTATCATCCATGTCACTATCAATGTGTCTCCAACTTCCCTTTAACTATTCAAAACCAAATTCCATCTTGATTAGGAGATATCATTCAATTTCCACAAACCACTACTCAGGAACACTGCCTGAATACTACTTCCACCAAAATGATCATAACTTCCATGAATAAAATAATTAATGTCTATGCTCTTAACCATAGATATATGACATATAAAAGAGTATAACCTCAACATCACATAGCTCCAACTATAATAACCCAGGTGCGCTAATCTAAACTCTATCTGCTTCTCTGCAAGTCTTCGGTAAATCAATGCGTTGACATCAATGACAATCATAGTCATGAATGAAACAAAAATTGCTATAGAATGTTTGCGAAACATTTAGCATTCATTCCTAACAATCTCCCCCATTGGCATTGATGGAAACATAGATGAAAAACATCCAATGTTCCAAAAATCCAATACTACAACACTACTTCTTCAAATCCTCTTCATCAATCAAATCTTGCTTCGTTATCTTATTTAGTCTCTCCAACAAATGTATCATATTTTTTTTCATGTATACTTCTCCCCCATTGACATCAATGATAGAAATTCCATCACTATGTCAACAACAACTCAATGTCAAAAGACACTTTTCATAAAATACATTTACTAGAGTCCTCATGACTCAACTCAGATACACATACTCCCCCATAGAGGAAGTACCAACATCTAGTCCAAAAGAAAGATAAGGCTCATATACCACTAGATGGATGCAACCAACTGCATCACTTCTCAAAATTAGGTTGGGGCATAACCCCAAGCATACCTCTTAGATACTCAAATGTATCTTTAGGCAAAGGCTTTGTGAATATATCTGTTATCTACTCCTTTGTAGTTATGTACTCAAGTCTAACTTCTTTCTTAACAAATTTATCTCTTACAAAATGATACTTAATCTCTATATGCTTTGTCTTAGAATGTAATACAAGATTCTTAGACATACTAATTGTACTGGTGTTATCACAATGTATAACAATAGATTCAACAAATTTTATTGCAATATCCTTCAACATTTTCTTCATCCAAATTATTTGGTTACAATTGTTTGCTGCTGCTACATATTCTTCTTCTACTATGCTTTGTGAGATACAATTTTGATTCTTGCTTAGCCAAGAAACTAATATTCCTCCAAGGAAAAATGCTCCACCATTAGTGCTTTTCTTATCATCAACATTGCCTCCCGAATTAGCATATGTGTATGTAGATAGGGTAAAATCATCATATTTTTCATACCATTGTTCATAGTCCATTGTGCCTCTTAAATATCTTAGTATCCTCTTTACTGTTGCATAATGTGATTATCTAGGTTCAGCTTGAAATCTTGCTACAATTCCAATTGAATGTGCTATATCAGGTCTTGTATGAGTCAAATACTATAATCCTCCAATCATGGATCTGTATTTCTTTTTTTGTACTGCAGGAGTCTCATCTATGCTAGATAACTTATGTCCAGTCACCATAGGTGTTCCAACTAGTTTACAATCCTCCATTCCAAATATTTTCAAAAAGTCATTCAAGTACTTTTTCTAACTTACAAAGATACCATCATTATTTTGTGTTATCTATAATCCCAAAAAGTATTTCATCTCACCAATTATACTCATTTCAAATTTAGTCTTCATTTCATCAGCAAATTTGTCACTAGCTTCATCTTCTCCTCCAAAGATAATGTAATCAACAAAAATAACTATAACTAACAAACCATTTTCAATTTCTTTTGCGTATAGATTGCTATCAACTGTTCCTTTTGTAAATCCCAACTTTAACAAATACTTATCTAGTCTTGCATACCAGGTTCTAGGTGCTTGTTTAAGTCCATATAAATCTTTCTTCAATTTACATACCATGTGTCCTTCTTGAGTTAAAGGAAAACCTTTAGGCTTCTCAATGTAGACTTCTTCTTCCAATTCTCCATTCAGAAATGTTGACTTCACATCCATCTGATATACTTTGAATTTCTTGTAAGCTACATAAGCCAAAAACATTCTTACTACTTCAATTCTTGCAACAGGTGCAAAAGTTTCTTCATAGTCAATTCCTTCTTGTTGTGAGTAACCCTTACATACCAATCTTGCTTTGTTTCTTACTACTTCTCCTTGTTCATTCATCTTGTTTCTGAATACCCACTTAGTTCCAATAACATTCTTGTCTTTAGGTCTAGGGACCAATTCCCATGTCTTGTTCTTTTCAATTTGATCTAGTTCTTCTTTCATAGCATTAGTCCAACTTTCATCTTCACAAGCTTCATTAGTAGTCTTCGGTTCAATTTGAGAAATCAAACATAATTGTTCTTGTGCCTTATTTTGAGTAAGAACTCCTCTTTTGATGCTCCTAATAATCTATTCAAAAGGATGATTCCTTAACAGAATCTTGCTAGGTGTCACTGTCTTAGATCTCTCTTCAGATTTAGGTTCTTCAATAACTTCACTATGGCTTTCATTCAACAAATCACTATCAATTTCATAAAACAATTCAGTAGTTCCTGTGTTAGGTTTAGGATGAGCTTCTTCATCAGATTCATAATCAAGCATTCTTTCCCAAATTTTGAACTTTTCATCAACTTTAACATTTGCGCTTTCAACAATAGTCTTAGTTCTTTTATTGAAACATCTATATGCTTTGCTTTTCAAAGAATATCCAAGAAATATACCTTCATCACTTCTAGGATCAAACTTTCCAATATCATCATCTCTCTATATATAACATTTGCTTCCAAAAATTCTAAAATACTTAACTGAGGGTGCATGTCCAAACCATAATTCATAAGGTGTCTTGTCTATGTCTGCTTTGATTTGTACTATGTTCATTGTATACACTGATGTGTTCACTGCTTCTCTCCAGAATATCTTTTCCAAATCATTTTCAAACAACATAGCTCTTGCTACTTCAATCACTGACCTATACCTGCAAGAAAAATGGTTTTTTTTGTTGGGGGAGGGGTTTGCCTTAGTCAAACCCTAGTTTGGAATCAACCTTAATAATGGAATTGAAATTGAGAATGCTAGCAAGTAGTAGAAGTAGATCTAACAATGAAGCTATGATATTCAATAGATATGCAATTGTATTTCAAATGTAAACAAGTATATTGATATGAAATCTTGGACTTAACAATGTAAATGTAAATCTAAACCTCCATTATTGTATTCTTGGAATCTACCTTGAGGGAAGAATGAATAGATCTTGAAGATGAACAAAGGTTCTTGAAGGAAGATCACACCACCATGATGGCTAGATCTAGGACTTTGAATGATGAATCTTGAATGCTTGAAACAAATCCCTTCAAAGGCTTGAATGCTTGAATCCTTGATCTTCAATGGAGAACTTGAATGATTGCATGGATGATTGCTTGAATGCTTGAGAGAGAACTTGAAGTCTTCTGAATATCTCCTTGAGAAATTTTGATCATGAAAAGTGGATGTGAAAATGAGAGAAGGCTTCCTTTTATAGTGATCTAGGGCACAAACCTCTAGAGAAGGACGACATTGGAGAATTAAATTCCAATTAGTCTCTAACCCTTTAGAAATGGACCTAGATTAAATGCAATTTAAGAGTTTACCATTTCGGAGACCAAAACAGCCGACCCGAAAGCGGGAAAACAAATCTTTCTGAAACTTGACATTCGAAAATCATGGAACCTCGAAATTTGAACCCTGGGTCAAAGATGAGGTAGACCACACCCTAGGTCAGGGTCAAGGTCATCCCTGACCTAGGTTAGGGTCTAGGTCATCCTTGACCCTCAAGGTCATCTTTCACCTTTAGGTCAAAAATCTCAGGACCTCAGTCCAGAATGCTAGGATCGAAAATGCAGAAATAAAATGAAAACAGGTGGAAAGAGAAGCAGAACGGGGGGAGAAAACCAAATCTAGGAAAAGAACAATTCAAGGTGCTTGACATGACCCCAATCCACTTACTCAGAGGGCTAAACATTCTTAACATGGAAGTGCTTCCATTTTAAGATGATACACATTGCAAAACCAGTTGATACAATATGTAGGGAATGTTTAATGGGAAAGCATGTGAGCAATTCATTCAGAAGCAAACATAATTCGACAGAGAACAAATTAGATCTAGTGCATAGAGATCTATGTGGACCAACTCAAATAGGCTCATACTATGGTGAAAGGTACTTTATTTTGTTTGTTGATGATTATTCTAGAATGATGTAGGTTGCGTTCTTAAAAGATAAATCAGAAGCATTTGAGAAGTTAAAAATATTCAAAGCTAAGGTTGAAAATGAGTCTGGATTGAAGATTAAATGTCTGAGATTAGATAGAGGAGGAGAATTCACCTCTGATATATTTGATGAGTATTGTAAAGAACATGGGATAAAGAGATAGCTAAGTGCTCCTATAACCCCTTAGCATAATAGAATTGGAGAAAGAATGCATAGGATCATACTTGATACATCGTGCACCATTATGATTGAAGGAAAGGTCACACACACCTATTGTAGAGATGCAGTCAATACTACAGTCTATACTATCAATAGAATTCAATTGAGGCTAGGAATGGACAAGACACCTTATGAGCTATGGTTTGTGAACGTACCTATAGTAAAATACTTGAGAATCTTTGGAAGCAAGTGCTACATCAAGAGAGATGAAGCTATAGGCAAGTTTGATGCAAGAAGTGATGAAGGTATTTTTCTTGGTTACTCTACTAAAAGAAAATCTTGTAGATGTTTTAATTTAAGATTGAAGAAGATAATTTAAAGTTCTCATGTTGAGATTGATGAGAATTTTATGATTCAAGAAAGATATCATGATTATGCACCTATGATTGAAGAAGAACCTAGACCTACCACTAGAGAAATAGTTGTTGATGAAATGTTTGACAGCATTGATGTATTATTCAATGACCCTGAAAATAGTGAAGAAGAATCTCAAAAGTTAGATGAGAGAGTCACACCTAATGTTCCTAAATTCACATCTAGATGTCATTCAAAGGAAGACATCATTGGAGATCAAAATAGTAAAGTCATGACAAGATCAAAAGCAAAAAGTTCAATAGCTAATAAAGAGGTATGTTTACTTTCACAAACTAAACCTTTAAGTGTTGAGATGCATGTAATGATTTAGATTAGCATGAAGCAATGAAAGAAGAGCTAGATTAGATAATTAAGAATAAGACATGGGAATTGGTCCCTAGGCATAGTGATAATGATGCAGGAGCATCTCGGGTCCTTGGCAATACTGTGTCACCATAAACATATTTGAGTTTATTTGTGTTGCTCAGTTCCTACTTTAACAAGTGTGTTCGATGTTACTTAGTTTCCATTGTTTTCCAGTGTTGGTCGATTATCTCTTTGGCGGTCGGTGAATTTCCCTGGCGCTCGGTAATGCTTGTCAAGTGCTCAATTGGTTTTTCTTATAGATGGGTTTCTTTTGAGTTTCTATTGAGGCTGACTTGTGCATTTATTATGGGTCATGAATTTAATGTTGGTATCCATCATTGGGAAGCATGTGATCCTAGATCTGACCGTTCCTTCTACTGATTGTAGATCTGATGGCTGACTTAGTTCGGTTTCCTTTGTATAAATGTAGTTGTTTGAGTCATTTTTTAGGAGGGAGTTTTGGAGAAGTTTTGGTAGAAGATAGAAGATAGAAGATTAGAGATCATCTATAGATCCTCGCATGTTTGAGGAATTTTGTACTTGATTGTAATATCTAGCCAAAACTGGGAAGGCCTTACTGCCCAACATGTATGAATCTATTTGAAGATAATATATGAAGTTTCTGCATTCTCTCTCTCACTTTTGTATGTTTGTTGCTTCCACATGTTGTTGAGTAGGGTTTTTCAGGTTAGGGTGTGCCATTGTTGGTCCCTTGTGTCCCCTCCTTTGTGTTAGGTGGTATCAGAGCGAAGTGAGATCTGGATCTAGGTTTGTGAATCTAGATTTGAAGGTTCCTTCTTGTGAAGCCCTAGTTGAATTGTTGTGGGGTATAAGATTATGATCTGACCTGCAGTTGCAAAGGGTTTTCAAGATGGTTCGTGGGAGGTGAGTTGTGGATCTAGGATTGGAAGACATGTTGAGACAACTTGTTGCTAGGTGAAGCTGTTGAAACATCCTAGAGAAGAGGAAGACATCTTGAAGATGTTAGTGATGATGAAATTGAGGTAGAACAAGGTGATGTAGAACCTGCACCTGTGATGGATCAGGGTGAGGAAAGATTCCTGAAGGCTTTGACAAGTCTAAATTCTACACCAAACTTTAATCCTCCTGAGTATGGTGGAAAATTGGATTCTGATGAATTGGTGGATTGGATCACTAAGATGGAAAAGTATTTTGAATGTGAAAATGTACTTGAGGAAAAGAAGGTGAAAATTGCAAGCATAAAGTTGAAAAGTCATGCATCCTTATGGTGGGAACATCTGTAGTTGGACAAAAAGAGGAAAGGCAAAGACAAAATCAAGATATGGAGTAAAATGGTGAATAAATTGAAAGGAAAGTTCTTACCTTATGATTATCAGATTAACCTAGTTTACTGTCTTAAAATGGAAGCACTTCCATGTTAAGAGCATTTAGCCTTCCGAGTGAGTGGTCTGGGGTCATGTCAAGCTCCTTGATCAGGTCTTTGCATACATTTGGATTTCTCCCCACATTCTACTTCTATCTCTGCCTATTTTTATTATCTGTCTATATTTCTTAGCATTCTGGATTGAGGTCTTGAGGTTTTTGACCTCAAGGTCAAAGATGAACTTGTGATTCAAAGATGACCTAGACCCTAACCTAGGTCAGGGATGACCTCAACCCTAACCTAGGGTGGGGTCTACCTCATCCTTGATCCAAGGTTCAAATTTCAAGGTCCCATGATTTCTGGATGTCGGGTTTCAGAAATATTTCTTTTCCCACTTTCGGGTCAGCTATTTTGGTCTCCAAAATGGTAAATCTTTAAATTTCATTTAATGTGGGTCCATTTCTTGGGGTTAAGGTTAATTGGGATTTAATTCTCTAATGTCGGCCTTCTCTATAGGTTTGTGTGCTAGATCACTATAAAAGGAAGGCTTCCTCTCTCATTTCATCCATCACTTTTTGCAATCAAGCATCCATTATCAAGTAATCTCTCAAGTGAAAGAAACCAAGAAGAAGGAAAGAAAGAAAGCAAGAATTCATTCATCTTTAAGCCTAGCATCCATTCAAATCCTCTTCTCCATTCAAGTTCTCCATTGAAGATCAAGGATTCAAGCATTCAAGCCATTGAAGGGATTTGGTTCAAACATACAAGATTCATCATTCAAACCCCAGATCTAGCCATCATGATGGTGTGATCTTCCTTCAAGATCCTTTGCTCATCTTCTAGATCCATTCATTCTTTTATCAAGGTGGATTCCAAGCATACAATCATGGAGGTTTTGGATTTACATTCATGGTTTTGATTTACATTTGCCAATGTTGTGTTCAAGCTTTCGTATCAATATACTTGTTTACATTTGAAATACAATTTCATATCTATTGTATTTCATAGCTTCATTGTTAGATCTACTTCTACTAATTTCTAGCATTCTATATTTTAATTTTATTATTAAGGTTGATTCCAAACTAGGGTTTGACGAAGGAAAACCCCTCATCCAAACAACAAAAACCTCTTTTTCTTGTAGGTATAGGTATAGGACTATGGATTAGAGCTTGGATCTGGATACCCTTTTCAGCGAACTTCTAAGATCCATGAACAAAATCAAAGATGACATTCAGAATTCTAAATTAGTCTTTGACCTTTTATTAGGGTCAAAGACTACCTGCTTCTAGAAAGATAAATTTTTTCTAGGTTTTCTCCGTCTCGACATTTCCTGCCCATAACAGGTTGCATATTTTCCCGAAACTGAACACAGACATCAGAAATTTGCATTTTCTAGATTTACCCTATTTTTGAGGCTAGTATTTGGATTTCTATTTTACTTTCTTTACATGTTCACAATATTTTCCATCACACATATCCCTTCACTACATTTCCAAAACATATCCAATAACATGAACCCTAATTTTACCTTATTCATTTTGGTGAGCCTGACATGCTTACCCTATTTTCTTTTGTGGATTTAGATGCCCTATTGTGTTAGATTTAATCTCTTCTTGCATTAAGATTAGGTTTATTTTATGCTCTTTCATTTTCAAAAATACAAAAAAATATATATATTCAATAAAATACAAAAACATTTCTTGCATTTTCATTTACTATGAAGATTCTTAAGATGCTTTGGTGTGTGTTCATGTTCTTTATTACCCTTCTTTTAGCATCTCTTTACCATACCTATGATGTTTATGAGAGTATCATTCACTTCATTATATTGATGATCTTTCATTTTTCTCTTGCCTATGCTTTTGTGAAATTGACCGTTACTAGTTTTCCCACATTCAAAACTTTCATTAAAGATTCATGTGGTAGTCTTATTAATCTTTTGAATTATGTGAAGAATTTGGTACATGATACACCATCCCCTAATATTCCTAATCTTCCTATTCCTAATCCAATACCTAATTCTCCATCAGCTATCCCTAGTTCTTCCCGTACTTATGAAGGGATTCAAGCTATAGTTCAGGATCCAGATTTGCAAGACTTCTTTGATTTACCTTCTCCTCCAATTCATAGTGATATTAAAGGAAAGGGTAAAGAAACTTCTTCAAAACCTATCATTCCACCTTATACAACCTTTACTCATGAACAAGATAAACACTCACCTCCTGTAGAAACTTTACATAATATGTACACTACCAGATATAATATGGTGACTAAACAAGGTTATAAAGGTTTAGGGCTTGGAGTTAATGAACATGGTATTAGGTTTCTAGTTCATATACCCCCTAAAATAGATATGTATGGTGTTGGTTGTTTAAAATCTCAAGTCAAGGTAGGTGATGTTAATCATCATCCTCCTCTTCACATTCTTCTCCCCACACCTATCTTAAATAACCCTAATGCTCATTAAGAAGTGGCTAAGAAGGTATATGTTGAGTTAATGAATTCCAAGAAAGAAATATTTAGACCTATTCCAATAGATGCTTTATACAAATACAAATGTCATTTTCATTATAGAAATATGCATTTACTTGCTGATTGTAAACATTCCAAGTTATATGTTAGAGAAAGAGTTGCTTTAGGAATTATATCTCACTCTCATGTAGTTTTATAATTCCTTCATAATTTTGATATAGGGGATTCCCCTTCTTCTGATATAATATAGATTTTCTTCCCCTCTTGTCTCATGACTGGGGGGCAAGAGGTCTATTTTCATCCAGTCTCCTAGGATCCATTAGGCTTTTAGCATATATTGTGCCTTGAGCTTAATTGGTATTCTTTCTCTCCTATCTTTATATGGTTTTTCATTATGCTTATAATCATCCATAGATCTTATTCACGATATCTTTTCTAAGACATTTTGTTTAGAAAGATACCCCTTGTCTCTATCCCTAGGGGGAAAGGTTCTTTATTTTTCTTTCTTTGTCTAGGGAACGACTTTCCTTAGCTTAGTGGTGTTTGTTTATATGCAATATTATTTCATCATATTGATAGATGTTTTGACTATGGATAACCTTCTTATATGAGAAGTTGTTGTCCTAAGTCATCACTTCTTCTCTATGTTGAAAATTATGTTCTTTATAAACTCTCACCCTTGCTTGGTGTTGGAGTTATTTCCTTCATTTCAAAGATTCCTCTTCCTCTTCTTTGCAGGGGGCTTGATGATTGAATCTTTGTTCCTATTTGGTTTATCTATTGAAAGATGATATTTTATCTAAACCACTCCTCTTTGGTGGTGGTCTTGTTGGTAAGATCTCTTTCTTCGAGGATCTTTTTTCCATGAGTGACAGATTCTTTTCACAATTGTCTATGCTCTTCTATGTAGGGGTCAATATCCGTCACTAAGAATATGGTATAAATTGTTATAAATAGGATATCTCCTTGCATTGTGAAGTAGGTATCCTCTTCCTCTTCCTTATCATGTCTAGTAGATTGCCACGATAAGGAGGGGGGCATATATAGGGTCTCCCTTGTACTATAGTTTTTTATTTTTACATACTAAATCTTGGAAGGTAATGCACATAAGTTGATAAATCCTAAAAAGACATGCATTTATATGCTAAATCTTCCAAAGGTAACACACATAAGTTGCTAAATCTTGAGGAGACACGCATTTTTCAAAATTTTCAATATGCTAAATCTTGGAAGGTAACGCACATAAGTTGCTAAATCCTGAAAAGACACACATTTATATGCTAAATTTTGGAAGGTAACGCACATAAGTTTCTAAATCTTGAGGAGACACACATTTTATATTCATAGTGATACAAGAAGGTGGATCTATGGATATTCTAGAAGTCATTAGAAGATGCATTACAATTGCAAGCACAATTTATGGGTGAACTATCAGGTTTGGCCACCTATTTGGCTCTCCCTCCCTTGGTGATTCACGGTAAGGTGGGCATCTTACTGGGTGAGGTAATCACTCTTTTCCCTTTCTCTCTTTTTGCTTTCATGCTAGTAGGATAGGATCATGAAGCTATGTTATTTGTAGTGTTTCTCTTGTCTTTCTTATGTAATCATTTGTGCTTTTATGATAGCTTTCCTAATATGATATTAGTATGAGAAATGTTTCTTAGCAAGGTTTCTTGTGCTAGTTGATTTGGGTTTCTGTTAGTACTAACCCCTCTTTTGTTTCTTTTTCCTTTTTTTTTTCGCACCCTCATGCATGTATGTTGAGTTAGAATCCTTACCTTGAGGGCTCTTGTCCTTAGCTAAGTGTTAGTTTATCTCATTGTGAATCCACTTGGATCTCTTCTTTCTTGAACTTTACCAAGAGTTTGCATCGAGTCCATACTCTCGCTAAAGTGGGGGCTTAATGTATCATCTTAAAATGGAAGCACTTCCATGTTAAGAGAATTTAGCCCTCCGAGTGAGTGGTCTGGGGTCATTTCAAGCACCTTTATTGGGTCTTTGCATGGATCTTGCTTTTGCCCCCCGTTCTACTTCTCTCTCTGCCTATTTTCACTATCTTTCTGCATTTTCTAGCATTCTGGATTGAGGTCCTGAGGTTTTTGACCTCAAGGTCAAAGATGACCTTGAGGGTCAAAGACAACCTAGACCCTAAACTAGGTTAGGGATGACCTCGACCCTGACCTAGGGTAGGGTCTACCTCATCCTTGACCTAGGGTTCAAATTTCAAGGTTCCATGATTTTCAGAAGTTGGGTTTCAGAAATATTTATTTTCCTGCTTCCGGGTTGGCTATTTTGGTCTCCGAAATGGTAAATCCTTAAATTGCATTTAATGCGGTTCCATTTCTAAGGATTAAGGTTAATTGGGATTTAATTCTCCAATGTCAGCCTTCTCTATAGGTTTGTACCCTAGATCACTATAAAAGGAAGTCTTCCTCTCTCATTTCATCCATCACTTTTTGCAATCAAGCATCCATTATCAAGTAATCTCTCAAGTGAAAGAAAGAAAGAAGGAGAAGGAAAGAAAGAAAGCATTCATTCATCTTCAAGCCTAGCATCCATTCAATTCCTCTTCTCCATTAAATTTCTCCATTGAAGATCAAGGATTCAAGCATTCAAGAAATTGAAGGGATTTGATTCAAACATACAAGATTCATCATTCAAACCCTAGATCTAGCCATCATGATGGTGTGATATTCCTTCAAGATCCTTTATTCATATTCTAGATCCTTTCATTCTTCTATCAAGGTGGATTCCAAGCATACAATCATGGAGGTTTTGGATTTACATTCATGGTTTTGATTTACATTTGTCATTGTTGTGTTCAAGCTTTCATATCAATATACTTGTTTACATTTGAAATATAATTACATATCTATTTCAATTTCATTATTAAGGTTGATTCCAAACCGGGGTTTGACCAAGGTAAACCACTCATCCAAACAATAAAAACTACTTTTTATGGAAGGTATAGGTATAGGACTGTGGATTAGAGCTTGGATCTGGATACCCTTTTCGGTGAACTTCCAGGATCCTTGAACAAAATCAAAGATGACCTTCAGAATTCTGAAGTAGTCGTTGACCTTTTATCAGGGTCAAAGACTACCTACTGCCAGAAAGATAAAAATATTTCTGGGTTTTCTCCATCTCGACATTTCCATCCTAGAACAAGTTGCAGAATTGCTTGAAACTACACACAGACATCAAAAATTTGAATTTTCCATATTTTCCCTATTTTTGAGGTTAGTATTTGCATTTCTATTTTACTTCCTTTACATGTTCACAATATTTTTCATCACACATATCCCTCCACTACATTTCCAAAACATATCCAATAAGGTGAACCCTAATTTCACCTAGTTAGGCAAATGCAAAGTTCGAGGCAGAAATATAACTTGGTAAAGGAATATACTAAGGAATTCTATAGATTAGATACAGATATGGTCATGATGAAGATGATGTGGAAAGAATTGCTAGATACCTGAATGGTTTGAGGGTTTCCATTTATGAAGAAATCAGTTTGGTCAAATTGGAGAACATTGAAGAGGCTTATCAATTTGCATTCAAATCTAAGGAGAAATTGAACAAGAGACATGAGAAAAGATAGAGAGGTAGAGGTGGTAGATTCCCTAGAGGAAGAGGTAGATCTAATGGTGAAAATAGTAGATCTAAACCAGAAAAGACAACTCTAGATAAAGGCAAGACCGAGTGGAAAAGTGAAAGTTCATCTAGAGGTAGAGGCAGTAACTACCGAGGTGGTTATAATAGTGGTAGTTTCCGAGGAACTTGTTACAATTGTGGAGAATAAGGACATAGATCATTTGAGCGTACACATGCATGTAAGAAGGTCGATAACAGTCAGAATGCTTTGGTGCAAGAAGAGTCACCGAATGAACCTGAGAAGGAAAATAACTTGATGGTAAGAAGAGCACTTTGGAATGAAGGTAAAAAGGAAGATCCGATAAGGAAAAGTTTGTTCAAGACCAGATGTAGAGTTTTTGATAAAGTTTGGAAGGTAATCATTGACAGTGGTAGCTCAAAGAATCTGACATCTAAGGAAATGGTCACAAAGTTGCAGTTGAAAAGGTTGGAACATCTGAATCCCTAACAAATTTCATGGATCAAAGATGAGCATACACTATTGGTAAGTGAACAATGTTATGTGAATTTGAAAATTGGGAAGTACTATGATAAGGTGTTATGTGATATCATGCCTATGGATTTTTGTTATATTTTGTTAGGTATACCTTGGCAATATGATAGACATGCTATATATGATGGGAGATTACATAAATATACTATTTGGGCTGATGGAAAGAGATAAATATTGTTACCTTTGATAGAAGAACCTGTTAGTAATTTTTTCACATTTGTGAAAGTTTTCTTGATGGAAGATAGAAATTTTTTTAAGGATTTAAAGAGAAATGATGTATGTTTTGTTGTGATTCCTAACAAACCGAGTAAGAAAATAGAGGATAGTGTCCCTGAGGAGATTGATAAGTTACTCACTGAGTACAATGAAATTATTTTTGATAATGTACCTGATGGTTTTCCATTGAAGAGAAGCATTGATCATTGCATGGATCTTATCCCTCGAGCTAGTTTACCGAATAAGGAACCTCATCGGTTGACACCTAGTAAGAATCAAGAATTGAACTGACAGATTCAGGAGTTGTTGGAGAAAGGTTTGATCAGAGAAATTTTGAGTCCTTGTGCAGTACCTAGAGTATTGGCACCTAAGAATAATGGAGAATGGTGAATTTGTATAGATTCCAGAGCAATCAACATGATAACAGTGAAGTATAGGTTTCCTATACTGAGAATGAATGATATAATGGATAGTTTAACTAGAGAAAAGTATTTTACCAAGATTGATTTGAAAAGTGGGTATCATCAGATCAGAATTAGAGAAGGTGATGAATGGAAGACTACTTTCAAGACAAAAGAAGGTTTGTATGAGTGGTTGGTTATTCCTTTTGGTTTAACTAATGCACCGAGTACTTTTATAAGGTTGATGAATGAAGTTTTGAAGAAATTCTCAGGTAAGTTTGTGATTATATATCTTGATGATATTATGATATTCAGTAAGACCAGATAAGAACATTTGTTGCATATTAGACAAGTTTTGCAGAGATTGAAAGAAGAACATTTGCTGATAAATCTGAAGAAGTGTTCATTCATGAAAGAGGAGATTGTGTATTTGGGATTTTTTATTTTAGCTGATGGTTTGAAAATGGACCCTGAAAAAGGTTGAAGCTATTCTAAATTGGCCTAAACCTATGAATGCTGGTGAGGTAAGATCATTTCATGGTTTGGCAAGCTTTTACCGAAAGTTCATTAGAAACTTTAGTTTAATTTGTAATGCTATGACTGAGACTATGAGAGGAGACAAAAGAGAATTCAAGTGGACACATGGAGCTGATAAAAGTTTTGAGACTCTGAAGCAAAAAGTTGCTAAATTACCTATTTTGGCATTACCTGATTTCAATAAGGTATTTAAAGTGGAATGTGATGCAAGTGGTAGTGCAATTGGAGCTGTGTTGAGTCAAGAAGGTAAACCTATTGCTTTCTTTAGTGAAAAGTTGAATGATGCAAAAAGGAAATATTTTGTGTATGATCAATAATTATATGCTATTGTTCAAGCACTAAAGAAATGGAGACATTATTTGATACCAAGTGAATTTGTGTTGTACACTGATCATAAAGCTTTACAATATTTGGGTAGTCAGAATAAGTTGAATCAGAGACATATGAAATGGGTTGAGTATTTGCAGAGTTATACATTTGTGATAAAGCATAATAGTGGAGTCACTAACCAAGTTGTTGATGCATTAAGTAGAAGGAGATCTTTGATGACCGAGATGAAAATTAGAATTCTAGGCTTTGATGATATGAAAGATTCTTATGAATTTGATCCTGATTTTTTTGAGCCGTGGAGAAAGTGTAGAGAACCTATTCAAGATTAATAGAGTACTAAATGGAATGAATATTTTATGCAAGGAGGTATGTTTTTTAAAGGTATTCAGTTGTGTATACCGAGAGGAGCAATGAGAACTAATTTGATAAAAGAGAAACATAGTAGTGGTCTGGCTAGACATTTTGGTGTTTATAAGACATTGAATTTGCTTAAGGATAAATACTTTTGGCCATAGTTGTATAAAGATGTACAGAAATTTGTGAAAAGTTGTGGAGTTTGTCAAGTTGCAAAAGGAGTTAGTCAAAATACTAGATTGTATACACCAATTGTTGTACCTGAGAAACCTTGGATTGACATTAGTATGGATTTTGTTCTTGGCTTACCAAAGACAGTAAGAGGTAATGATTCTATATTTGTGGTTGTGGATAGATTTTCTAAAATGGCACATTTTATACCTTCTAGAAAGACATCAGATGCAGTACATATAGCAGATCTTTTCTTTAAGGAAATTGTCAAATTGCATTGATTACCAAGGAGTATTATCTCTGATCGAGACAGTAAATTTGTTAGATACTTTTGGAAGACTCTTTGGAGAAATTTGGATGCTAAGTTGAAATATAGTTCTACATTTCACCCACAAACTGATGGATAGACAGAAGTTCTGAATAGAAGCTTTGGAAATCTTTTGAGATGTTTAGTTGGAGACACACCAAGTATTTGGGATTCTATGTTGGCACAAGCAGAGTTTGCATACAATAATTTAGTGAATAGGAGTACTAGAAAAACACCTTTTGAGATTGTAAATGGCATACAACTGAGAGGTATATTAGATTTGAGAGACATTGATGATGAAAGATAGAGAAGTGCTGAAGGAGTAAAATTTGTTGAGTACATAAAGACATTGCATGAAGATGTGAAGCTTAAGCTAGAAAAGAGTAATCAGAAATACAAAGACAGAGCTGATAGATCAAGAAGACATAAGACTTTTGATGTTGGTGATGAAGTGATGGTTCATGTGAAGAAAGGCATATTTCCTATTGTAACATATGGGAAGCTGAAGATGAAGAAGTTTGGACCTTGAAAGATTTTGAGGAAATTTGATAGTGGAAATGCATATGAAGTTGAGTTACCTGATGACATGGATATATCACCCATATTCAACATTGCTAATTATTATGAATTTCATGAATCTGGAGAAGACATGGCAGTACCGATGGATTATCCTAAGAAGCAGAATGAAGAAGTTGAGCATATTTTGGAGCAAAGAATTGGTAGAAGTACAAGAGGAAAATAGTATATGGAATATATGGTAAAGTGGAAGAATAGACCGATTGAAGATAGTTCATGGATTTCATAGTCTGAGTTGGATGTAGCTCAGGTCATACCTATTTCATGATTCAGAGAATCATTTCAAATAACCCCAGGTGTTTGATGCAGGAGCATCTTGGGTCCTTGGCAATCCTGTGTCACCAAAAACATATTTGAGTTTTTTTGTGTTGCTCGGTTCCTACTTTGACCGAGTTGGTTCGGTGTTACTCTATTTCCTTTGTTCAACGGTGTTGGTTGGTTATCTCTTTGGTGCTCAGTGATGCTTGTCTGGCGCTCGGTTGGCTTTGCTTACGAATGAGTTTCTTTTGAGGCTGACTTGTGCATTTATTATGGGTCATGGATTTAATGTTGGTATCCATCATTGGGAAGCATGTGGTCCTAGATCTAACCATTCCTTCCACTGATTGTGGATCTAATGGCTGACTTAGTTTGGTAGCCTCTTGTATAAATGTAGTTGTTTGAGTCAATTTTTAGGAGGGAGTTTTGGAGAAGTTTTGGTAGAAGATAGAAGATTAGAGATTATCTACAGATCCTCACATGTTTGAGGACTTCTGTACTTGATTGTAATATCTGGTTGAAATCGGGAAGGCCTTACAGCCCGAAATGTATGAATCTATTTGAAGATAATATATGAAGTTTCTACATTCTCTCTCTCACTGTTGTATGTTTGTTTCTTCCATGTGTTGTTGAGATGGGTGGTTCAGGTTAGGGTGTGCCATTGTTGTCCCCTCCTCTCCCCTCATTTGCATCAGATAAGAATATGATTGGAACCAAGTGGATATTTAGAAACAAGATGAATGAAGATGGAATAGTAGTAAGAAACAAAGAAAGACTAGTATGTAAAGGATATGCGCAAAGAGAAGGAATTGATTATTCAGATAATTTTTCCCCTATAAGTATATTGGAAGCCATAAATTTTTTTCTAGCATATGCTACATTCAAAGACTTTTAAGGTATACCAGATGGATGTCAAGTTAGTATTCCTGAATGGATAATTGAAGGAAGAAGTTTACATAGAGCAGCCTGAAAGATTGACCTTATCAGACAGACCTAATATGGTATGCAGATCCAAGAAAGCCCTCTATGGACTTAAGCAAGCCCCTAGAGCATAGTATGAAATACTTGATGGATACTTGACTAAGATTGGATTCAAGAAAGGAGTAGCAGATTGTATCTTATTCATAAGAGAGACACTTGATGGACTATTATTAGTTTCTATATTTATTGATGACATTATCTTTGGTGGTAATGACAAGCTTAGTGTTGAATTTGCTAAAGAGATGCAGAGTGAATTTGAAATGAGCATGATTGGACCTATCAAGTACTTTTTGGGATTGAATGTGCAATAGACAGACAAAGGTATTTTCATTAATCAGTCTAAGTACGTGAAAGAGATATTGAATAAATTCAAGATGGATGATTGCAAGCCATTAAGTACCCCTATGATAATAGGATGCAAGCTTTCAAAAGAAGATGATTCAACAGTAGTAGACATTACCTTGTATAAGTCTATGATTGGTAAACTAATCTATCTTACTCAATCTAGACCTGATATTTCCAATGCAGTTGGTATTGTTGGAATATTTGTAGAAGATCCTAAACAAAGTCATCTCATGGTAGTAAAGAGGATTTTTAGATACTTGAGAGGAAATATAGACTATGGTTTAAGGTATCCTAATTTAGAAAATGTAGAACTTCATGTGTATACAGATGCAGATTGGGCAGGTTGCATTGATGATAGAAAGAGTACCTCAGGAGGAGCAATATTTCATGGAGATAGGCTTATTATTTGGACAAGTAAGAAGAAAAATTGTATTTCTCATTCCACAACAGAAGAAGAGTATGTTGCAGCAACATTAAATTGTTCTACTATTGTGTGGATCAAACAGATGATAAAAGATTTTGAAATTCTGATTGATTATCCTATTGTTATTCATTGTGATAACACTATCACTATCAATATGTCAAATAACCCTATGATGCATGCAAAGAATAAACACATTGAGATAAAATATCACTTCCTAAGAGAGAAAGTAGTAGAGAAAGAAGTAAAGTTGGACTATGTGAGCACAAAAGATCAGCTAGCAGACATATTTACAAAGCCTTTACATAAGGATACATTTGAGTATCTTAGGGAGAAGCTGGGAGTAATTCCCTTCCCTAAATCTGATTAGAGTTTGTAGGAGTGCATCAGTCCTCAGTGACAGATGAATGGTTGTATACTCTACTTAAGGAGTAGTACTAGTGCTTAATTATTTGGTGCCCTTTGCCATTAATTTCAAAGGGGGAGTAAGTATATAGCCATGAAAAAAAAAATAGTAAGAGGATACATTAGTTGATATTCAGAGCATTCAATAGTAGATAGAGGATTCATCCTTGGGGAAGTTTTGTTGAGGAAATGGAGAATGTTATAAAAGAATTGTAGAAAGGGGGAGTGAGTATTTAGCAAGAAGAAACAAAATGGTAAGAGATGGAGGATTCATCCTTGGGGGAGTTTTGTTGAATAAATGGAGAATATTAGAAAATAATTCTACATTTGGATTGGTGGTGTTTTTCATTCCATATGTTTCCATCAATGCCAAAGTAGGAGATTGTTGGAGATTTTCCAACAAGCCAGTGTTGACTGTATATTTTTCATTGATGAAAACATATGGTAAGAAGTGTGCGTGGAAGCCTGATGGAGAGAGCCTTGAGTATATGTTTCCTAAATATGATATTAGCATGATATCATAGATGCAGAGGTTGATTCTGAATGAAGACAATAATACAGTTGTTTGTATCAGTGAGTGTTCCTGACAGGTCCCAGGAAAAGTTATGTATGTGATTTGCAGTATGGTTGTAATGGAGCCTTACACATTTATATTTATGATGTAGACATGTGTATGAAGCTATGTTCATGTATATAGAGTTATTTGTGTAGTACAGGTTGATTTATGAAGTCTCCAGTTTCCAGTTACAGTTTCTTGTGTTTATCTGATGAAGCCGACATTATTTTTATTGGTGTAGTAGTTGCACCTATCATTTGGATATGTGTGCTTGGATTAGTGTTTGGAGAAGAGTTGAGAATTTGTTTTTAAGAGTGCATAACATAATTTAGCATGAGAAGAAAGTTATAGTTAATTTGGTGGAGACGATAGTTTGAAGCAACGCGTCTACTCATATGGAGTTGCGCATTCCTAATTTGTGTTGTGTGCTTAGTATAGCCAACTGAGATGTTATTGGAGAGTTGTATTGTTTCTCTAATATGATTTCAAGGAAGTTCTAATAGGCCAACTTGATTATATCATTTTGAGGAAGATACTTATAGCCGGTCAAGTTGTTATCACTATGTATGGCAGATAGTTGAAAGATAAGAGTAGAGTAGAAGGTGTGAATTATTGAGCCATCAGTAGAAGATCTATGTGAAAAAGTAGAGAGTGTATGCTATTCATTGGAACTGATTTAGATAATAGGTCTAATCAGAGTTCACCAAAGATTTAGATATAGTGTGTATCTATTAATCAGAAGGTTGCAGCCTTTACCCCTTTGAGCAGTGTGCTCCCGGACAGTGTGTCCTCACCCCTAACAGGGTTAATTGTAAAAGACTCCTAACAGTTTCAAACTCTTGACCAGGTCATTGTACTTAATGCATTGTAAAGATCAAGTCTTAATAGGGTTGTGAGATCTTCTAATAGGGATCATAATACTCTAGTGTAGTTTATAGTGGGTGCTAATTCCCACCGAGGTTTTTAACTATTTAGCTTTCCCCGTAACCAAAATTATGGTGTTGTGTTAAGTGTTCTTATATTGTGTTAATGCTTAAATTTACTTATATACTTAATTGGATAAAGAATTGAATATTTTAGATAACTGATTCACCCCCCCCCCCTCTCTTAGTTATCTCTCGGGACTATTCCTAACAACTTGTATACCTTGCTCGTATTTACCACATCCTTTCCCATTAAATCTTGATTTTTTGAGAAGATGATAATGAAAACCATATCTATCAGCCATATTAGATGGAGTCCAAGGAGTGACGTATGTCACAATGTCATAGAAAATAGGTTTTAATGTTTCAATTGTTTCTTCAATCAAGGCAGCAACAAAGTTACTTTTTAATTCCTCAAAAAGTGGGGAAGGAGTAAACACTTGTTTTACAAATTCACTTTTTTGTTTCATGAATTCCAAATCAAAGACCTTATATCCTCCAATGAAATTATGATTAAATTCCAATGTTCCCCAATCATCCCCAGTCAAAGAAGAAGATGGAGCTTCAGTGTGTTTAATCTTAGGTTGCTTTTCAATCTCTTTTCTTGGTTGAAGAGGCTCATAAAATTTAACATATTCTGCATTTAAGCAAGGATTCAGCGCATCATCTGCATGTAATGTGTAAATCAAATTTTTATAAATGAACCAAAACTTGCAATGAAGAGTAGAAGGAACTGCATGCATAGTATGTAACCAAGGTCTTCCTAGAAGAAGGTTGTAATTGAGAGTTCCAGGCATAACATGAATAGGTGTATTAAGAATAACTGGACAAACTTTAACAGGTAAGATAATAATGCCCAAATTTCTCTTTGCAATACTGTCAAATCCATGAATAGGGACATTATAAGGTTGAATAGTTGTAAGATCAGCCTTAATTTCCTTAAGCATATCCATGCTACAAACATTAAGCCCAGATCCATTATCAATTAATGTTCTATGAATGATACTCTGATTAATAGAAACAACAACCATAAGAGCATCATATTGATTCTGGACCTTGAGAGAAGGTAAATCATCATCAGTAAACACAATAGGAGGTATAGAAGGCATAGTATGCATGCACTCGAAAATAGAATTAATGTTTTCTTGATTAGGAGGTGAATTAGGAAGAGTAGATAAATCTTTTTGCAATGCCTCATGGTATGTCAGAGAAGTTTGAAGTAATTCCCATAAAGATACTTTAGCAAGAGTGGCACTTAATTGTTATACTAAGTCATACTCCTTAAAATTAGATGGCAAACTAGTAGCTTGAGGAAGTATAGGTTGAGAAGGTGGTAAAGAAACTAGAATAGTAGGCTGAGGGTTATTTCATGTGCGATAAGCATGTGAAATGAAATCTATTTTATCCAAGAAATCTAAAGGATCTGTAGGTTTACCCTTAATTGTTATTCAAGGATATCCTTTTACCATCAACAAAGGTTTAGGATATATTATTTTAGATGTATCAATGTTACAAATAGTGGAACATGAAGGTAACCATGCACACACCCTATGGTAAAGGTCAATTGAAGAGGTTGTGGAGGAGAGTGAAATAGGAATAGGATCAATGGAGATCTCATTCAAACAAATTTTCATCCTCACTTCCATGTACCTCATTAAGGGATCTATCCTCTTGTATAATAAAAGACCCATCAAAGTATTCAAAACAAAAATCATACATGTTGAATACAAAGTAACACTACAAGCATGAAAAATGTAAATATTTTTGTATTTTTAAAGAAGTTTTGCAATTTTATTCTTTTGTATTTTTGAAATATAAATGCAATAGCATGAAAGAAATCTACTTTTATAATATGTAAGATCTAACAAAAAATGAAAATCTAACACCAAAAAGAAAGAGTTGTCGTAAACGGGTTAACCAAAATGTAAGGTGAGAAAATGTGATGCTATAGGAAAGGAGTTTTAACATTGCACCTAATAGAGGTCCTAAACCAACATTCTCCACAATACATGTAAATTTATATGATAAGTGATGTAAATCTGAAAATTCATGTAAAGAATACTAAAATTAAGTAAGATTAAATACATACCTCATAATAGAGTTGATCTGGAAATACCTTTTTTCTGGTGTCTGTATTCAGTTTTGGGAAATTCTACAATCAGATCTAGCCTAGAAACATATAAATAGAGAAAACCTAGAAACCTTCTATCTTTCTGAGAAAGGTTTACCTTGACCCAAAATAGGGGTAAGATCTTACCCTGGGGCATAATCTTACCCCTTTATGTCGACCTTGACTTGCACTGATCCAACAGAAAATATGTTCACAGATCCTGGAAGTTTGTCGAAAAGGGTACTCAGATATACTCTACAACTCCCAAAACAAAAACTATAGATATCTGAAAATGGTGTTTTGGGGTGGTTATATAGGGTTTTTCCTTAGTCAAACCCTTATTTTGGTGATCTCCACATCCATGAATAGCGAGATATAATAGAATGTGTGTGTGTATTGAATGTGCAATGCCAAGATCTAATCCTCTAGATTAAAAATCCTAGCATGAATTGATATGATAAAGAAATGCATAGATTTGAATATGATAAAGAAAGCATACCAAGCCCCCAAGGCTAAAGTACTCCTACCAAACTCACAATCCATAATTGCTACCCCATGATTGTATCTTTGAATGCTTGAGTGTTGAAAATGGTGGATCAAGGAAGAAGAGATCTTTCTTGCTCGAAAGGAATGTCCACAATGGTTTGTCCAAAAATTCTTGATGTCAACAAGGTCTTGATCTTCTATATCATCCTCTTTCAATCTTTCATCATCACTTCACCATCACTTTCTTTCTTCAATCAATTGTGTGTCCACTTGATGGATACTTGGTGTTTTTGAAATAAAGGAAAAAGAGAGTGATTATATAGAGGTTTGAAGGTAAGGCTCCTCAGGCAATGTAAGGGCCCATAATTCAAATTTCACCTTGAATTATGGTCCAATAACAATAACCAACTAAGGAGGGAAAATAATTAAATGAATTTTAAATTAAAACCCTTCCTTATTTGGATCCGGAGGCCTGACATTGATTTCAGGGCTTGTTGGGACCACAATTTGAAAAGGGGGACCAATAACTGACAGGGGTCAAATTTGACCTAGACCTTGACCTAGGTCAAGGTAGACCTCAACCTTGACCTAGGTCAGGGTCGACCTCAACCCTGACCCAAAGGTCCAGGCTTGGTCACCTTTGAGAACAGGAAGTCCCGGGGTAGGCCAGAGACTTGGAAATGGTGAAAAAATAGGGTAGAGTGCCAGAAAAGAACACAGAGACCTAGAATGAATGTGATGAGGGCTAGGAGGACCTATACCTAGATCCTACCTAGAAAATAGAGCCATAAATAATGGAAATCATGGAGAATCCTTAGGATCCTAACCCTAATTTTACCTAGAATGAAGGAATCAAGTAGAAATACATCCTAAATGCAAATCTATCATGACAAATGCACTAAATGAGGGTGCTAAACCTACCAAGATGGAAGGGCTTCCACTTTAAGATGATACATTTAGCCTCCACTTTAGCTTAGATATGACACTATGTGAATATGAAAGATAAATTAAGAAAACATCATAGTAAATAAAAAGGATATAGCCAAGTCCTTAATGTAGAGATCTTGCAAAAAACCGTCAGTACCTAAATCAAAAAAGGTTAATGAAAATCCATAAATCACCTAAGACTTACTAGAATGAAATTTAGAAGTGCATAGAGCCCCTTATTCCCCCCCCATTTTGGCTTTCGACTTCTGAAGGGTGAAACAAGGTGATAAGGATAACCTTATACAATGGAGATGCAATTTTTTGAGAAAAATGTTTCCTAAACTAATTATAAGGATTCCCATTCTTCCTAAACTAATTCAAGGGGTTAGGTATCTGAATCACGATTCCAACACCGCTAATGGCACTGAAAATAGAGTTACTGAACTCAAGTTATGATGAAAAGAGTGAATGTTTATCTAAATGCATATGAAGGGAAATTTGAATTTAACATGAGTAAACCCTAAGAAAAACCCTAACAAAACCCTAATTTTGAGTATAAATATGGAAAAAGAACTCATACTTACTTATTCTTACCATTTGTAGATTCGAAGAGAGAAAGTAGAATGTCGAGCAGAGAATAACTTTGAGCGACACACATGGAGCTCCTGAGATAGTCCCTAGCTACCAGACGACCACTTCTTGAGGTGAGTTTGTTGTTATTGATTTTTGTATTTCACAAATTCTTGCTTTTTGTAGGCAAGGTTGGCCGTGGCCCAGTTATGTTGACCTTGACCCTTAAAGGTCAACATGAACTAGAAGGTCTTCATCTTTTCTAGAATGTGGTCGAACCTAATCGAGGAAGGTTGAGCTTGACCCAAGAAGGTTGACCTTGACCTAACTAAGGTCGACCTTGACCTAGTCAAGTTAGATTTATAGATTTATTGGTCTAGAATGTTGATATGATGTGTGTTTGTGCTTACAGGACCTGGTTTGTCTCCGAGAGCATCCCTTTGGAGGATTACTAGTGGTTATGAGAGAGAAGTTATCCAAGCTAAGCGAGGATGAGATTCAATTATTGAGAGATGTAGGACTGTACTAGGTAATAGTCCTACCACATATTAGAATTCACTAAGTGATGTTATCAGCTCTCATAGAGAGGTGGAGTGAGGATACATGCTCCTTTCATCTTCCCTCAGGTGAGATCACTGTGACATTGGAGGATATCTAAAGAATCTTGCAGCTTTCGGTTCAAGGAGAGATTGTTAGACCAAGAGCACAATAAGGTTCTGAGGAAGTCCTTATAGATGCAAAGTATTGTTTGGGATGGGTGCATAGATGTGAACATGAGTAGATTAGATCACCTTATCATCCATACTAGCACACCCTACACCTTTGGTACAAAGAATGATGCTATGTATACTATCCTTAGTTGTGGTACCCAACACAAAGGGTATAGTTTTCTCAGCACCTTTCACCCATCTTGTACATAGGATGGAGAGTGATAGGATTATCTTCTTGTGAGGTCCCAACATTCTAGCCCACTTATACCACAAGCTATGTCAGTTAATGAGATATCAGAGAGAGAGTCTCATGGTATGCATGCTTTTGAAGATTTGGTTGTTTGAGAACTTCACATGTACACAACCACAGGGTGTTCCTATGATGGTAGATGCTAGCACAGTGAAAGTCTTTGCTTATCCATTGAGAGATGTCTGGTGGTATAGAGATATTCTCTATTGGAGGGTATGTCTAGACCATATTCCAGGCACAGATGTAATATGGAGACCCTACTACCGCATAACAGAGTGGCCAGATACATGACACCAGATGAGCCACTCACAGTAGTGCAAGTTGTTAGAGGGTCATCAAAGTCACATAGTGATTCCATAGTACTATGGTAGAGTGATGAGATAGTTTGGTCATTTATAGGGAGTCCCTAGAGTAGTACCTTAGGATGCACATCTGATGAGGTATTATCAAAGACCCAGTTCCATACATTGACCATCAGTAGAAGACATAGCAGAAAGTGATGCAGATAAAATAGAGGATATAGAGGTACCACCAGATGTGTCTTATTCATGCATCAACTGAGACTACATCAGATACTGGAGTCTGGAGGGAATCAACCCCATCTTCCCTGCTGACTATCCCATAGGTGATCCAACATTTTTAGATAGGACACACTAGGATGGTGGTATGATAGAGGAGGATGAGGATCTCAGAGATGAGGAGGAGCCTATATTTGAGGGAGACCCATGGAGGAGGAGAGAGAAGGGGAGAGAGTAGAGGAGATTCCCCCAGCTGGTGGTACTAATGCGGATGTGCACATTTTTCACGCATCACCACTAAGATCACGACGACCTCCACGCACCCATATAGAGACACCACCTCCAAGACCTAGAAATAGTGAGCATGGAGAGAGTAGTCACTCCATGCCCCCACCATCAAGATCCTTTAGTGACATGCACGAGGTAGATCCAGGTATACAACATGAAATTGATTTGAAATTTTAACTTAATTTAATGAAGAAAAAGTACTAAAAGATAAATATGTTTTCATTTTGTAGTGAGCGTGGCAGAATGGAGGAGTTTTGTATCCAAGGTTTTTAAGGATACATGTATATCCTACCAACTAATATCTAGTGAGTGAGAGTGTTCCATTGGTCATAGAGATCCCGACAGGCATGCTGATATCTTTGTGTGTGTCCAATGAGAGTTGAGGTTGTGCAAAGAGAGAGAAGAGAGACTAATGGTAGACTTATAGAGGGCCGATGAGTACATGCGTGATATGAGCATATTGAGGAGCCTCTCATAGACTACTGGACACAAAATTATACGCTCTTATCATAAATAACAGAGATCTGGGATCCATCGACCATCAGAGCATAGAGATAGACAGAGTGATAGATAGGGCCTTGTGCCACATATGTATCAAAACTCAATAAGATTTTATAAATGAAAAAATTTCTCTACTATTTAGTTCTGTGTTTGATTACTATATTTTCATCAATAGCATAAAATTTAACAGTAAGAATGAACATGTATAAATGCATTCAAATGTAATTTGCTAAAACCACTTAACCTATAAAACAAACATATTTTATAAGGAATACATAAATACACAAGGAAAGAAGGATAAATTTAAGGATAATAACATTTGAGATATATAATATATATAGCTTCCTTAAAAGAAACACCATCCATATCAGAAATTTTATAAGCACCTGAACCAAAGTCCTCAATTACAACAAAAGGTCCAAGCTAGTTAGGGCTAAACTTTCCTTTTTCACCAGGTAAAGCATACACATTTCATTGATTTTCATATAATACTAAATCACCTATTGAAAATGATCATTCAATTACTTTATGATTATACTACTTCTAAAGAGATTTATGATGAGCTTTAATATGTTCCAAAGCATGTATTCGTTGTTCATCTAACATTTCCAATTCTTGTAATCGTTGTTCTTGAAATGTATCCTTGTCAATTATCCCATGAAATGAAATGCATAAAGAAGGTATCTCTAATTCCAAAGGCATAATAGCATTAGTATCATAGACAAGATTGTAAGAAGAAGTACCTGTAGCAGTACGAACACTAGTCCTATAAGCCCATAAAGCATAGGTAAGTTGGGTATGCCAATCTTTCGCATGCTTATTAGCTATTTTTCTCAAAATTTGTTCAATGATTTTATTCGATGCTTCAGCTTGACCATTAGATTGAGGATAGTAAGGAGTCAAAAATCTATGTTGAATTCAATATTTCTCCAAGAATTTTGTGACTTCTTTTTTCTTAAAAGAGGTACCATTATCCAAAACTATCATTGAAGGAATACCATGTTGTGTTATAATATTGTTAAAGACAAAATCACAAATAACATCTGTAGTTGTTGAATGAAGAGGGACAACTTCCACCCACTTCATAAAGTAATCTATAGCAGTCAGGATATACGTATGTCCTTGAGAAGAAGCTGGTGAGATTTTTCCAATAAGGTCAAAACCCCAAATACTAAAAGGCCATGGAGAAACTTGATTATGAAGCTCATGAGCAGGAGCATGAATCAAATTACTATGTTGTTGACATTGAGGAAATTTCTTAACAAACATGAAAGAATCTTGTTCCATTGTTTGCCAATAATATCCCATTCTAAGAAGTTTATTGACTAAAGATTTTCCACCAAAGTGTCCCCCACAAGAACCAAAATGAGCTTCTTCCAAAGCTACCGGAATTTCAGTTCTACCAAGACATATTAACAATAAACCTTCATAAGAGCATTTTTAAAGTGTGTCTCCTAAAAATATATAACACACTGCAAGATTCCTAACACGATTACGCATGTTCCTTGTTGTCAATTTAGGAAAAGTACCATCTCTCAAAAAATGAAAAATATGATAATACCATTCATCCAAATGCAAATTGAAACAATCAGACGTAACCTTATTAGAAATTGCAAGGTTTTCAAGTGTTTGTATAGTAAATTGAAATTTTTTAGCATTATTCTCAAGACAAACCAAATAAGCTACGCTTTTCATGGCATTTGCATGTCGATTATGTTTCCTAGGTAAAGTTTGAATCGTATAAGAAGAGAATAGTGAAAGCACATCAAGAGCCAAATATCTATATTGTGTCATTTTATCATTCTTAGTCTGATAACCTCCCTTAATCTGTTCTACAATCAATTGTGAATCTCCATAAATTTTCAAGTGTTTAATTTTAAGGGATGAAGTTTCTCGTAGGCCAGCTATAAGAGCTTCATACTCCGCAATATTTTTAGTAAAAGGAAAGGTCATTTTATACAATAGAGGGATCGGTTTCTTCATAGGAGGGATCAAGATAATACCAACATCAGAACTTGTCTTACATCTAGACCCATCAAAATATAATTTCTAGACATCATCCTATTTAATAGCTAGAATGTTTTCATGGGGGAATTCCATTGAAGTAAAGCATGTGTTAGAATGAGGACCAAGAGCTTTAGCTAAATAATCTGTTAAGGCTTGTCCCTTAATCAAATTTTGAGAAATGAAATTAAGATCAAATTTTGTAAGTAACATCACTCACTTTGCCAAACGGCCAGAAAGATCAATTTTTGAGAAAAGATGTTTCAAAGGATCAAATTTAACAATCACATTGACTTCAACATTTAAGAGATAATGCCCAAGTTTTTGACAAGCATAAACTACAACTAAGCATTGTCTTTCCAAATCTATGTATCTTGTTTCTTAATCAAGTAAAGTCTGACTAATGTAGTACATAGATCTTTCCTTACCTTCACCATCATACCGAGCCAACACCGCACTCACCGCTTTTGGAGTGGTTGAAGTATACAAATAAAAGGGTATGGAAAAAAGCGTGGACCCATCCAAATGTGCCATCTCCTCCTCTTTCATCAACTAAACATAAATATAACACATAAACAAAAATAAGTGGGAAATCATTATAAGAAAATTCTACTAAAAATATGAACATTTAAAATTAAATACAATGTTAAAATGAACTGTTTACCCTTACCATAATAGTAGGAGTCCATGGCTCTCTATGCTTATGATGCACATCTTCATGAGGTTCTTTAGTGCTTCTAGTGTTTTGTGTAGTCTCTTCCACCTCGAAGATGTAGTTATATGAAACACTATCATTATTCTCACTTTGTGAATTAGGGCATACAAGATCAATCTATCATCAAGTTAACCCTACTCATAGAATTCATGAAAGTTGAATGGTGTAAGATCATCCTTAGTAAAGTCCATGATCAATTTCTTTGGATTGGAGAACAACTACTAAATATTTGTGCATAGATTATTCATGAGATTACAAGCCTTGATAATGAAGGATCCCTACCTGTATCAAAAAAGAATTTGAGGAAACAGGCAGAAACCCTAACCCATTCCAAGTGGGATAAGAGGGCGATGACAGTCAATGAAATCTTCTAGCAAGATGCTAGGTTGGTAGCAATGTTTTTGGGTTACAAGTTATAGTATAGTAGCAGACCAAACTATGTATCAACTGGAGTTGTTATGATGGCATACAAAATGGTGAAGAAATACAAGAAATATAACCTCTGTGACGTACTTGCACAAAGGTTCCTTGAAAATTTCAAAGTGATAAAGAAAGATAGGGCTAAAACATTTAGGTTTGGGTCCTTATTAGTCCATATATATATCCATATCATTCACAAGTTTCATGGCATGCACCCTAGGGCATGGAAAGCAGATGTACCTACTGGGATTCAGATTTCAGAGAGTTACAGAAGACAGGATAAGAATTGGGTTGATGGTGAGCTTTTTGGTATGATTTAAATCTTAGAAAGGAAAATGAAGGAAAGGTATAGAATACCTAAGAACATTGTTGAGAAGTATGAGGACACTATCTGTTTCATGGTTGAAACTGATTGTGTTTGTTTTGAGGCAGTGGAACCAAGGATGAAATGGTGTTACCCCATGGGATATGAAGTAAGTGCTAAGGTTCTAACCATGCAGATAGAACATGTATTGGTAGCATAAATAGACCCTACACAAGAAAGATGGGGAACATAAAAAGAGAAATATGAAAAAGTCAGAGAAGAGCAAGAAAAAGTAACAAGGAAAAGGAAAATCAGTAAAATTGTGCAGCATATCACTGCTAAAGTAGGAACCACTAAAAAGAAGTTGATAGACATGAGAAATAAGATGGAAGCATCTTTGAGCATGACCATTGATACTTATGTTCCTTAAGAAGCAGAAAAGATAGTAACTCCTACTATTGATATTGTTAACTTATCAGCTTCACAAGAGGAGGTAGTATAGGAAGCTGTGCCTACAATCATTCCTAGAAGATCTACAAGATCTAGTAAGAAGGAAAATCCTAAGGAGAAAGAAGTAGAAGTGAAGAGGAAGAAGAAAGAGGAAAAGGTTCCTGAGAAAGAAGAAGAAAAAGTAGCACCAAGGGATCCACAAACCATGTGGAAACTTGATCTTAAGTCACTATGGAAAAGAGTGATTAAAGATGGAAACCTAATAACAATGGATAGGTATTATGGGAGGTATGATTCTAGGAATCAGTCACTCATTGAAGATACTATCATTGAGTATCTCTTAGTTTTCAAGAAAAATCTTGTTAGAAATTGAAGGGAGTATCCCTAAAGAACTGTACAGCAAACTGGAAATCAGGAAGTAGTTGGCATAATCAGAAGATGAAAACATAAGGAATAAAGCTATTGAGGACATGTTACATGTTGTCTCAATACAAGAAAGGGAGAGGATTATAAATGGATTGAAACCCTTGTTGAGGACAAAGGCCAGACTAGTAAAAATAATGGCTAGGAAATATGATGAGGTGATTGAGGACACTTAGAAGGCATTAGATTAGATCCTAATGAGTGATATGCCAAAGAAGACATCACCTCCCAAGGTCGCCAAGCCTACATCTTTGGGTTTGGGAGAAAGTTCCAAAGTAGTGGATGAAAGTGTACAAGACAACATGTAACCAGATTTATTTGTCTTTGGTGTGCCTGTGACCCTTGACACTTTGCATGATGTAAATGATCCATTTATGGATAATTTGGATAGTGAAATGGAAGTTAAAGAACAAACAAAGGAAGAGAAAATAGAAGAGAAAATAGAGGCGATAGTACAGGAGAAGGAATTACAACAGGAAGAAAAGAAGGAAGAGGAGACAAGAACAGAAAAAGATGTTGAGGTTAAAATAAACACATATTTATTGTTGGCTAGTATGGCCAAACCAACAAGTTCTGATGTAGACAGTATGGATGAGGATGAGCTTATGAGACTATCCTTCACGGCCTTCACCAAGGCTAAAGAAAGATCAATACTGAAAGGGGATAAAAGAATAAAGGTAATGGCTAGGGTTGTTGAAATAGTAAAAAAACTACTTCCCTCACCAATTATCTTTCAAGAAAAGAATGAAGCTAAGAACCTTGATATGGTATTGGATAGCTTTGATAGTCACTTTGACTCATTGCTAAAAACTGCAGAAGACAAGGCAGAGAACTTTTTAGAGAAGAAGTTGAGAGAAGTCTGTCAGTCCATTTCATGGGACTTAGAAATTCTCAAGGCTACTACTCTTAAGGCCAAGAGTTGAGTAGCACAAGGAAGGAAAATTTACAGCTACTGCATAAATCCTTGCAGGCATGTAAATAACATTGAGGAAATTATAGCCAAGGATAGGGCTACTCTTGACAGTCTGAAGGACAGTTGTGAATCATCTTCACTAACTATAGGTGAAATAGAGATAGAGACATCTAGGATTTTAGAGAAGATCAGTGTACTAGAAATACAGAAAGGGAGAGTTGCAAACATATTTGGTTTGTTAAGAAGCCTATTGACCCCTAAGCTTTCAATTCTTGAGACTCATCTTTCAAAGATGGAAAAGGTTGAGAGGTCAATGACTTTGTCTACACCTACTGAGCTTAAGGCAACAGAGACCGCTTCATATGCACTTAATGGATTAATCCATGTTAGTGAGCTATATAATTAAGTCATGGGCTAAGGAAGTAAAGACATTGGAAAACTCCTTCCAAGATGTCTTAAAACTGGTGAGTAAGCACTAAATCTTTTTATGCTTAAGTTTTTGAAATTTTGAATGAACCTTTGCCATTGATCTCAAAGGGAGAGGAAGAGAAAGAAAAATGAGGAGAGTAGTATGTAGAGAAAAAGTAAAATAGAGGGAGAGAATAAAAATAGTAAGAAGAAGAAAAAGATGTATAAAACAAAAACAAAAAAACTAGAAAAGAGAAAATGAAAAGAAGAGAGTTGTATTTTGACACTTAGTCATTTTTCTAAGTGTTGCCATCAATGCCAAAGGGAGAGATTGTTGGCAAGTGGTGTTATGGAGAAATAGGGATCACTTAAGGGTTGTCATTCATGGAAACACTTATGCTGGAGTGATCGCATGATGAGAGGTTCAGTACTGGAGTCACAATCATGAAAATGACTAAGTGCAGAATTAGGGTAACATGGTACAATGTTACAGTTTTGGTTAGCGATGGAAATGAATGAGGTATTATGGCCTGTGTAGTTAGAAGAAGGTATTTTGGGATATTTATATGCTTTTGTTAAGAGCGCACATTTTTTTATGATTAGATCAGTGAGATTTAGTGATCTAAAGGTATGCGAAGATAGAGATTCAATATAAGAGGGCATATGAGTAGTTACAAAGATTAAAGAAAGGTTAGCAAATATGGTAACATGCTAAGTCTGGTGAATGGAGTATATTGTCGATACTTGGGTAATATATGATCACCGACTTCATAATTACCCTTTACATAATTAATTATTATGTTTTGTATGGTATTTGTGAAGCTGACTAAATGGAAGATTTTGTATAAGTATAGAGTTCTTTTATGAAAGTGATAAGTATTGTGATTATTATGATGAAGAAAGGTTGTGAATCTTAGAGCAGAGAATAGATGCGATATCAATAATAGACAGAGCTATAATTGGAACTATCTAAGAAAGATAAGTGCTTGTATTATTCACATTTTGGAGGACTCTTTGTAACAATTTTTTATTGTAAGAGCAGTTTGCTCACCACCTTTAACCAGGTTTTTTGTATACCCCTAACAGGGTTTTGTAATCCTCTATAAATTAAATGTACTATGTAATAATCAGCTCCTAAGAGGGCTAGATCTCCTAACAGGGATACTCTATTTTAGTGCATAGTTATGGCTACCATCCCCACCAGGGTTTTCCCTTGGCTAGGGTTTCCTTGAGAACAAATCATGGTGTCATGAGTTATGTGTTATGTTTTATTGTTCTTTTCATTTTAGTAGTGTTATGGTTTTTTTTAATAATTGGTTAAAGTTTAAATCAAAGTTCAATAATACTGATTCACCCCTACTCTTAGTATTACCTAATCCTAACAAAGCCTACTAATTGAGATTTAGTTTTGGCACAAGCAATGTTTTTGTATAGTGATTATGTGAATAGAAGCACTAAAAGGATGCCATTTGAGATTGCTACTGGATTTCATCCTAAGGGAACCACAGAGTTGAGATATTTACCTACTGAAACAAGAATAAGTGTTGAAGCTGAGGATTTTGCAATCTTCATGAGAACTTTACATGATGAAGTCAAAAGAAATTTGGAGGACAGTAATCTGAAATATAAATAGAGAGCAGATAAGAGAAAGAGACATAAATATTTTGAAGTTGGAGATGAGGTAATGATTCATTTGAACAAGAATAGATTTCCAGTTGGCACCTACAACAAATTGACAATGAAGAAGTTTGGACCTTGTAAGATTCTGAAAAAAAATTTGACAATGGAAATACTTATGAAGTGGAATTACCATAGGACATGGATATATCACCTATATTCAACATTGTTGATATCTTTGAGTATTTTGGATCAAAAAATGAGATAGAAGATGATATGGATTATCATAAGAAGAATAAATACAATATTGAGAAGATCTTGAATAGTAGAGTAAGCAAGAGTACCAGAGGAAAAGACTACATGGAATACCTAGTTCAGTGGAAAGATAAGCCAGTTGAAGACAATTCATGGATTACAAAAGTTGAGTTGGATCTTTATGATTCAGGTAGGAATATGAGCAGTGCCTGATGTGGACATCAGTTATTTATTCACCCCAGGTGTCTGATGTGGGAGCATCTTGGGTCTTGAGAAATCTTGCATCACCATAAATATTTCCTATTTTCCTTTACCTATCTATTTTTTGTTTTGTAGTCATTTCTTCTATTAGTTTCTTGCCTTGTGAAGTTAATGCGGTGTTGTGGGCCTATTCTTGAGCATTCTCCTAAGAGTGCATGTCCTAATTCATTTGGATCTAGGTGTTATCACCATTTTCCTTGGGTATCAATTTTCTGCCAGTTTCTCATGAAATGTGGAGTGTTTCGCCTTGCGTGGTTCCTTATGAGGAAATTGGATCTTGCCAAGTTGGGGATATTTTCTTGGATCATGTGTGGACCTAAACGTGGCTTCACAGCATGTTGTGTTATTTATTTCTTTAGTTTTGGTTTTCTCTTCCTAAGTGGACCTATAATGTAATTAAACGCCTGACTGGCCGACTTGTGGCTTAGCTGGCTATATAAGATGCTTAGGTTGGTTTAGTAGAAGTAGATCAGTGATATTATAAGAGTAGTAGAAGTAGAAAAGAAGGAAATATGCGAGATGAGACTCTGAATTCATAATTCTCTTTGTATAAGGCCAAAATCTGGAAGGCCTCACAGCTGAGCATGTTGAAGGATTTATAATAATTGTACCAGTGTGGTTGCTAGTTGCCTTTCCTTATTTTATGTGGTGTTTTCACTATTTCATGTGAATTATATATTGCTTCCGTGTGTAACTCTGAGTAGGGCTTGTTTGTTAGTTCAAGTAGGGTCAATTATGCTTGTATCTTCCCTATCCTTGCATTAGAAATCCATTTGATGGAATCTTCTTCAAGAGGATAGGTTTTTGGCTCTCATACAAGGTTTTTCTGCAAGGAAATGGGCCAGTATGGTTATTCATTACTTTTATTATATTTTTGTCATGGTTCTCTTATTATTTTGCAGGAGCTCACGAATAAATTTGATATCCCTCCTTCATATTGGAGAACATACTTCATGATCAAAGATGCTTGCTCTAGACTTAATTTGCCTTTCTAGATATTTGTATGCAATAACAAAGAAGTTTCTATAAAATGGATTGATGGTACAGGCTTCCCACAAATTGGATCCAAATTGATGTACCAATTTCTTACTGATGACCCTGGTATTTTTTAGCATACCAATTATGCCTAGAGTTTCATACTTGATCCCCCAGTCTAGTCCAAATCCTTTATCCACCTTTGGCATACACTTGTGGAACCTAAAATTCATTTCTTCATGTGTTGATTTGTCTTGCAAAGGCTACCCATTAGGAAGCCTAATAGGGAGTTGAATACATGTTCCATCTGTAGGTGTGATGAGTCCCTCCAACATGTATTCTTTGACTATTTTTTTTCCATAGATTTATGGTTCTTGTTTTTCCTTATCCAAAATGTGAATTTCACCATTCTTGATATCTTAACCGATAGTTTCTCATGCTTCAATAAATACATTCATCTTTTATTACATGTACTTTCTCATGTCATATTCTATGGTTTCTATAGAAAGAGCGTAATAATGATGTTTTTCAGTGGTAAGACACGATGCTTTACTAAGTCTCTCAAGACACTCACCTTTTACTCTATTGTGTCACAGGTCACCCTTACATTGAAGATCTCATAAGAAAATTTTCTTGAGTTATTGAATGTTGGATTAGTTATAGTGACCAGAGACAATGTGGCTTATGGATACACCTCAAAAGATGAGAGAGATGTAACAAGAATTTTATTGGATGAATTACTTTCTCAAATCAACAGTATTGATCATGCAAATACTCCTATACAATCATATGTTGTTGTTGATGCACTTCCAGAGATAGAAGAGATGGTTGATCCTAATGTTGTGTTCACATATAATGACAAAGTGCTTAAGTGGGTTGCAAGCCCACAAGGGTGGACTACATGGATTCCAAATTATAGTATTATTATAAAAAGATAATGTATATTTTTATGTATAATTGTATCTGAGACATGTGATATCAGATAGTTGTCTAGATATATATTTTTTAATGCTAACTTTTAATCTGTGAGTTGTAAGTGTCGTAATGGCTATCCTTATAATTAATAACTAGGAAAAAAATTAATTTTCTCTTTAGTGAGTTTTGTAATAAATTAGTCTAGAGAAGACATATTATACATATAATCTAGAGAATATTTTGTAGCATAGAATATATAAAAAGAAATATAGAATAGAAAAGATCAATCTTAGAAAGAATACTTAAGATTTATTGTTTATAAATCATTATTAATTCTACACTATTCCAATTACAATCTAATGACTTTAAATTTTGTGAATAATTCTTACATAGTGTCAAAAGTGGTAGTAACTAATCTCATGTCTTCAATCTCAAATTCATAACCCCTTAGCTCATTCTTAACATTAACAAAGAGGTTTATAATTGAAACCATCTATATGTTTATATATTTTTAGTTTTCATACAAAATAAGATCCTTATCACTATACACTTTATCTTTATAATTTACTTGATTCACCTTTGCTTCCTTATGTCTAATATTTGAGATTGGCAGTATTTAGACTCAATCCCTATTAAAAAATTGTTGTTAATTGAAAAGGGGACGTGTTCACCTAGTTCATTCCTATTAGAATATTTAATCTTTCCTTAGTTGTATTTATTTATTTATTTATTTGAGGATAAACCAAGGTACCCTCCTTTATTTTAATTAGGAGATTCCTATGGAATCCCTACATGTATTTTGTCCTCTAGTTCAAGTGGGATGACATGTCACTTTTTGTAATTCCTTTAATAAGGAAAATAGTTTATCCTCCTTAAGAGGATCTTGACACTTTGCACACACCTATTATGGATGATGGCATTCATAGATTGGTGAGTTACTTAGTAACTCCTCTCCTCATCTATATAAAAGAGATTCTCTCCTCTCATATTTTCTCTTGTTGAAGTTATTGTAATGAGCATCTCTCTCTCTCTCTCTCTCTCTCTCTCTCTCTCTCTCTCTCTCAGCTATAGCCTCATTAATAATGTCATAAGAGTTTTTTCTTTATTTTCCCCTTTCAAAATCTTCTTGTCTCCTTGTCTTGGCTTTTGGGTGATTGCTCCTATTTCTTGGTTTTCTCATGATAACATCTCTTCTATTTACTATCTATCTTGGATTACTTTCCATTCCTTGCTCTCATTATTTTTGTTTACATGGTATTAGAACTTGGGTTTCTATCCTTGTTTGAGTGTAGTTTTGAAGGTCACCATTCTTGGGAGCACATCTCATTGAAGAATATTATTTGAGAGAGAAGTTTGAGATTCATCTTTTACCTTTGTGTTGTAGGGTTTATTATTAATTTTATTGTTTTCTCTAACCCTCTTTGGTCAGCTTGTTGCTAGACAACTTAGTATTTGAACAAATAAATCGGTTTGGTTGGTTTACCGCCAAACCCATTTAAATCTACATTTAGTTTTGTTAACCTGTATCAGGTGACCACAAGGTTTAATATTTATTTTTCTCTCATGTTTCTTGCAGGTTATATATTGTAGGATTTGAGCAATACAAATCCACAAAACCCGAAGATCACTTGCATACAAAAACCTGTTACAAGGAAGTAGAGACAAGAAGAGGGCAAGGGTTTGACTCAAAAATATGAAGAAGAAAGTATCCTCAAATAAATGAATGAATAAAATATACAATGGACCATCCTTATAAAGGAGATCAAAATTCTTGAAAGGCAAACCCTAGTGCATGTAATAATTAGTTAAATTATTACAAGACTAATGCATGCAAGTTTATATTTAAAACAACTACTGCATAAGTTTAAATCAACTAGTGCATGTGTGCTTAAATATAAACAACTAAAAATAAAAGTGTTGACATCTTAAGAAGGGGGTAAAGTTAATTAATATATTTAATACTTTACTCTAACACCCCCCTTAAGATGAGCAACAATGCAGCTACAAATAATGCAAGAAGAAAGGAAAGGAAACTACAGTGTTGAAAGCATAAAATGGGTCCCGGTAACATGGCCTAATGAGGTACCCAAGTACAAAAGAGAGTCTCTATAAAATAGAGAAATAGAGAAAACCACATGGGAAAAACTCTACTCCAAAAAGAGACAAAGACTAATCTGAAGGACTGAAGAAGCCTCCAAAACTAGGAATGTTCCAGAAAATAGGAACAAGAATGAACATGTAGAACATCACTAAAGCAAGAAGATGCAAACTCTGTCAAGAAGAAATTGATGATTTGAAGATCCTCCATAGAAATATGACCAAGTAGAGAAGATTGTAATATGCATGAGTGCCCTCAAATAACACTACTCGAATCAGGAGGCAAACACCTAAACTCAAGGATACAGATGGCATAAAAACCAAAAGTCTAAAGAGATGATCAATCAAAGATGGAAGAGTGCATCCAAAAAATAGGAAATAAAAGAGTGTCCATATGGTAAATGATCCATCTCACCGGAATGCATAGGTACATAGCCACTGCAACTGCCTAGTACATAGAATCAAATACTGAATACATAGCTCACACTATCGAACCAAGGAAGCAATAGAACCAATAGTAGAAACCCCCCCATACTGCTGAAAAGGGAGTAATGATAGGTACACTGAAAAGATCATCCAATATGAACTGCATGATGGAGAAGAATCTGAAACATTGAATGTGTAGAGAGAGTACACACACATATAGAGATACCTGAGGCTAATGTCATTAGAGGAACGCTCACATGACAAAAGAAGATGGTAAACAAAGGCAAACATCAAACCACCTTGCACTTTACAATGGAGTGCGAGTACATAAAGCACAGACATGTGCAAGATCCCATCATACAATAGAATGACACTTCATCTCAAAGCGTGTGCATAAAAGAATGCTACAAAAATGAAGTATACACTGCTCAAAGAAGAGCGAAGGCTGCTGAAACAAAAGAGCAACCTAAGAAGAGCCATCCCCTAAAGGGAAGAGATCCCAAGACCTGTAACATCCAAGATATCCACCAGAGTGCAGAAATGCAAAAAACTGAATAAAATATACCTAGAGCATAATCTAAAAAATTGACTCACAAAAATAGAAAGCTCTCAAAACAAGCTTTCCAACGATATCTCATTTTCTAAAAATGGAGTCTGAATGTGCAAGATAGAGATTTCAGAGATGCAAAACTGAACATCTGACTTTGACAGTAAAAAATACCTTCAAAAAAGTAAAATAAGAAATTCAAACCTACATATCAAGATAGAGCTCGGAACCAGCTTTCCGACGATATCTCATTTGCCCGATTTCGACACTGTATGCTCAAGTTATGAGCAAAAAAACATCGAGTGCTATGGAGGGCCCGAAATGGTGTCTAAATATCCTCACGTCAGCACTTCACGGGCTTAAAATTGATGGCCAAATGGCCGTCACAGTATGCAAGCACCCTGGGGCTAAAATTTTGGGCCCCTAGTCACCATATGACCAGAGGCTAAAACTACATTCGTTGGCTTAAATTTGACGGCCAAATGGCCATCGCCAGCAAAAATAAAATAAAATTTAAATTATTTTTTTTACAAAATTGCATGCGTGCCTCGGGATCTGTGTCAAGCCATTCAGATTTTTGCCTCGATTTACATGCCAAATTTTTTGGTCTTAATTTGTGTGTTGGACAATAAATTTTGTCTCGATTTGCATGTCAAAATCAGAGAAGTTCATCTTGAGAAGTGTGTCAGTCCGTACAAATTCTGCCTTGGGAAGCATGCTAAGCTGTCTAGTACCAAAAAAAGTCCCAAAATGTAAAGCTCTCCAAATTTGACATATTTTATATTGAAATAGGGGTTTTTGGGCACTGCGAGCTCAACGGTTAGGTCTGTTTGAGCTCAAAGTGCACCAAAATTTAGAAACCCCCTAATTTCAATAATTTAAAAAAAAAAAAAAGCAAAAAAAAAGCCCTAATCTAAAACAGATGAATTTCTAATCTCTGAATCCTTCAAACTCGAACAAGCTGTAGAAAATTAGGCTCTGATACCATGTAGGATTTGAGCAATACAAATCCACAAAACTTGAAGATCAATTGCATACAAAAACTTGTTACAAGGAAGTAGAGACAAGAAGAGGGCAAGGGTTTGACTCAAAAATATGAAGAAAAAAATATCCTCAAATAAATGAATGAATAAAATATACAATGGATCATTCTTATAAAGGAGATCAAAAGTCTTGAAAGGCAAACCTTAGTGCATGTAATAATTAGTTAAATTATTACAAGACTAATGCATGCAAGTTTATATTTAAAACAACTAGTGCATAAGTTTAAATCAACTAGTGCATGTGTGTTTAAATAAAAACATCTAAAAATAAAAGTGTTGACATCTTAAGAAGGGAGTAAAGTTAATTAATATAATTAATACTTTACTCTAACATATATTAATCATTTTTTAACTAATTATTAATTGTTGTTGTAACTTTTATCACATTTTTGGTCTTATAATCTATCTTCATGTAGGTTTCTCTCTATTATAATCTCTATTTTTCATTAAAAACTTCCTTACAGGGTTAAATCTCTGGTTTTTCTAACAAATCTTGATATATCTTTGTCTGTGCATTTTTTTCACCTCTTTTCTCTAATAGTTAGAAGTGTGTTATTCTTTATTTATTCACATTCATATTAAACAAAAAAAAATTATAGTTATGGTCACAAGATACCTTAAATCAACATTAGGTAGACCTACCATGATCCTTCTCTCAAATCGTCTTATAATTGCTTCATCGAGATGAATGGTATGTTTGTTGCAGCCAAAAAAAGTTCATGCTCTCCATTTTTAGAGAGCAATCCATCCCAATGGGACATAAACTCATTCTTTATTTTTCTCGTGGCTTCATGCTCTCCAACCCTATTCCTCTATCCCAACATTTTGTCCCCCTCTTCAATGAATATTCAGTAGGAGAATTATTTTTGGCAGCCAAACAAAATAGCACCCTTCATTCTTCTCGTCTTCTCCAAACCACTTGGATGTAATGGTTAACATTGGATTGTCAATGAAATTGGCACATGCTTCTGTAGTAAGGTTCTTTGCAAGCTTTGTCTTCCAAGCTTTTCACCTATCAATTGTATTTTATTAAAGGCTTTTTTATCTATCTCATTTAGAAAGAATCTATGAATGATTATATTGTATGAAAGGTTTAGCAGAATTATATAAGCCATTCTATGACTGAAATCATGCTCCTTCTGTGTTAATTACAACACTGGATTGCATAGGATTGACCACCCAAATAGATTCTGACTGTAGTTGAATACTCTATTGCAAACTTCTATTACTTCAATCTTCTCTCATAGCTCATCGTACATTGGTTCCAACCCGTTGGTAACTTCCCTACATTATGAATCTAGAACAAACAAACCCGATGACTAGTTTGGTGCTCCATGATTGTGTCTCCACAGATAGTATGGATTTGGAATGCAAGCCTTTATTATTTCTTACATGGATTCTTTTCTATGAGTGAATCCTTGTGTAATCTGCATTTGCCTTGCGTGATTTCTAACCTTCCTTGTGTTAAGTATTTTCTTTGCTTTGCTAGTTTTATTTGTATCATTTGTGTTGCATCCTCTCTGTCTTATTTTCTGCCACTCCCCATGGTAATGGCGTGATTTTAAACTGTTTTATCATTTCTTCACTCAAACCCTGTGAAACCAGTCAAGTGTATTCATTCAAGTTTATTCCTGCATACTCAAGTCAAGTTTCATCATTTCCTTCTGTCTTCTCCACCTTTATTGCAGTTTCTTCCTATTTTTGCTCTATTTTTTTCAGACTTTTAACTCCTTTTGGTATTAAATCTAACTCGTCAAGTTTGGCGTTGTTACATTAACTATTTCGGGGTTTTAGTTTGAACGATATGTATTTACTTTGACTAATTTAATTATATTTAAATTAATTTAAATACATTTACATAAATTGTTTTAAAAAAACATTATTTTGATATTTTTAATAACATTGTTTATGATTAGTTATATCCATTTTTTTAATAGTTTATTTACACTTTTTCAAATATAATCTGCAATAGTTTGTTTTAAATAATTATATTTAATTTATGTTTAAATAACATTTTCCTCAATAGTTCATTTAAATAGTTTTAATTCATTTTAATATGTTCTATATAACATTTAAATTGTTTTTCAATAACATTCAAGTAGTTTAAAGAAAAAATATTTGTTCAAAAGTTTAATTTAACTAATGTTTATCATGCTATCAATTTATTTTATGTTTAAATTCAAATTTTAAACTCATTTAATCATTTTTTAATTGATTTTTAAGAAAAAAATTAATTGTTAATTTACACTATTCAAATCATTGTTAACACTATGTTAAATTTCATTTTAAGATAATTTGAAGGTTGTTTATCATTTTTTCTGAGGTGATTTTGTCTCATCCTAACTTTAGATCTAATAACAATAATAATTTTCTTTCTAGGTCTCATAATAATAATAATAATAATAATAATAATAATAATAATAATCATCATCATCAAAAGTTTCAGAAAAGTAATGGTAATCAATCTCATCATGCTTTTATAGTTTGTTATAATATTTCTAACCCTTTATAAAATATGGGTCATCTGTTTAATCCAATGCATTGCTCATTTTTAATTTGTTCAAGTATTGTGAGTTATCTAACAACATTGTCTTCTTGTGGATTATTATTGATTTCATTATTTAGCATTAATTGCTATCACATTTATATGATCTATTGATTTGCACATAGTTGCAATTTTATGCTTTTACGACATCTTTTATATGCTCATGGTGGAATTTTATAGTTTTATATCATTTATTTATATGCATTTTATTTGTAAGTTACATTAGGAGCCCAATTTTCAAGGTTAACTTAGTTTCCTTATTCTTTGAAGGGAACCGTGGAGTTTCTCTCCATCCAATGTATGGTATGCACTTACTTCAGTTGGTGTTTATCAACTTGATCCACTGGTTGTTTTTTTCCTCATGGTGAGGATGATGTTCTTGAAATCCTTCTTGGACTTGTTAGAATTTTCATATATTTGGAAAACAATTTATTTTTCTCACTCATAATCTTTAGTTCAGATTATGATATAACATATGTCAATATTTGATCTGTTAATGTTGGTTTAGATTCGTAGCTCCTTGATGGTTCCTTGTTTATGGTACTTGATGTTCTACTCAGATTATGGTTTATTCTCTCTCATATCTCTTTGTATTATTACTAATGTCATGATGAGTTTCATGCTTCATTTCTTAGATCGTGGGTCATGCAGGTTATGGATTAGATACCCATTCACTTGCAGCAAGATGACTCATTAGTGGACTGTCTATATCCATGTGAGTGATGTAGTGTTGATGCAGATTTCATTAGTTGGCCTTTTCTGTGGTCATTTGTGCATTAGTATGTCTATTTTGAGATGAGAGGATGGATGATGTTTATGAGCATGTGGTGTTATTTTGATTTAATGTTTAGCTTGATTGCACTTTAGTACAAGCCTATGGGTTCATCTCAAACACTCACCTCTCTTATTTTGAAAGATTGAATTATGATGCAAATTATGAGTTTATTTTTCAAAGGTTATTATGATTTGTATCTAGGGTAGATCCCAATAATGAGAAATCTAGTTGTGGATATTTTTTTTGTTTTTTCTTTTCTTTGATTCAGGTGACATATCATGGAACATTCAAAAGACACAATCCACTTATCTTAGCTCTATCAAATATGAATGTACAAGTTACAATACGCATGCATCCAATCATGCCCCATGGTTAAGATGATTAGATGAAGATTTGGAGATACTTCAAATTGAAGACAATCAAATTTCTCCCTTGTATAAAAGATCCAATTGCAGATATTGTTAAGAGACATTTCAATCTTGATTGTAAAAATTTGGGTTTAATTCCCATTGATGTAAATTCCCCAAGTCAAGATTAAGGGGGAGTGTTAGAATATTTAATCTTTCCTTGGTTGTATTTATTTATTTATTTATTTGAGGATAAACTGAGGTATCTTCCTTTATTTTAATTAGGAGATTCCTATGGAATCCCTACATGTATTTTGTCCTCTAGTCGAAGTGAGAGGACGTGTCATTTTTTGCAATTCCTTTAATAAGGAAAATAGTTTATCCTCCTTAAGAGGATCTTGACACCTTGCACACACCTATTATGGATGATAGCATTCATAGATTGGTGAGTTAGTTAGTAACTCCTCTCCTCATCTCTATAAAATAAATTTTCTCCTCTCTTATTTTCTCTTGATGAAGTTATTTTAATAAGCATCTCTCTCTCTCTCTCTCTCTCTCTCTCTCTCTCTCTCTCTCTCTCTCTCTCTCTCTCTCTCATAATGTCACAAGGGGTTTTTCCTTGTTTTCCCCTTTCAAAATCTTCTTGTCTCCTTGTCTTGTCGTTTGGGTGCTTGCTCTTAGTTATTGGTTTTCTCATGGTAACATCTTTTTCATTTACTATCTATGTTAGATTACTTTCAATTCGTTACTCTTATTATTTTCTTTACAATTCCATAAAAAGTGTGCAAATTATTGAAGACAAGAAATCAACACCCTAGAATGACATTTTGTAGTATAGAATGTAGAAAAGAATATAGAATAAATAAGATGAATCTTAGATTTAGATTACTTAGGATTTATTGTTTATAATCTTCATTAATTCTACTATTCCATTACAATCTAATCATTTTAAATTTTGTGAATAAGTCTTGTACACTATCAAAATTGGTAGTAACTAATCCTATGTCTTCATTCTTGAATTCATAACCTATTGGTTCATTCTTGTTACCAAAGAGATTTACAATTGAAACCTATATGTTTATAGATTTTTCGTTTACACACAAATATAATCTTTGTTACTATGTACTTTAGCTTTACAATCTACTTGATTCACATTTGCTTCTTGAACCTGTCTAATATTTGAGATTGTCAGTATTTAGACTCATTTCCTATTAAAAAAAATTGTTAAGTCAAAAGAGGATGTGTTCACCTAGGTCATCCCATGAAAAGTGTAAAATGTTGAAGACAAGAAATTAGCACCCTTGAATGACAGAGGCAAATTTTGATTCATTTTAAGTGCACCAAATCAAGTGTTTCACTCTTCATTTCTGAAACAATGAACTTGGATGACTGTGGATGATCAAATGTGGGAGGGCATGAAAAAGATGCCTTTAAATACAAACACATAACACCAAACCAAAAAAATTGTGGTTAGGTAGCTCATAAGAGCTAGTAGAATATGTTGGAGTTGACTAGATTTGAATTTGCATTTTGAAAAAGAAAAGGTCAAGTCCGTGACTTGAGGATTGACCCCATAATTATAGAGATGATTCATATAAGAAAAGAATTAGATCCAAATAGATAATGAGTAAACTAGAATAAATGTGTAATACTTACAGTAAATACAAAATCTAAATGAATATATCGTGATATATCAAATTTAAACAAGGTGGAAGATAAATGTCACTCTATTAAGACAATTCGCCCAAATAAAAATACTAGTAATATGTGAACTTTACCATTACAGTTATACTAATTCCGTGAGCTAGATGTAATAAAACAATAGGGTAGCAAGCTAAGTTGGCTTAACCTTGGAGGAAACTCCACAGTTAAGAGTGCTTGAGTTGGAGTAATTAGGATGGGTGACCTCTCAGGAAGGCTCAATGCTTCACCTCTGTGAACATCACCTAGATGCAAAAAATGTCAAGTGTTCCATTCATTCTTATGAGAGATGTGTTCTTGTGAACCACCGCTTATGAAACACGGGTCAAATAATTTGACTTAAAAACTACAAAGTTGAATCCTAAAAGCAATATCACAATAAAACAATGATTTTAATTTATTTCACAAAGTCAACAAAGCCCATAGATCAAAAAATTTGACTTAAAAACTACATGATTAATCGGTGATAACAATATCACAATTTTTTTTCTCTCGAGTGGTAGACCCCTCACAAAGTCAACGAAACCCAAGTAAAATTTTGGAAAAAATAATAATTGGTGACTGGATACTAGGTATAAAACGTCACTCTCAAGATTGGATAAAATTGATTTGAATCTCATCCCCAATCCATTTGTACACAGAATCTGATTTACCCACGGCAAGATGATGACCCCACGATAACTAATTACTCAGTATTTGTACAATTGAATTAATGAGAGACCGTGGAAGACTGAGTCAATGCGCGTCTGAGTTAAGACCAGAGAGTGTAGCAGTGGTCAATGTCAAGATTGTGCACATAAAATGGAGATGAGAAGGTGAGGAGTAATTATTGAAGCAAGTTTTCAGTGTTAGCCATGGCACCACCAAAGAGAGCTCAACAACAACCACAACAAGGGGGAAATTTTCCATCATATTGTAAGAAGAAAGTTCCGATTGTGCGATACATTCGGCCCTTGTTCGTACAGACTGATGCTGCCAATTTCAAAGCTGTGGTGCAGAGCTTAACTGTGCATCACGAAACTCTGCAAATCTCAGATTCTCAAGGCTTGGAGTTCGGCAAAAATGTTGATGTTAATGTTGTGCCTCCTCACTCTAATTCACATGCTATCCATGATGTAGATGATGTTGCTGCGGAGGAGGATGTAAAAGAGATGGTATTTGAGGTTGAGAATGCATGTACGTCGAGCTTTGTGGGATTCGAAACGGAGACCTGCATCGACAGTTTTAGTGGTGATTTAATATTTCAGAACCATAACAATTACGATGCATTTGATCTTATTCCATGGACCATCTTCGACCAAGACATGTTGTGGGATTCTTTTGTTTGGCCCGACTACCAGACTTTTAACTTGTGATTCTTCGCCCATTTCGTCTTCCATTATTTTTTACCCGCATTTTTGTAACATATTATTCTACCATTGTTTATAACGAATGCAAACGAGTGTTAGAGATGTGCGTGTATTTCAATTGTGTAGAAGAAGGTCGTCACTCCAAATCTCAGAAACCTGAACATGGATTGCTTGCAAACATGGCGACGTGACGAAAAATACAGCGCGTAAAAAGGGAAATCTCGTGATGATTGCCACATTGATTGAGGTGGGGTGGGAATTGAGTATGATGAGATATGATGTGATATGTTTTCAATTTGCACAACTTGGATGAGGCAACTTGTCAGCACTTTTTATAGCGTTGGCTAAGGTCCATACAAAATGTATTAAAGGTCAAAAAAAAAAGGTTTTTTTTTCGTATTGGCAAAAATACATTTTTCTTTTTAAAGTTATTATAACGAATTTACAGCAGAAGGATTCATGAAGAACAAATGTTGAAAATTTCACGAAAATCCACTATGTTTTCTATTTTTTCAAATTTGGTCAAAAGTGCATTTTGTACCTCACTCCCCATCACAATAGCATATTAACTAACACTGCATTCTATGAGTCCCAATGGTTATTTATAGAAAAATATAGACAACTAATATATTAGTGAGTATAACTTGATCTGTGTATAGAAGATACAAAAGATAAGAAGGCAATAATTAAAGTCAAGTTTGTATATCACGTTAGTCTTTCCTTGGACCAGACACTTCACTGGGTTTGAGTATTAAGAGAATTTAGTGCCTTGCTCTTTTATTGGACTCCCTGTTTCCCTAGCTTGTGTGCCCGTTCTTTCTCATGTGACCCCTCTTGTAGCTCCTTTAGGTGGTCCCTTGAGTTTTGACCTCATCTCGTCCATGATTCCTAAATCTCTATCCTCAAACTGCCATGTTCCTTCTCCAAATTTTTTGGCCCGTCTGGTTGTCTCCTTTGTTGCCTTGATGGTTCCTCCAACACTACTCTATTAGTTTCTCCTAACAAATAAATTGTTTCTTCTTGGACCATTGCTTGTTGCAAGAAAAAGAGTAAGTCTCTCACTATCTAGAACACTCGAATGGTTCAATTGAGCCTATTGTCGGGTCCCAATTCTGATCTTAGCAAGATTTTTTGTTTTGTCCTACTCTATACAAAGGTTTAGGTCAATGCTAATAGACATTATATGTCCAACTCTCCACAAGTGATCTAAAGTGAAAATAGTTAGTGTGTAAAATTATATATGTTCATTTAAACCATTGTTAAAGTTCTAGAAAAAATAAATATCTTAATTTTAATCAATCTTAAAGTTCTAGAAAATTTATTTTGTATTATTTAATTTTAGTCATTTTTTAAGATAATTTTTTTCTTTTTAACTTTATTTATACAATGATAATATAATATTCACATAAAAAAGAGAGAATAATCTAGAGGCACATAGACAAATTCTAATTAGACATTCAAAACAAAGATGAACAAATATTATAAACGCAAAACCTAACAAAGTTTAAACAAATAAAAATAATACGAAACAAAAAAATTCTTTATCGTTTGACTTACTATGAAAATTTCTACATTTAATTTTAAATAATTTTATCTATCATTTTAATTACTTATTAATTATTTATACTTATTTAATTAGCTTAAATAGTTTGTATAAATTACAATCAAATTTAATCATTTCAGCTGAATCTAAACAACTTTTTCATTGCAATTATAGGACAGAGAAACAACGTAGTGTACCATGGAAATCAGAATTTAACTTTATGAATGTCAGTCCAACAACTAATTTAACTTGTACTTTCCAACTTCTAAGATAAGAAGAACATTTGAGCAATTGAAAATTAGATTTTAAGTTTATTTTTTGTGGTAGAGAGGTGCACTGTACAAGCAATGAATTTCCTCATCCAAATAAAAGCAAATCTGATTTGTTTCCTTTGTTTCCTACCCCACCTCATTAAATCTGAACCATGACATCTGCCTGTTCCTTTCTTTTTACATTAATATCTAAATTTCTCAAATTTGGCAAATACCCATCAATTCTGAGTGATAAGCTTTGTCTAAATTTTATAGAGTGTACAGTGTTGATGATGTTTGTAATAAACAATTGATTTTTTAATCACAATATATAATTAAAAAATATACATTGAAAAAATATAAAATTATAGAAGAAATATTATCACATTTTCATAATAGATATGAAATATAATCTCAAATGTCGATGAAAAAGATTGCAAATAGTTTAATCAAAAAAATTGATTGAAGCAAAAATTACATTTTGAGATTATTCTTCTTGTCCTCTTCGTCGTTTAACCAGATGAAAGAATCCCAAGACACATCTTCATGGGAGATGCCCACAGCAGGAAGATCAGATGTATCGTACTTGCAATTCCAAAACAATGAATCAGCATCCCCATTTTCCTTGGTCTCGGTTTCGAATCCTCAAATGCCACCTCTGTTTCCTCCACCTCTGCAACAACAGAACGAACATTTTCTCTTCCTTGCAACAAATCATTTTCATGGGTGGGAAAGGAATTAGAGTGAGGAGACACAACACTGTTGAAGAGTGCAGCTTCAATTTGCTGAGGCTCCTGCCCAGTTAAATTCTGCACTACAGCTTTCAAATTGGCTGCATCAGTCTCCACAAACAAGGGTTATATATATTTCAAAGCTTGGACTCTCTTTGCCTCCTCAACTAGAATCCTTTTTGCCGCCATTTGCTTCTATTTTTTTTTCTTGTTCTCTTCTTCCTGATGATAAATCATAATGTTTGATCCAAAAATATTGAAAAAAATTCACACAATTTACACTAGAAAATAATCAGAATAAGAGTTGCTTCAATTATCCTTCCTTCCTCCACATTGTATGCATTGACATGTTTGTAAAAGAAGATCAAGCCTTAAAAAGTCAATAGTCAGAAATTGTTGGCTGTTTACTTTTAGTTTCAAAAAATATTATATTCAATATATTGCGTTCTGCTGTTTAAATGAGAGCTACTTTCAAGACAAATATCTAAAAACTTTCTTATTGGTCATACATTGTACTTTGCTGTTTATACGAGATTATTTTAAGTTAAATTTTAAAAAACCTTCTTATCATTCATTCTTACAATCTACTGTCCTATATGACACCTACTTCCAAGCTAATAAGTCAACACATATACTTTCTTATCATTCATTCATTACAATCTACTATTTATATAAGACCTCGTCCAAGTAACATTCTAAAAATACATTTAACAATATTTATAACATGACTCTAAATTTCAAGTAATTTACATATACATTATCTGAATTAACGAATGAACTACATAAAATTATACCATGTTTATTAAAGAAGATCAAAGCTTAAACAGTCAATAGTAAAAAATTGTTGATTGTTTACTTTTAGTTTCAAAAAAATATTATATTCTATACATTGCATTCTACTGTTTATATGATAGCAGCTTTTAAGATAAATATCTAAAAACTTTCTTGTTTCTCATACATTATACTTACTGTTCATATAAGATAAATTTTTTAAAATTGTCTTATCATTCATCCATTACAATCTATTGTCTTAAATGACACTTGCTTTCAAGATAATAAGTTAACATGTATATAAGTTTTCTTATTGTTCATTCATTACAATCTATTATTTATATAATACCTAATCCAACTAACATTCTAAATATACATATAACCATATGATTTTAAATTTTAATATAAATGTGATAATTTTATCACCAGGAACAAAGTAAAGTAAATACTATTCTAATAAATAAAGAACATATTAAAGACAAAGATAAAGGTAGTTTTAAGTTGAACTGTAATCTAAGTATAGACAGCCTTCAAAGACTTCAATTATTCTGTTGACAGATTGTGGTCTTACTGTTTGACATTGAGAATATACTTTTTATACGTTGTAATATGATATTGGTAGTGATAAAGAAAGTTAAAATGTGTTTACTTTTCCAAAAAAAATTCCAGAAATATTTTCCAAAACTTTCTTGCTGTCCATCCAATTTTTTCAGAAATTTTATGCCGGACTACTTCCAAAACAATTAGTCAACAAATTTAGCTTATTTTATTAGCAAGAACAAGTAAATTGAAATATATCTACTATTCAAACAAACGAAGTACATATTAAAGACAAGAAAAACATAGTTGTCTTCGTTGAGACAGGCGTTGATCAAGTCTTCCACATTCTTCAACCAATTAGAATTGTCCACGTCAGATTTCCTCCTCGTACTTTTTTGTTTTCAGTCAGCTCTTTATTGTAAACGAGTTGCTGAGGAAATAATTCATGTACCCAAATCCGATCTTGAGGGTGACCTTAGAGATAAGGAGTAATCAATTTTATTCTTTTATTTTATAGTTCAATGTTCAAAATAACTCAATTTTCTAATATATGTATTTATTTTTTAAAATAGGCGTTGAGGTTGAGGTTGAGGTTGAGTTTGAGATTGAGATTGATATTGATATTGTTTCATCTATAAAGAAAATAAAGAAAAATGATAATGTTTTTAGATTGTTACAAAAATAATGGAAAAAAAAATAGGAAGATAATGGAAAAATTGGCACTCCAATTTTCAAAACATAAAATCTTGCATTTCTTTACAAAATTGAAACATCTGTGCATTTTCCTAAAAATGAAGAAAATTCATTGCAAAAAACCCAAAAAAAGCCTTGCAAAATCCCAGAGTTTTCATTCAAATCCAGAAAGCCCTAATTAAAAAGCCAGGCATTAAAAAACCCTAAGTGCATTTTCTTTCGTGAAAAAACCCTAGGTCGCTCTTTTATAATCTATTTGAACGTTACTTTTACAGGTCACTTAAGTTCCTAAAACGCATGTATTTTATTTTTATCACCAAGCGGGGTCATGTTCTTAACACTTCATATTACCTAGGCCCAACCCCTTTTTAATTTTTCCTAAGTCAAAACCCAGTGATATTACTAAATATTCCTAAGTCCTTAAGTACTTTATCTCCTAATGTTTCAGCATTATATTCAACTTTGAATCTGGAAACTTGATCGAACGATTGTCACATGTTCCCATAGAATCTTTTCAAGCCTTGTGATCATGCGACAATGTTTGATCTTGTATAAAGCTCAAGATGGTTGTCAAGTGGGACCACTGCCAGGTTTACACAAGTGTTCGTTCATAATTGGGTGTGATATTTGCTGACATGGAAACCATCATTAAGACTACCTCTCAACAAGAAAAAATTTGTTTGTCCGCTTGCCGGATATTGCGACGTGGTAGCTTTTCATTGGTTAAAGTAAAATGGGCCCAGTTTCAGAAGAATCTGTAGGCCTAACAGTTTGCGGAAGATCTAACGGTTGTCACATGTTCGCATAGAATCTTTTCAAGCCTTGCGATCATGCGATAGCCGTTGATTTTACTTTATTCCCAGGCGTAAGAAAAAGGTGGGTCTATTGCTAGGTGTACACACATGGTCGTTGTTGATTAGTCAAAGGTATTTGCTGAGGTGGAAGATGTCAGTGGCACTAGTGCTTGGTAAGAAAATTTTACATGTCCGCTTGCCGGATATTGCAACGTGGACATTCCTGATTGGTAGAAATCAAGTGGGGCCGGTTACTTAAGGTAACAATAATAGAAAGAAGATCTAACTGTTGTCGCATGTTCACATGGAATCTTCTGAGCCCTTGCGATCATGCGACAGTCATTGATTTGGTATCAAGGCCACGGGGCCTTACTTTATGTCTAGTCATAAATGGAAAATAACAGTGACCGTCGGATGCAACATCTAACAGTAGTAATGAGTCCAGAATATCAAGTGGGTCCTGGATGATGTGATTTAAGGATTGTCGTCGATGCATCATTGATCAAACGGTTGTCGCATGTTCGCATAGAATCTTTTCAAGCCTTGCAATCATGTGACAACCATTAGATTATGTTTTTAAAAGAATCAACGGTCCAAATTCAAACTTGAAGCAAAATTGGTGCAAAATTCAATTTTCCCGTTCAGTGATGACAGTTTGATTTATCAGAGAAGTAATGGCTAGATCATGTGGAATAAACAGTTGAAAGGACCAGTTTTGATTGCTGAATATATCAAAGATTTACAATTTCTTTGAAACCACAAGGAGATAAAATTGGCCGAGAATTAGGAGAGAAGATTTGCAGAAGCTGGTTGACATTTCCTAAGAGAATTCTGAAAAAAGGTTGGTGAATATCTGTGCAAATCTTTTCCTGTTAAAAGCATTATAATTCTGCAGTGTTTCTTTTACAACAAATTATAAGGAATTTGAAAACCCTAAAATGCCACCCAGAAAGGAATTATCTGGTGAAACTGATTACAGTAAGAGGGGTTTACATGAGGATTTGTTACAGTTGTTACCTAGTTCAACAACTAATTTAGTGAAGGCCAAGCAATTGATGCCAAAGGAACCTAGGGTAAAGGTAGCAGATGGCTTATATGACACGGGGAATTACATAAGGGATGCTAAGATTGGCACACTCAATGGAAGTGGCGCTTCTGATATCACTAGTTTAGAATTATTCAAAATATGATTTAGCTAGGGAAATTCCCCTCCTCCTAACAACAATATATGTCAATTTGACCTAGGTAAGCTTGTGGTGCCCGACGTTTTCCTAGATGTGGATTTAATGATTCAAGTTGCTAAGAATTATGACCCAATTACTAAAATTGTGATGCAGGAGCATCCTGGGTGTAAGAGAAATCTTGCATCACCCAAAAATATTTCTGTTTGCTTTTCAATAAGGGCTATCTTGTGCAGAGCTGCTATTTATGGAAACTTACTATTTTTAGTGAGTTGGTCATATGATCTCAGAATGTTTTGATTTCACAGTTGGAGGTTCATCCTAGTCATTTTAACCTACCAGTTGAGTTTCATTGCCACATCATTAGTATTGGTGAAGTTATTGAGGTTTTTGGGTACGAAATCTTTCAGGTCAATTTTGAAGGCCTTAGAGGCTCCGGATCGCGATCAACCCCCAGTTGACTAGCACTAGCGCATGTTAAGCGAGGTAGATCTCATCATGGCATTTTCAAAAAGTGGTTACAATAGAAAAACAGAGCTACAGTTAGAAAGTTATGGCTTCCGAAAGTTGGGTTACCTAAAATCATATTTTGTATTTCTTTAGAGCCGACCCTATTGTAAAAATTGTGAAAATAAATTAATTCTATGTATAGTCAGTCTTAAGGGCTAAATTTTTGGAACCTTCTCGAGCGGTGGAAATTGCCTATATAAAGAAGGCCCGTATTATTGTCTAGGCAGTTCTGGGTAGTAGATCTGGGTATTGATTCGAGGCTTTGTCCTACAGAATATTGAAAGGGAATGCCCATGTGGCTTTGCATATTGTAATTCTGAAAGTTTGTAATTCCACATTTGTGGAGATAATAAGAAGCCAATTTTTTGTTCTTGCATATTGTTGTTGTTTCTCTGTTTCTATTATGTGTTTGTGGTATTAAGGGGAGCACTGTTCATCAAGTGGTATCAGAGCAGGAGTTCCTGAGTGTGTAAACAGATCACCGACTGTGAGGTAGTTTGCACCAAGACCATGGTTAGGGTTTCAATGTGCATCACGAAAATGCCTCCATGAAGGGAATGCGGCGGAAGAGCTGGTGTTGTAACACCTGAGGTTAGAGCACTCCAGAGACAAGTGCGAGCATTACAAGAAGATATTTGCAGAGGAATGAATCTTAATGTTAGAGACGAAAGCGAGGATGAAGCTGAAGAAGAAGATCAAGAAGGGGAAGTCGAAGTTGTGAACTGGGAGGAAGAAAGGCTTTTTCGGGCCATTTCCAAAATTGGGAAAAGACCTAAGATTGAGGTTCCTGCATTTTTAGGAAATCTTAACCCAGAGGAGTTGATCGACTAGATCAATGAATGTGAAGAATATTTTGAGTATGAAGATGTTGACGATCCTGATAGGGTCAAATTTGCGAAGGCCAAACTGAAAGGTCATGCCAAGATCTAGTGGCAAGAGGTTCAATTGGAGCAAAATAGAAGAGGGAAAGATAAAATCACAAGATGGGATCAAATGGTGGATAAATTGAAGCGAAAGTTCATTCCTATTGATTATGAGCTTGACCTTCTGAAGAAGATGCAAAGTTTGAAGCAAGCAGGAAGATTTGTTCAAGAGTATACAGAGGAGTTCTATCGAATCCTCATCAGAATAGGCCATGCGAAAGCTGATAAGGAGAAAGTTGCTCGTTACCTTAATGGGTTGAGGCCAAGCATTCAAGCGGAGCTGAATTTGGTTCGAATGAACAGTATTGAAGAGGCATACCAGTTTGCCCTAAAAGTAGAGGAAAAGCTAAACAAGAAGTTCAAGAGTAGACAAAATGGAAGAGGTTGCGGTGGACGATCTGGTGGACGATCATATGGAGGCCGAAATGAAGATCCGAAAAAAAGGATGAGGCCAGTAGCAGTCAAAATCAGAGAAGAAATAATTTCAATCATTTCCAAAATCAGAACAATAGAGATCAGAGGGGAAGAGGAAGAGGACAAGGTTCAGGAAGAGGAGGCTTCCGTGGAACATGTTTTCACTGTGGAGAAGAATGTCGTAGGGCATTTGAATGTCTTCAATGCCAAGGAAGGATGGATAGGAGGAATAAAGGCCAGGCTAGAGTTGCACATGTAGATGAAGATGCCAGATCATCAAATTTTGAAGATGCTGAAAGAGGAGAAATGCTGATTAACAAAAGAGTCATGTTGAGTGGTGAGAATAAACCTGAGCAAAGGAGGAGCCTGTTTTGCACTAGATGCAAGTGTGAGGGTAAATGCTATGATGTGATTATTGATAGTGGAAGCACTGACAATTTAGTGTCAGAAGAGATGGTGACAAAGTTGAAGCTCAAGAGACTGAAACACCCACATCCATATCGGATTGCCTAGGTGCAGGATGACCACAAGGTCATGGCCAGTGAATAGTGCCTAGGAAAGTTCAAGATTGGCAGGTACCATGATGAGGTAGTATGTGATATCATACCTATGAATGCATGTCACATGTTGTTGGGTAGGTCGTGGCAATTTGACAGATGTGTTGTACACGATGGTTGTGCGAATACCTATTCCTTGACAAAGGATGGAGTGCGACATAAGCTAAAGCCATTGAAGGAGACCGAAGAAAAGGTATGTGGTAATGCGAGAATAACTTTTGTTGATGGAAGAAAATTCCTAGATGGTATGAGGCATGAGCATGTATGTTTTACTTTAATTCTAAAAGCTGGTAAAGAGGAAGTAGAGGATGTACCTATAGAGGTTGCAGATTTGTTGAATGAGTTTCAAGATATTGTATCTGATAATGTACTTGATGGATTACCACTAGTAAGGAAGATTAGTCATTGGATGGATTTGATTCCAGGAGCCAATTTGCCAAACAAGGTAGCACACAGAATGACACTAGTAGAAAGTGAAGAGTTGAATAGACAAGTACATGAGTTGTTATAGAAGGGATTGATTTGGGAGAGCCTGAGTCCATGCGTTGTACCAACAGTATTAGCACCAAAGAAGAATAGAGAATGGAGGATGTGTACAGATTCCAGAGCAATAAAGAAGATCATAATCAAGTATAGGTTTCCATTGCCACAAATAGATGATATTATGGATTGTTTGAGTTGAGCTGTGTATTTTTCAAAGATAGATCTGAAGAGTGGATATCACCAGATTCAAATCAAAGAAGGAGATGAATGGAAGACTGCCTTCAAGACAAAGGAAGGACTATATGAGTGGTTAGTCATGCCTTTTGGGCTAACCAATGCGCCAAGAACTTTCATGCAGCTCATGAATGAGGTTCTAAAAGAATTTCTAGGTATGTTTGTCATTGTGTACCTAGATGATATTTTGATCTTTAGTAAGACATTGGAAGAGCATATGATGCATATTCGTATGGTGTTTGAGAAGTTAAGAGATGAGAAATTGTTGATTAATTTAAAGAAGTGCAATTTTGTGAAGAAAGAGTTAGTGTATATGGGATTTGTAGTTTCAGCAAAAAGTCTAAAAATGGACCTAGAGAACGTAAAGGCTATCCAAGGAGTGCTACTGAGGTAAGATCTTTTCATGGTTTGGCTAGCTTTTACAGAAAGTTTATTAGAAATTTTAGCAGTATTTGTGGACCCTTAACTGAAACAATGAGAGGGGATAGAAAAGAGTTTAAGTGGACTAATGGGGCAGATAAGAGTTTTAAACTGTTGAAACAAAAGGTTACAAAATAACCTGTTTTAGCACTTTCATATTTTAATAAGGTGTTTCAAGTAGACTATGATGCTAGTGGTACTGCAATAGGAGTTGTTATGAGCCAAGAAGGTAAACCTATTGCTTATTTCAGTGAGAAGTTGAATGATGCCAAGAGAAAATATTTTGTTTATGATTAGGAATTTTATGCTATAATTCAGACATTGAAGAAGTGGAGACACTATCTACTTCCTAAGGAGTTTGTTTTGTATACTGATCATCAAGCTTTGCAATATTTGAATAGTCAAGGAAAGTTGAATCAAAGGCATTTGAAATGGGTTGAATTTTTGTAGAGTTATACATTTGTTTTGAAACACAGAAGTGGAAAGTCTAATAAGGTTGTAGATGCGCTTAGCTGAAGGCAACTATTGCTGACAGAGATGCATATTGAGGTGGTTGGGTTCAAGGAACTCAAGAATTTGTATCCAGAGGATCCTGATTTTGGTCAAGCTTGGAAAGCTTGTAAAGAACTTGTTACTGTAGATAGAACGAAGTGGATAGATTTTATCATTCAGGATGATATGCTATTCAGAGGGAGTCAGTTGTGCATTCCAAGAAGTTCTATGAGGGAGAATCTCATCAAGGAGAAGCATAGCGGAGGATTGGCTGGATATTTTGGTCGTGATAAAACCCTTGCTTTGGTTAGTGAGAATTATTATTGGCCACAGTTGCAGCAAAATGTCAAGAAGTTTGTACAGAGTTGCAAATTATGTCAGATGGCGAAAGGAGTAAAGCAGAATACAGGGTTGTATCAGCCATTACCTGTACCAGAGAAGCCTTGGGAGGATATCAGTGTGGACTTTGTTCTTGGTTTACCAAGGACACAGTGGGGACATGATTCAATTTTTGTGGTAGTTGACAGATTTTCAAAGATGGCACATTTTGTTCCCTGCAAGAAGACCAATGATGTTGTTCATATAGCAGAATTATTTTTTAGAGAAGTGGTGAGACTACATGGTTTGCCAAAGAGTATAGTTTCAGATAGGGACACTAAGTTCGTTGGATATTTCTGCCATACATTATGGAAGAAGTTGAAGATAGATTTGAAGTTCAGTTCATCACATCATCCACATACTGATGGACAGACAGAGGTGGTGAATATGAGTTTGAAAAATTTGCTGAGATGTTTGGTTGGAGATAAGCCAACAGGATGGGATTTGATTTTACCACAGGCATAATTTGCATATAATAATTCTATCAACAGGAGCACTGGTAAATCACCATTCCAAATTGTATATGGGCGTAGTCCAAGAAATGCATCTGAGTTGAGAAAGATAGATAAGGGAGAAATAAGTAGTGCTGAAGCTGAGGATTTTGCAAAATATTTGAAGAACATCTGTAAGGAGGTGAGGAAGTACATTACCAAGATGAATGCACAATATAAGGCTAAGGTAGATGAGAAAAGGAGGCATAAGGAATTTCAGGTTGGAGATGAATTCATGGTTCATTTGCGGAAGGAAAGATTTCCAGTTGGTACATATAACAAGTTGAAAATGAGGTCGAGTTGCCTACTGAGCTGAATATTTCACCAGTATTTAATGTTTCAGATCTGACGGAGTATCATGAAGGAGGTGTTGAAAATGAGGTTACAGCAGCATAGTGGAGTACTCCAGCAACCAGTTCAGATATCAAAGAGATTGAAGACATACTGGATAGTCGTGTTGGCAGAAGCACAAGGAACATGACATATGAAGAGTATTTGGTCAAATGGAAGGGATGACCTATTGAAGATTCATCATGGCTAGCAAAGGAGGAGGTTAATCGTCTTGGTTTTCATCTGCACACCTGAGCCATGACAGGGTCACTTCTCAAATTACCCCGGGTATCTGATGTAGGAGCATCCTAGGTGTAAGAGCAATCTTGCATCACCCAAAAATATTTATGTTTTCTTTTCAATAAGGGCTATCTTGTGTAGAGCTGCTATTTATGAAAACTTACTATTTTTAGTAAGTTGGTCATATGATCTCAGAATGTTTTGATTTCATGGTTGGAGGTTCATCCTAGTCATTTTACCCTACCAGTTGAGTTTCATTGCCACATCATCAGTATTGGTGAAGTTATTGAGGTTTTTGGGTATGAAATCTTTCAGGTCAATTTTGAAGGCCTTAGAGGCTCTGGATCATGATCAACCCCCGGTTGATTGGTGCTAGCGCATGTCAAGTGTTGTAGATCTCATCATGATGTTTCTGAAAATTGGTTACAATAGAAAAACAGAGCTACGGTTAGAAAGTTATGGCCTCCGAAAGTTGGGTTACCTAAAATCATATTTTGTATTTCTTTTGAGCTGACCCTATTGTAAAAATTGTGAAATAAATTAATTCTATGTATAGTCCGCCTTAAGGGATAAATTTTTGGAACCTTCTCGGGTGGTGGAAATCACCTATATAAAGAAGGCCCGTAGTATTGTCTAAGCAGTTCTGGGTAGTAGATCTGGGTATTGATTCGAGGCTTTGTCCTACAGAATATTGAAAGGGAATGCCCATGTGGCTTTGCATATTGTAATTCTGAAAGTTTGTAATTCCACATTTGTGGAGATAATAAGAAGCCAATTTTTTGTTCTTGCATATTGTTGTTGTTTCTCTGTTTCTATTATATGTTTGTGGTATTAAGGGGAGCACCCTTCATCAAATTGTTAGCGATGCCAAAGGAAACCTGTTAATGAATATTTTTGCTAAAGAGATCAGGAATGTTTTTAAGCTAAGTGAGCCTTCCAATGACCTAGAAAAGATTGATTTTGAGGATTTGAAACAAGTATTCAATGAACAAAGGGATTATCTCAGAAGTGGTCCTGTGAGAAATTTTGTGACAAGATTGGGGGAATGATTGCTATGGGACCAAGTACACAAGAGCCCTTCAAAATAGATTATTTTAACTTGAGAGCTAAAGGTGCATACTGGTCACTTTGTTAAGTCTTTGGAGAAGATGTAGAGGAAAAAATGCCAGTACATCTTATGTACATGATGGTCCAAATTTAACACCCATACCTATCAGTTACTTTTGACAATGCCCCTTACATTGCTGATTTAATTCATAATGGATTAATAGGAATCCAGAAAAGAAAAGTTGATAAGCCATTTTTCTGGTATTCTTTCATGATGTATATGTTCTTATTTATGGATGCCAGTTACTTTGAGAAGGAGATAGATCTATTGAGACAAAAGGATGGTGAAGACATGCTAGTCCAATTGTGGAACCTGACCATGACATGGGATAGAAAGGATCATAGTCTCATTAATTTTGATAGATGCTTTGCAGCTAGACTAAGGAAATTGTTTGTCCTAGAAAACCCAAGAATCCCAACTACCTTAGCTGAACTTGTCAGGCCACAGCAGTTTGCTCAAGGCCTCAAAATTATGCATAATTGGGGGGATTTCATTTTTTACCTTGTTTCTACTATTATCAGCTCCATTCATTTTTCCATATCAAATCCCCCTCAAGATTGGTATTGCGGAATTCATTATATAGCTGGGAGATATTGAAAAGAACACTCTTGTAGGTAAAGGTAGAGGAACTCTATTCCCAAATGTTACAGTTTCCCACTAGTTCATAATCAAAAAGGGTGGCTGGCTTCATATGGATCAAGTCTTGGAACCATATCATATGGCTATTTCAGTCGTTAGGACAACAAACCTAGAGGGGTTTTACAATGAAATGTTTAAAGTAAAGGTCAGGTGCTCTTTGATAAATCATATTTTTAATTTCCCTGAGGATATTATCAGAAATATCCCTAATATACAAGAGCAAGAAATTAGAAAAGAAAAATGGCTGGTATACAAGAAGACCTTGGCGTTTGTCCAGAAGTTTGACCGGGGATATGATCCCCTAAAGAGCATAAATCCCATGGGTAAAAAGATAGACACTCTCATGGATCATTTTCAGGAAATCTATCAAACCCTAAATGAGAAAAAGGAGAAAGCCATCAAGGATAACCCAAAGAAGGCTCAATTATTATTAAGCAAACCTGCATTTGCAAAAGTATTGCCCCCAGGCAAGTACATGGCACAAAAGAAAACTGGTTACAATGTGATAGTACCAGAGCCTGACAAACAAACAAGGAGAAAGGAGGATATCCCTTCTACATCACAACAAGTTGAGAAAAACAAGGAGGTTGTGGAGATTCCAGACTCACCTCAGGATCAACCAGCTAAAGATTTTCCTAATTCCCCACCTCCGACCAAGAAATAAAAGCTAGAAGAGAGGCCTCAACATGTAGAGGAGGCTTACTCTCCTTCCCAATCACCTCTGAATATCATGGATGATCAAGAGGTCATAGAGAAGGTACAACAATTGGGATCTCTAGGTCAAATTTTCATGACCTATGAGGAAATAAATGAGGGAGTGCCAGAGCCACCAAAGGAACCTGAATTAGGCTTAACATCTAGAGAAATGGTAGGCATAGAATTGGACCCCATATTAAAACAAGCATGTGATGATTTTTTAGCTGATGATTCATTTGTGAAGGCTAGAGCATTCATGCAATATTTATGGAAATTGAACATCTGTCAGTTTGAAGAGACATGTGAGAAAAGGGATGAGGAGAATCCAAACAAGGACCTCAAGATCATAGAGGATGAGGTAAGAAAAGAAATGAAAGATAGATTTGAGAAGGTTACTCTAGAATAGGGGACAAACTTGGTGAGAAACTCAGGAGTGCTTATCCTCCCAGAGTGGGATATAGCTGATGCAGTGGTCCTAGATGCAGTCAGGAAATAGACCACACCTATTCATAAGACAAAAGAGGAGGCAGAACAGGTCATTAAGGGAGTCACTTTCAGTAATGACCATCAGGCCTTGGTCATGTGGTCCCTAAAGAATAATGGAAATAATAGAGGAAAGTAGGTTACTAGGGGTGATCTCACTGGTAGCCTAATAGTCAAAAGGGTTACTAATACTTCTATAGTTGAGGCATCAGGTATGGTGGTAGCAACAACTCAACTAACAACAAGAGTGGCAAAAAAGGAAGCCAAGGAAAAGTTGGAGCTCACACTAAGATTGGAAACAGTGTTGAAGGCTTATGGGGAGTTAAGACAGGGCATATCTGAAAAGGATACAATAATTTCAGACTTGAAAAAGAGGTTAGGCGAGCAGGGCCCAATTCAAGCATCAGGGAAATTCTAAATTTCTTCTTCCCCTATTGGACCTTCTTCTTCAAGCCCTATCATTGAGTACCCCCTTTCCCCTCTTCCCCCTTCTATAGGTGATGAAGACAGAGAAAAGGGAGAAACAAAGATACGAAAATAGAATAAAGGACACAATCCTACATTTTGCTGCAAATGTAAAACTAAGAGAGGTTTATAAAGTTTCAAAGAAATTGTTTGACATTTTGATCTCTTTTAAGAAAGAGATAACCAATGTAGACCCAATTTTGGAAAGATGGGTTGCTAGAAAAAATAGGTTGAAATCATTCTTTGATTTGATTATAGATCAATGTATTGTAGATATCCAACTAACAAATACTTCTAGGTTTGTTAAGGACCTTTTTGAGTTTGAGGTAAACAGGGAAAGTTTAAAGAGAAAGGTATAAATCTTAAGGGTTAGGTTCTTTCAGGACAACTTTCAAATGTTCCTGGGTCTTGTCAAAGAAGATGGAGTTATAAAGGATAGGTATCAGTGGCTAGAACAAATTGATGGGGAAGTGTCAGCTAGAATAGACACAATTTTGAATACAAAAGATAATACCCCTTTTGTATAATTAATTGAAATACTACAGGATTTCAGAACACATTTCACTAATGTGAGAAATGAGGTACGCCAAATATTTGTTGATTGGGACAAATTGCTACCAAAAAGGGATGAAGTTCTGGCCTTTCATTGGCCAAGTGAAGAAATTTATACATCTTGGGAAATAGCATATCTTGTAGAAAGTGCCAAAGAAGAAGAGACATCCACTGAAGAGGCAACAAGTGGCAGTGTCCCAACCCCTTAAAAGCAAAGCAAGCAATGATGGGAACCACAAATAGTTAAAGAAAGCACAGATGCTACACCTGGCAGAAGTTGAACTGACCTTGGGACTTGAAGCAGATTTTGGCGCTCATCTCTACAAGCCCCTTTGAAAAATTGTAACAAGAAGATGTTATATTTGTCTTTTTTGTCTTTTTTGTCTTATGTTGTGAGCACTTTTTGTCTTTTTTAAGAAGGATCCAAAGCTTGTATGCAATCCTTGTTTTCTATAAAAGGATTACCAGGATCATTTTAGAAGGACCAAAAGTTGGGCATTCTTCCTGACAAGTTTTGAGTCTAGGATACTGTAGACTATATTAGGCAAGTTTTTGTAAAGAGCAATATTGTTGGTTGAGTAAAATATCCATAAAGTTGCATTTTAAAGCATTTTGTATACATGACATTGATATAGCATTTGAATAAAATCTAAAGTTTATATCTCTCCTTTGTGTATTTCTCTTTGAGTTATGAATTGATAAAATTTATTGCATGGATAATCTCATGTGTAAGTTTATATTCTTTAGCTCTGATCTAGGATCATATTAAATAAGCTTTAGATATGACATAAATTCTTTAAAGTTTTACATAAGGATTTAAGTAAGTAGTGTGAATCTCGGATTCCTTTGATAAAATCCACCATAGGGTGATTAGTATTTGCAAAGGATAAAGATCATCAAAGTTCAGTACATTTGTTTATGTATTACAATCTTGTAGTGAGGGTGTTGCCCAATGGATAAGGCACTGGCCAATAGTGGAGCTATTTTATAGAAATTAGTGTTTGAGGAGGTTCTATTTGCATTCCTAACATTTTGATATAAATTTGTCAAAATTATTTAAGATAGTGACTTGAAAAGTAGTGTTCCACCCAATGATAATGGAGAATCAATGAATGAATGGTCATCATTTAGAATTTTCTAATCATTTATCTGTTATTATTGAATCGAGTCTATTATTATTGAAGTAAGGCTTGTTGTCATTGGATTAGGAGTACCCTCCTTGGTTTTGTAGAGCCAGAAGTGCAAAGGGCGGTCTTGTCCCTATAGTTGGTCCAATCATCATAGAATTCCATATTTGGATCTAACCCATCCTAAAACCCTATAGATGTATTGGTTGCTTTTAAAAGCATAAAGTCCAGTTTGATGAACCAACATAATGGAGACTCTACTAGGGAATAGAGATGAAATACCTATGATAAATCTGAATTTTAGATCTCTGGTGTTATAAATTTGATATCAAATAATGTAGGTACAAGTTAAGCTAGACTCCTGGCCTTCTTATTTGTTAGAACCAATAAGTACCATTCAAGAACAGAGAATTATTTGCAAGCTTTGGATTTTTGCATAATCTTGAAAATCTTAGCAGGGTTTGCATTTACTTGTTATAAGCTTTTTCATTGATTTCCTTCCAAGTATTGAATACTCTAAATTACTAAGTTTGTGAAAATAATTCCCAACTTGTGTTGGTGGTGACTTTGAGAATCTCTGTAGCAGTGTTGAGTAAAAGGTAATAAAAATAAAGATCATTTCACACACTTTCAGGTATGAGTCAGAGAAATACTAGGGCTTGGAGGAAGGATCACCCTGAAAATAGGTTAGAAGGTGAACTTCCAAGTACTTCTAGACCCAGTCATCCTAGAAGAAATCAAGGTGATAGAGATATGTCTTAGGCATGGAGATAGAAGAAAAATACAAGTGAGAATAATACCTTTCATCATGACCAAGAAGGAAATTCTTCAAAGTATGATGAACTAGTAGATCTAGGTTTAGGAGCATATGATGATTACTATTCACATCATTCTAAAGAGGATGGTGAGATACATCATAAGAAAGGGATGCCCCTAAATTTAGAACCTCAAGGACAAAATAGGAGGTCAAGGAGCAAAACTAGAGGCTTAGAAGGAAGAGGTGATCCTCCAACCTAGGGGATCTCCCTTTCTGGAAGCCCTCATAATCCTTGAGGTGAACAACAAGATTTCTTGGTTGAAACTTTAGAATCTAAAACCACCCTCCCAAATTCTAAAGACATCTTTGAAGAAGTGTCTAATTTAGAGAAAAGAATCCAGGAAAAAATTGCTATCAGGAAGGAGAGGGAAAAGGGAAAAGAAGCTGAAATAAGGCAAGCCCAGATTAGGTCAGACCAGTTGAGAAGATAGTTGCTATCTTTGGAAGCCATAAATATTGTAAGGGCTCCTAAGAAAGTTGTTGAACAACCTATTAGCCAACTCACTACCAAAGTTAGGAGACCCAAGGATAAGGGCAAGCAGATCTCAATAGGGATCACAATAAATGAGCCTATCAGTAACCAAGTCCCATTGGAACCATTATCTAAATTAGATAATGATTTGGAAAGAGCTAAAAGAGAACATGAAATTTTGGCTAAAGAACTTGAGAAGGCAGAAATTGAGGCTACAACATTAGAAATAAAAAAGAAGATTGACTTTCTTAGACAATATTCAGGGCCTTCAAATAAAAATACTCCTGTAGTGATATCTAATGCTAACATTGGAAATTCTTCCACCCAGGCTACTATTGTTACACCAATAATTACTGCAAATGTTGCTAACACAACAAATAATAAAACTTCTACTTCTCAGGGTGGTGGATCATTACAAAGGGGACCAGTTCATGTTGAAAGGTATAGACAAATTCTCTTTAACAACATTATTGGTTATCCTAATTTGATTCCTACAAAGATTAGAGAAAAGTTGCCTAAATTCACTAGTAATAATGTTGTCACTTGTGAAGAGCACTTAAAGAAATTCATTGATATGATTGATGACTATGAAATAGAACATGAAGATGTAATCATGAAAGTATCTGTTCAGTCTCTCACTAAGGATGCAAGGGATTGGTTTAGAGGGCTTCCTTATGATTGTATTGGTACTTGGGATGATTTTATTAATTGTTTCAAAGATGAGTATGGTGATAAGACCAATGAGGGCTTCATGTTGAATGAGTTCGACAATATGAAGAAAAACCAAAATGAAGAAGTCCTTGAGTTCAATGTGAGAATTCAGAAGGCAATGCACAAGCTCTTCGAAGTCATGAGATTAGATGAGAAGGTGTGTTTGGAAACATATCTGAATGCTTTTGATGCCAAGATAGGATACCTACTCAGAGATAAAAACCCTAGAAATATTAGAGAAGCTCAAAGATTTGTTGTAAATATTGAAAGCAATAGGAGAGTTTCTGGCAAGTTAGGGAGAAGAGAAGATCCTAAGCCTCCTAGGTTTGGCAAGAAAGAAGTTGATAAACCTGCCAATGTAAAGCCTAGGGAGGATGATAACCTCAAGCAGATCTTAAATGCCTTAAAAGATCTAAATCGAAATGAAAACAAAAATAAGTTTTAGGGAAATGATAGGCTTCCTCCCAATATTTTCAACAGACAGCCTAGGTTACAAAAGTTTCCCTATCATACACAATGGAAGGATGGGAAACCTACTGTTCCACAGAGAAAGGACCTAAAGCCTAATGATAAGACCCATGATCCTTTGCAAAAGCATTAAGTCAATATGACTGATGAGGTTCCATGGTGCACAGCATGCCAGTCCCCTCATGATTAAAATTATTGTGTGATCTCTCAGAATATGTCTGAAAATGATGAACAAAGAGAGGATGAAGATGAATCATATGATGACAGAGGTTGTGGAATGACTTTTGCCAAATTTGTTGAAGTAGCTGAATCTAAGGAGGAAAATGAAAATTAGGATGTGAATAGTTGTCAGAGTAGAGGAGAGGCCTACCATCAGCTGATCTTTTCTGATGAAGAAGAGGAAGAAGTTGATAACATAAATAGAAACTCCAAGGGGGTGGAAGAATCTTTTGTACTGAGAAGACACTCCGATGAAGAGATAGCCCAGATCAGTGCTGATATGGTGACTCAGGCCAGAAGTAATTATGTCATTAGAAATAGAACTCTTGGCAATATAGATGGTAAGCCAGCGAGTGTATTTATTAAAAGAAATAAAGAAGAAACAAAGTAGTTTGTTGTGAAAAATAAGGTTGTTGATGATGCCAAGAAATTTAAGTTGAAGGGCATTGAGAAGCCAAGTGAGCCAAGAAATGTGCTCAAGATCAAGGCTAGAGCTCCAATAGAAAATACCCCAATTCCCTAACATGAAAGAAAATCAGAAGGGGAGAATAAGTTAGGAGCATCAACACAGTCTGAGAACAATGATGTCCTGCAAGGCAAGCTAGACTTGTATGTTCTAAATTATGCACCTATTGATATGAACCAGCTATTATCCTAGATCACAGTTAAAGTACCTTTGATGGAAATGATGAGGATAAGTGAACACAAAGAGAAGGCCCTCACATGGATAAGTTGTGTTCAAGCTACAAATGTCCAAGAACCAATAAACACTAAGATGAAGGGTCAAACTCTAATTAAAAGGAAAGATACAGAGGAGATTGTTTCAATAATACCTCAGATCTACTTAGAGACTAATGTTCTAAACACTTCTATGGGAACTTTTGACCCTTTCTTCTTGACATTGATCATAAATGATAAGATGTTAAAAAATTGCATGATTGACTCAAGAGCTTCAAATACCGTCATGCCTATTGAAATCATGAGGTCAATGGGATTGCAAGTTGACACCCCCCATGGGAGATGCCAAGCTATGGACTCTAGAGAAGTACTGGTAATTGGAACAATCAAGGCCCTTCCCTATAAGCTTGGTGCTTACCTAGGAAAATGACTGACTATGAGTGTCTTAGTTGTGGATATACCTCCCCAATATGGGATGCTGCTATCAAGAAAATGGAGTGCAGCAATGAGAGGTAGTATCCAGTGTGATCTATCTTCTACCACATTTAACATAAATAATGAGAGTATCAAGGTATTCAATGAGCTTAGAACTCCTCACATGATTGAGGAAGAAACTAATGATGATAACATGAATTGTTTCCTTGATACTAACATAAATTATTTTCAAGTACAAAGTAGAGAAAATGAGGATAAGGATGAATCTCCCCTCTTAGCTGAGGAGGAAAGTAATGTTACAGATCAAAATGACCTCTGGACCATGTATTTTGATGGTGCAAGCTCAAAAGAGGGATTTGGTGCAGGTGTGTTATTAATTTCCCCTGCTAAAAAAACTTTTAAGTTTTCCTTCACCCTACTATTTACTTGTACCAATAATACTACAAAATATGAGGCTTTATTGATAGGATTGAGATTAGCCTCAAAACACAAAATCAAAAATCTCAGAGTTATTGGAGATTCAAAATTAGTTGTATCTCAGGTGAGATCCAAATATGCATCAAGAAACAAAAGGTTAAAACAATATAGGAATGTTGTTTGCGATGAGATAGAACACTTTGATGCTTTTTGTATTGATTGGACAGCTAATTTACTAGCTAACATTGGTTTAATACTAGAGGATATCAATTTTGTAGGGATATCTAAGATTGAGGTTCAAACCAAGCCTTCCATACCAGACAATTGTGAAAACTAGTAGGTTTTTGATGATGACTTAGACATTTTAAGATTCTTGCATTATGATGCAAATTTTGGTGATAGGGAAATAAATTTTGCTGAGTATATTGAAACATCAGACAATGAGGATACTTTCCTTGGCAAAGAAGTCTTGCGGCTTAAATCAAATAGGGTCCCAAAGGGTTTGGTGGTGCTAGAAAGAGCATTTGATAATCATGATAGTTCTTTTCAAACAAAGCCTTTGAGTAATCCTGAAGGTGTGGAGGAAACAAACTTAGGAATAGGGGAAGCCCCAAAAAATGCATATATTGGGGGTAGTCCGACTCCTAAAATAAGAAAATCACTAATAAATCTTCTTAGGAAATATTGGCATGTCTTTGCTTGGTCTTATGATGACTTAAAGGCATATAGAGAAGATTTGTTTCAGCATGAAATCCCCTTGAAGGAAAACACCAAGCCTTTTAGACAAAAGCTGAGACCCGTCAACCCTACTTTGGCACCCAAGATGCAAGATGAATTAAAAAAGATGAGTGATGCAGGTATCATTCAGCTTATTAGACATTCAACATGGGTCTCTAACCTTGTCCCAATAAGAAAAAAGAATGGAGATATCAGACTCTATGTAGACTTTAGGAATTTGAACATAAATTCCTTGAAAGATAAATATGGTCTACCAAACATGGAAGCCATGTTGCAAAGAGTTACTAGTTCTGAATTAATGTCTATGATGGATGGGTTTTCAGTCTACAATCAGGTAGTTGTTAAAGAAACAGAGCAGTTCAAAACTACATTCACTACTCCATGGGGCACTTATGTATATGTTAGGATGCCTTTTGGTTTGACCAATGCTGGGGCTACTTTTCAAAGGGCTATGGATGTAGCATTTACAGATTTTATAAACAAATTTCTTGTTGTTTATCAGGATGATCTGATAGCTTACTTAGAAAGGAAAGATCAACATTGTGGCCACCTGGAAAAACAATTATAAGAGCTTTGGAGTATGGGGTTTCCCTTAATCTAAGGAAGTGTTCTTTCAGGGTAATTGAGGGTAAACTATTGGGTCACATTGTATCCAAGGATGGAGTTACGATTGATCCAGAAAGGGTGGCTACAATTGACAAAGTGCCATTGCCAAGAAATGTCAAAGGTATCCAATCCTTCTTTGGGCAGATAAATTTTGTAAGAAGATTTGTTACAAATTTTGTTGAAATCAGTGTCCCTATCTCCAAGATGCTTAAAAAGAATGCAAAGATTGAATGGAGTGAGGAGGCCAAGAAAGCTTTTTATGACATAAAAAAGGCCATTAAAAGTGCTCCTTTATTAAGATCACCAGATTTCAATAAGCCTATTCAAATTTTTTTATTTTCTTCTTTTCATACTATTGTTGCAGTCTTGTTGCAAAAGAATGCAAAGGGCTTTGAACAACCCATATCCTTTTTCAGTAAATCCCTACAAGCAGTTGAGTTAAAGTATGATATAAATGAGAAATAGGCCTATGCATTAGTCAAGGCTATAACAAATTTTAGATGTTATCTAGTTGGGGAAATTGTAATTGCATATGTTCCTAATGCTACTATAAAGGATATACTTGTTCAACAAGAGGTCTCAAGATGAAGGTGTAGATGGATAAATAGAATACAAGAATTTAGCATTGATATCCAGATCACAAAGCTGGTAAGAGGACTAGGGTTAGCAAAGCTTATGGCTCAAAGCAATTTAGATGGTAACCATATTAATTTTCTTGAAGAAGAACAAAGGCCATACATCTATGACTTAGATTGTTGTGAATGGTATAAGGATATCATTGGATATTTATAAAAATTGTTACTGCCCCCTGACATTGATAACCACAAAAAGAGAAGTGTAAAACTACATGCTATAAGGTATGTAATTATTAAAGGTAAACTATGGTGGAGAAGTAATGAAGGTGTCTTGTTGAAGTGTGTTGACCCTCACAAGGTTGAAGATTTGTTGCAAGCAATGCATAAAGGTGTGTGTGGTGGCCATTACATAGCTAAGACTACTGCACATAAGATACTAAGGTCTGGATTTTGGTGGCCTAGTATCTTCAAGGATGCACATTCTTTTGTCAAAAAATGTGATGCTTTCCAAAGGTTTTCAGGAAAGTTGAAATTTAGTGGCAATTTGCCTCTGAGCCCCGTAACAGTTAAGGTCCTTCTCTAGAAATGGGGCATGGACTTCATAGGAGAGATTCCAAACAAGTCCAGTGGAGGACACTCATGGATCCTAGTTGCTACTGATTACTTTACAAAATGGGTGGAAGCAATTCCGACTAAAAGAGCCACTAGTAAGGTGGTTACTGACTTCTTGATGCAAAATCTATTGATAAGGTTTGGATGCCTAGAGGTTATGATTATAGACAATGCTATGTGTTTTAGATCTAAATAATTTGTTAGTTTTTGTTTGTAATATGGGATCAAAATTTCATATGCTACTCCCTATCATCCTCAAGGTAATGGTCAAGCTGAATCAAGCAACAAAAGCCTGATTAAAATTCTGAAGAGAGTCCTAGATACAAATAAGAAGGTATGGGATTCCAAGCTATAGCTAGCTCTATGGGCTGACAGAGTGATAGTCAAGAAGGCAATTAGATGTGCTCCTTTTGATTTAGTATATGGTATTCATGCTAGGTTACCACAAAATAACTTGCTAGAGATGTACAAATTCATTCAGTTATATGATGATGATCAAGATGATGAGATGAAGATCAGATTAGAAGATTTGATATAGTTGGATGAATCAAGAAGGGAAGCTCATGATACAAATTTAAAATCTCAACTAAAGTACAAAAATTTTTATGACAAAAAAACCATAGTTAGGAGCTTCAAAGCTAATGATTTGGTCTTGATGTGGAATTCTAAGCTTGAGGATAAAGGCAAGCACAGTAAGTTTGATCCCATCTAGTTGGGACCATACCTAGTTAGTAAAGAATGGGGACCTCATTCCTATATCCTAAAAGAACTAGTTGGAAATGAAATGGAATTGCTAGTTCATGGACAATTCCTCAAATTATACTTTTCTTAAGGTACTCTCATTATCCATGAACAGTAGTTAGTTTTCCCTTCCAGTTGTGCATTTTTTCTAGGTTGTGTGAGTAGGTTAGTTGTTTTATTTCAATAGACGGTCTGCTATCCTCAAATTGTACTTTTCTTAAGGTACTCTCATTATCCATGAATAGTAGTTAGTTTTCCCTTCCAGTTGTGTGTTTTTTCCAGGTTGTGTGAGTAGGTTAGTTGTTTTATTTCAAAGATTCTAAATTCTTGTCATACCTACAAGAGGCATGCATCCCCAGACAGAGCCATTGTTGGCACTTCAATTTTCAAAACATAAAATCTTGCATTTCTTTACAAAATTGAAAAATTTGTGCATTTTCCTAAAAATGAGAAAAATTCATTGTAAAAAATCCAAAAAAAGCCTTGCAAAATCCCAAAGTTTTCAATTTAATCCAGAAAGCCCTAATTAAAAAGCCAGGCATTAAAAAACCCTAAGTGCATTTTCTTTCATGAAAAAATCCTAGGTCACTCTTTTATAATCTATTTGAGCATTACTTTTATAGGTCACTTAAGTTCCTAAAATGCATGTGTTTTATTTTTATCACCAAGCAGGGTCATGTTCTTAACACTTCATATTACCTAGGCCCGACCCCTTTTTAATTTTTCCTAAGTCAAAACCCAGTGATATTACTAAATATTCCTAAGTCCTTAAGTACTTTATCTCCTAATGTTTCAGCATTATATTCACCTTTGAATCTGGAAACTTGATTGAACAGTTGTCACATGTTCGCGTAGAATATTTTCAAGCCTCGTGATCATGCACCATCCGTTGATCTTGTATAAAGCTTAGCATGGTTATCAAGTGGGACCACTGCCAGGTGTACACAAGTGTTCGTTCATAATTGGGTGTGATATTTGCTGACATGGAAACCATCATTAAGACTACCGCTCAGCAAGAAAAAATTGTATGTCCTCTTGCTGGATATTGTGATGTGGTAGCTTTTCATTGGTTAAAGTAAAATGGGCCAAGTTTTAGAAGAATCTACAAGACTGACAGTTTGCGGAAGATCTAACAGTTGTTGCATGTTTTCATAGAATATTTTCAAGCCTTGCAATTATGCGACAGCCATTGATTTTACTTTATTCCTAGGCATAAGAAAAAGGTGGGTCTGCTGCTAGGTGTACACACATGGCCGTTGTTCATGATTGGTCGAAGGTATTTGCTGAGGTGGAAGATGTCAGTGGCACTAGTGCTTGGTAAGAAAATTTTACATGTCCGCTTGCCGGATATTGCAACGTGGACATTCCTGATTGGTTGAAATCAAGTGGGGTTGGTTACTTAAGGTAACAATAATAGAATGAAGATCTAATAGTTATCACATGTTTGGATGGAATCTTCTGAGCCCTTGCAATCATGTGACAGCTATTGATTTGGTATCAAGGTCATAATGCCTTACTTTATGTCTAGTCATAAAGGGGAAATAACAGTGACCGTCAGATGCAACATCTAATGGTAGTAATGAGTCCAGAGTATCAAGTGGGTCCTAGATGATGTGATTTAAGGATTGTCATTGATGCATCATTGATTGGATGATTTTCGCATGTTCACATAGAATCTTTTCAAGCCTTGCGATCATGCAATAGCCGTTAGATTATGTTTTAAAAAGAATCAACGGTCCAAATTCAAACTTGAAGCAAAGTTGGTGAAAAATTAAATTTTCCCATTGAGCAATGATAGTTAGATTTCTCAGAGAAGTAATGGCTAGATCATGTGGAGTAAACTACTGAAACGACCCATTTTGATTGCTAAATATAGCAAAGATTTATGCTTTCTTTGAAACCACGAGGAGATAAAATTGGCAGAGAATTAGGCGAGAAGATTTGTAGAAGTTGGTTGACATTTCTTGAGAGAATTCTAAAAAAAATTTGGCGAATATTTGTACAAATCTTTTCCTATTAAAAGCATTATAATTCTTCCATGTTTCTTTTACAACAAATTAGAAGGAATTTGAAAACCCTAAAATGTCACCCAAAAATTAATTATTTGGTGAAACTGATTACAGTAAGAGGGGTTTACATTAGGATTTGTTACATTTGTTACCTAGTTCTATTAATATGATTTAGAACAATAGAGAGGGGGGTGAATCAATTATTCTCAGGTCCAGATGTATAAAACAAACTTTTAAACTCTTCAACAAATCAGATCTAATAACCAACACCTACTCGGTCAGTACTGATTGCATAACAAAAACATATAATAGTTTAGTCCACTTACCCAATAGCATCTAACTTGTAAAACATAGAAATGTTCAAACCAAAACATTCACACAAGTATAAACACTAGGATTTATAGTGGAAACCCAACTTGGGAAAAACCACTTTGTAACATGTTACTATTATGTTCACTCTTCTGAAGTGAACTCGATGAAAAACCAACCCTGTCAAAGGTTACAAACACACTGTCAGGTGTGACCCGGTTAAAGGATTTAAACCACTCTATTAAAAGTGTGCCTTGTTATAGGACTTACATACACTCCATTAGAATGCAACCTTGTTCAAATGATTTATACCTATGATTGTTAGGTCAACCTCTATTAAAAGGATTTTGACTATTACAATGGTTAGAAAGTAGCAGTAATATTGATCTCAAAAACATACAACTCGCTTTGCAAATATCAGATCCAATTCTATACACATATGTTGGCTTACTAAGTATGAACCTTTTCCATCTCCATCACTGATCTGCTCGGAACCCTTCAAGCGATCACAACACTTCTTCTTCAACCTTTTATGCTTAGACAGTCAATAACATCAACAATACTTCCAGCGTTCACTTCTTTCTCTCTCTCTACATTCAACCTCTTGTTGAGGTTTCCTTAATACTACCTCTATTAGGTCAATACATCTTTTGCCGCTTAATCTCCTTCATAGATCTTAGGGTTAGGTCAGATTCATTGAATCCATCCTACATTATGTTCTTCGGCCATCTTTTTAGAAATATCTCAAATCTCTTAAAGATTTACAATAAAACATTTTATAGTGCATTAAATGCTTTCATACAATCAATAAATAAAGTCAACACATTTTACATAATCCAAGAATTCAACGATGTCGACTGGAAATTTGAATTCTTCATCAAATGCAAAATACTGACGCTCGGTCAATATTGTGTCCAATTTCTCGGTCTTGTCTAGAAAGCTCGGTCACCACATAAACTATTTCCTTGGCTAACACTATCTTCCTCGGCAATTAATTGGTGTTCGGTCAACACTATTTTTACTCAGCATTCACTAGCTCGGTTGACACAAACAACACTTGGCTTAAACTAGATTTCTTCACTTATGCTCAGTTAAGCCTACCAGTTTAGTCTTCATTCTTACTTAGATAAACAATACATTATCTTATCATTGTGCTACATAATCAAGTACTCATTGAAGTATCAAGATAACTCAACCTTTCCTTAGGTGTTATTGTTACCAACCTTGCCTATCCCCTTAGCAACACTCAAATAGATAGTACTTTCTTAAATAGAAATAGTCTTACCAATTAAGGTTTGACATCAATGACAATACAACAATTGCTTCAATTGTAGTTTCCAACAATCTCCCTCTTTGGCATTGATGGCAACACCATATGAATATCACATGAATTACCAACCAATCCAAAAACTTATCTGTCTATCAGAGAAATGTATAATATCCTTAGCTTCATTCTGATACAGAATCAATTAGCCATGCTTGATCGTCCACTAAACTCTCACTATCTTGATCTTCCCATTCTATGTATTCATCTGTCATCATCTCCCTCTTTGACAAAAATGCCAAAGTAGCAATGAAAACATACATCATGTAGATGTAGATATCATTCTTTCATTTTAGTAGAATATTTCTCCCTCTGTCATCTTGCTTATGACTTATTATGGCTTTGTTGTGCTCTTCACAACTCTAGGCTTCTCCTAAAGTGTGACATTTCTCTGCATCAATATGTTAGATGTTCTTTGCAGCACACTTGATGCAGTGCTCCTAGCTTGACTAGGCAGCCTTAGTTAGGTGAAGGACCCCTAATTGACTTCTCAGGTATTCATGAGCTTCTTTAGGTAAAGCTTTAGTGAATATATCTACTATTTGTTCCTTGGTATTCACATATTCTATGTGGATCTCTTTATCTTGTACCAGTTCTCTGAAGTAGTGATACTTTGATGGCAATGTGTTTGGTCTTTGTGTGCATCAATGGGTTTTTAGAGATGTTGATAGCACTTGTGTTGTCACAGAAGATGACAACTGGTTCAATGATTTCTTCTTTCATGCCTACCAACAATTGCTTTATCCATATCAAATTTGAACAATTGACAGCTGCAGCCACATACTCAGCTTCAGTAGTAGATTGGGAAATACAATTTTGTTTCTTGCTTGTCCAGGAAACTAATCTTTGTCCAAGAAAGAAAGCTCCACCACTAGTACTCTTTCTATCATCTACATTTACTTCCCAATCAGCATCTGTATACACTCTTAGTTCAAATTTGTCATGCTTCTTGTAGTACAATCTATAGTTAGCAGTTCCCTTCAAATCTCATGATTCTTTTAACTGCCATCATGTGAGTTTCCTTAGGATTGGCATAAAATATTGCCACAATCCCAATAGCTAATGCAATATCTAGTCTTCTATGTACAACATACTTTAGCTTTCCAATCACAGATCTATACAAAGTCTAGTTAACTTCTACAACATCATCATTCTTAGACAACTTTTGTCCAATAGCCATGGGAGTACTTACTGGCCTTGAATCTTCCATACCAAAGGTTTTTAGTATCTCATGAACATATTTAGGCTGGGTGATGAAAATTCCTTTCTCCATCTGATATACTTGCAAACCAAAAAAAAATTTGACCTTGAGAATCCAATATGTATTAGGTAGTTGTGCAATCTCTCATACCATGCTCTGGGAGCTTGCTTTAATCCATATAGTTCTTTATTCAGTTTGCAAACCATGTGTCTTCTGGTTGGATCAATAAATCCTTCTGGCTGTTCAATATATACTTCTTCTTCCAATATACCATTTAAAAATGCAGACTTGACATCCATTTGGTATACCTTGAAACTTTTATAGGCAGCATATGCAAGCAGAGTTCTGACTCCTTCCAATCTTGCTACAGGGGCAAATGTTTCCCCATAATCTATTCCTTCTTCTTGTGCATAGCCTTTGCATACCAGCCTAGCCTTGTTTCTTGTGATTTGACCATGTTCATTCAGCTTATTATGAAATACCCACTTTTTCCCAATGATATTCTTATCTTCTGGTCTCGACACTAGAGTCTAGGTATCATTCTTCTCTATCTGGTTAATCTCTTCATTCATTGCTTCTATCCAATCTTCATTTTCTAATGCTTCCTTTGTTGTCTTAGACTCATATTCACATAGTAAACATGTTGGATCTCTTACCTTACTTCTTGTTTGAATTTTGGTATCTTTATCTCTAATAATTTGTTCAGTCTTGTGATGTCTCCTTACATATTGTGCTAGAATAGGTTTTGTTCCTCTTTCATTTGGCTCATCAGGTTCACCAACAAGATTGTCAGATTTAGCTTTTGAATTCTCAGCAACCTCTTCTTGATACTCGATAGCTTCTTCCTATCACTCAGCACATTCTTCTTCTCTCTCAGCATTGTTATCCTGATGCTTGCTATTGCTTACCTGAGACTCAGCATCAGGTGCAAGTCTGTCACTTGCCTCTTCTTCCTCTATATACACAAAAGATCTATAATCTTCTGGTACTCTGTTACTGTCAGCTTCATTTTTCTCTGCATACGCATCAACTTTGACATTTACATTTTCCACAATTTTGTTAGTGTTAGAATTCAGACACTTATAAGCTTTGCTTTTTGTGGAATAGCCTAGGAATATACCCTCATCGCTTTTAGCATCAAATTTTCCATTCCTACTATCCTTCAGTATGTAGCACTTACTTCCAAAAATTCTAAAGTACTTTACATTCGGTGCATACCCATGCCATAATTCATAAGGTGTCAAATTTGTACATTTTTTGATCTGTACTTGGTTAAGAATATAAATAGTTGTACTTACAACTTCTTTCCAATACTTCTGTGCAACATTCTTTTCAATCATTAATTTCTGTGCACAATCCAAGATAGATTTCTTCCTTCTCTCTGCTATACCATTCTGTGGAGGAGTTCTAGGTGCAGACATCTGTCTTTTGATCCCTCTATCATTGCAAAATAGATCGAACTCATTTGATGTGAATTCTCCACCTCGGTCAGATCTTAGACACTTCAGGTTTTTACCTGTCTCTTTTTCAACCTTAGCCACATACCACTTAAAAAATTGAAAAGCATCATATTTTTCCTTTAAGAACATTACATGCATCATTCTGGTATAATCATCAACAAAAAGGATAAAATATCTAGCACCACAATAGCTTTGTACACCCATTGGTCCATAAAAGTCAGTATGAACCAAATCTAAGATATTCTCAGAAGTAAAGGTTTTTCTCTTGAAACTAGACTTAGTCATCTTACCCAACTGACATTCTTTGCACATTACATTCTCAGGTTTCTTCAATCTAGGTAGACCTCTCACTTTCTTTTTCTTGCTAATTTCTACCGGATTATCAAAGTTAACATGACATAGCCGCTTATGCCATAACCAAATATCATCAAGTTGTGCAATCATACATGTTTCTTCAGATAGGTCTAGATACAACAAATTACCTCTTGTTTGTTCTCCACTTCCAATTAGTTCACCTATGGCATCAAATATTTTGGCCTTCCTATGATGAAATTCCACTTGATAGCTAGTGCTATTAGGTTGTGCAACACTCAACAGATTATAATTAAGACCCTCAACCCAATAAGCATTTTCACAAGAGATCTTATCAGTCAGCTTAATCAATCCTTTTCCTCTAACAGGACATGGTGCATCATTTCCAAACTTTACACTCCTAGCTTTATAATGGTTTAAGGTATCAAACTTACTCTTATCTACAGTCATATGATGTGAACAACCACTATCAATAATCCATTTATCATTTTTGTTCACATAAGATATTAATGCGGTTTTCTCATCCTCATCATATTCATCTTTCATTGCAACATAGACAACTTCAATTTCAAGATCATTACTATCAGTGTGAGTCTCTTCTTCAGCAATGTAGCAGGATTTCTTACCTTTCCCTTTGTAGTCTTTGTATCTTCGGTAACCTCTATCTTCTCTTTTGTCTTTATGTTTTTTGTTTCTTTCTTCATCCTTATTATCCCTGTCAAGACATCTAGCAGCTATATGACCAACTTTATTACATGAAAAACATATAATAGGGAGTTTACCTTTGTACCTTCCTTTTCCCCTTTTCAGTCTTCTAGCCATAAGAGCTTCTAGATCCTCAAGTTCTTCATCAGATGTGCCACTGTCACTATCACTTTCAATTTCACTTTCACTTTCACTGATGCATCTTTCTTTTTCCTTCTTTGACTTATTCAGAACCATCTGTGACTTAAAAGCAGATTCAATACTACCAACAATGAAGTTATCATAATTAGAAAGTTCAAAAGCAGTAAGCTTACCAACCAAACTTTCCAATGTAAGGGCATTATGAGAGTTACATCTAGATTCCTGGATTGTAGAAATTTTGATTGCATAGATAGGATGTAGAGTTCTCAATACTTTTCCTATTATAGTCTCATCCTCAATAGTTCCATTTTCTCCTCTAATAGCATTTACAACTTCTTTTATTCTACCGCAATATTGTGCAATATTCTCACCTTCTTGCATTCTCATTTCATCAAATTTACCTCTTAGGCTCTCGGCTTTTTCTCTGAAATCATTCACATCACCACCATAAATTCTTGCAAGGGTGTCCCACATTTTCTTTGAAGTACTGCAATCTTTGATGTCTTCAAATTCTGGATAACTTAGGGCAGACGCAATCTCCAACATTGCTTGGTTGTGCTCTTGTTTAGCTTTCATTTCCTCGGCAGTCAGAGGTGCAACATGTGTGACATAGTCATGTTCAATGTAATACTTAGCAGAATCACCAATATCAACCAGATGCAGCTTCATAAAACTTTTCCATGTAGGAAAGTTTTCCTTATTCAGCTTAGGTACCTCCTTATACATCTTGATCATTTGCTTCAAGTACCTTCAAACTTGTTCTCTGTAAGCATCAACAGATCTGATACCAATTGTTAATATGATTTAGAACAATAGAGAGGGGGGGGTGAATAAGTTGTTCTCAAGTCCAAATGTATAAAACAAACTTTTAAACTCTTCAACAAATCAGATCTAATAACCAACACCAACTCGGTCATTACCGATTGCATAACAGAGACATATAACAGTGCAGTCCACTTATCCAATAGCATCTAACTTGTAAAACATAGAAATATTCAATCCAAAACATTCACACAAGTATAAACACCAGGATTTATAGTGGAAACCCAATTTGGGAAAAACCACTTTGTAACATGTTACTATTATGTTCACTCTTCTGAAGTGAGCCCGGTGAAAATCCAACCCTGTCAAAGGTTACAAACACACTGTCAGGTGTGACCCGATTAAAGGATTTAAACCACTCTCTTAAAAGTGCGCCTTGTTATAGGACTTACATACACTCCATTAGAATGCAACCTTGTTCAAATGATTTATACCTATGACTGTTAGGTCAACCTCTGTTAAAAGGATTTTGACTGTTACAATGGTTAGAAAGTAGCAGTAATATTGATTTGAGAAACATACAACTCACTTTGCAAATATCAGATCCAATTACATACACATATGCTGGCTTACTGACTGTGAACCTTTTCCATCTCGATCATTGATCTGTTTGGAACCCTTCAAGCAATCACAATACTTCTTCTCCAGTCTTTTCTGCTTAGACAGTCAATAACATCAACAATACTTCCATCATTCGCTTCTTTGTCTCTCTACATTCAACCTCTCGCTTAGGTTTCCTTAATACTACCTCTATTAGGTCAATACATCTTTTGCTGCTTAATCTCCTTCGTAGATCTTAGGGTTAGGTCAGATTCATTGAACCTGTCCTACATTATGTTCTTCGGCTATCTTTTTAGAAATATCTCAAATCTCTTAAATATTTACGATAAAACATTTTACAGTGCATTAAATGCTTTCATACAATCAATAAATAAAGTCAACACATTTTACATAATCCAAGAATTCAATGATGTCGGTTGGAAATTTGAATTCTTCATCAAATCCAAAATACTGATGCTCAGTCAATACTGTGTCCAACTTCTCGGTCTTGTCTAGAAAGCTTGGTCACCACATAAACTTTTTCCTTGGCTAACATTGTCTTCCTTGGTAATTAATTGGTGTTTAGTCAACACTATTTTTACTCGGCATTCACTAGCTCGGTAGACACAAACAACACTCAGCTTAAACTAGATTTCTTCACTTATGTTCGGTTAAGCCTACTAGTTTAGTCTTCATTCTTACTTAGATAAATAATACATTATCTTATCATTGCACCACATAATCAAGTACTCATTGAAGTATCAAGATAACTCAACCTTTCCTTAGGTGTTGTTGTTACCAACCTTGCCTATCCCCTTAGCAACACTCAAATAGAGAGTACTTTCTTGAATAGCAATAGTCTTACCAATTAAGGTTTGACATCAATGACAATACAACAATTGGTTCAATTGCAGTTTCCAATAGTTCAACAACTGATTTAGTGAAGGCCAAACAATTGACACCGAAGGAACCTAGGGTAAAGGTAGCAGATGGCTTATACGACACGGGGAATTACATAAGGGATGCTAAGATTGGCACACTCAATGCAAGTGGCACTTCTGATATCACTAGTTTAGCATTGTTCAATGTAGGGTTTAGCCAGAGAAATGCCCCTCCTCCTAACAACAATATATGGCAGTTTGACCTAGGCAAGCTTGTGGTGCCCAATGTTTTCCTAGATGTAGATTTAATGATTAAAGTTGCTAAGAATTATGACCCAATTACTAGAATTGTTAGGGATGCCAAAGGAAACCTCTTAATGAATATTTCTGCTGAAGAGATCAGGAATGTTTTTAAGCTAAGTGAGCCTTCCAGTGACCTAGAAAAGATTGATTTTGAGGAATTGAAACAAGTATACAATGCACAAAGGGATTATCTCTAAAGTGGTCCTGTGAAGGAATTTTGTGACAAGATTGGGGGAATGATTGCTATGGGACCAAGTACACAGGAGCCCTTCAAAATAGATTATTTTAACTTGAAAGCTAAAGGTGCATACTAGTTACCTTGTCAAGTATTTGGAGAAGATGTAGAGGAAAAAATGCCAGTACATCTTATGTACATGATGGTCCAAATTTTACACCCATACCTATCAGTTACTTTTGACAATGCCCCTTACATTGCTGATTTAATTCATAATGGATTAATAGGAATCTAGAAAAGCAAAGTTGATAAGCCATTTTGCTGGTATTCTTTCATGATGTATATGTTCTTATTTAAGGGTGCCAGTTACTTTGAGAAGGAGATGGATCTATTGAGACAAAAGGATGGTGAATACATGCTAGTCCAATTGTGGAACCTCACCATGACATGGGATAGGGAGGATCATAGTCTCATTAATTTTGATAGATGCTTTGCAGCCAAACTAAGGAAATTATTTTTCCTAGAAAACCCAAGAATCCCAACTGCCTTAGCTGAACTTGTCAGGCCAAAGCAGTTTGCTCAGGGCCTCAAAATTGTGTGCATAATTGGGGGGATTTCATTTTTTACCCTGTTTCTACTATTATTAGATTATATGGTTTTATGGGGGCTCCATTCACTTTGCCATATCAAATCCCCCTCAATATTTGTATTGCAAAATTCATTAGACAATTGGGAGATATTGAAAATAACACTCTTGTAGGTAAAGGTAGAGGAACTCTATTCCCAAATGTTACAGTTGCTCACCAGTTCATAATCACAAAGGGTGGCTAGCTTCATATGGATCAAGTCTTGGCACCATATCATATGGCTACTTCAGTCGTTAGGAGAGCAGACCCAGAGGGGTTCTACAATGAAATGTTTAAAGTAAAGGTCAGGTGCTCTTTGATAAATCATATTTTTAATTTCCCTAAGGATACTATCAGAAATATCCCTAATATACAAGAGAAAGAAATCAGAAAAGAAAAATGGCTGGTATATAAGAAGACCTTGGAGTTTGTCTAGTAGTTTGACCAGGGATATGATCCCCTAAAGAGCATAAATCCCATGGGTAAAAAGATAGACACTCTCATGGATCATTTTCAGGAAATCTATCAAACCCTAAATGAGAAAAAGGAAAAAGGCATGAAGTATAACCCAAAGAAGGCTCAATTATTATTAAGCAAACCTACATTTGCAAAATTATTGCCCCCAAGAAAGTACATCGTACAGAAGAAAACTAGTTACAATGTGATAGTACCAGAGCTTGACAAACAAACAGGGAGAAAGGAGGATATCCCTTCTACATCACAGCACATGGAGAAAAACAAGGAGGTTGTGGAGATCCCAGACTCACCTCAGGATCAACCAGCTGAAGATGTCCCTGATTCCCCACCTCTGACCAAGAAACAAAAGCTAGAAGAGAGGCCTCAACATGTAGAGGAGGCTTACTCTCCTTCCCAATCACCTCTGAATATCATGGATAATCAAGAGGTCACAGAGCAAGTACAATAGTTGGGATCTCTAGGTCAAATTTTCATGACCTATGAGGAAATAAATGAGGGAGTGCCAGAGCCACCAAAGGAACCTGAATTAGGCTTAATAGCTAGAGAAATGGCAGGCATAGAATTAGACCCCATAATAAAACAAGCATGTGATGATTTTTTAGCTGATGATGCATTTGTGAACACTAGAGCATTCATGCAATTTTTATGGAAATTGAACATCCGTCAGTTTGAAGAGACATGTGAGAAAATGCATGAGGAGAATCCAAACAAGGACCTCAAGATCATAGAGGATGAGGTAAGAAAAGAAATGACAAATAGATTTGAGAAGGTCACTTCAGAACAGGGGATAGACTTGGTGAAAAACTCAAGAGTGCTTATCCTCCCAGAGTGGGATATAGCTAATGCAATGGTCCTAGATGCAGTTAGGAAACAAACCACACCTATTCATAAGACCAAATAGGAGGCAAAATGGGCTATTAAGGGAAACACTTTCAGTAATGACCATCATGCCTTGGTCATGTGGTCCCTAAAGAAGAATGGAAATAACAGAGGAAAATAGGTTACTAGGGGCGATCTCATTAGTAGCCTAATAGTCAAAAGGGTTACTGATACTTCTATAGTTGAGGCATCAAGTATGGTGGTAGCAACAGCTCAACTAACAACAAGAGTGGGAGAAAAGGAAGCCAAGGAAAAGGAGGAGCTCAGACTAAGATTGGAAACGGTGTTGAAGGCTTATGGGGAGCTAAGACAGGGCATATATGAAAAGGATACAATAATTTTAGACTTGAAAAATAGGTTAGGTGAGCAGGGCCCAATTCAAGCATCAGGGCAATTACAAATTTCTTCTTCCCCTGCTAGACCTTCTTCTTCAAGCCCTATCATTGAGTACCCCCTCTCCCCTCTTCCCCCTTCTATAGGTGATGAAGACATAGAGAAAAGGGAGAAACAGAGCTATGAAAAGAGAATAAAGGACACAATCCTACATTTTGTTGCAAATGTAAAACCAAGAGAGGTTTATAAAGTTGCTAAGCAATTGTCTGACATTTTGATCTCTTCTAAGAAAGAGATAACCACTGTAGACCCAATTGTGGAAAGATGGGTTGCTAGAAAGAATAGGTTGAAATCATTCTTTGATTTGATTATAGATCAATGTATTCTAGATATCCAACTAACAAATACTGATAGGTTTGTTAAGGAACTTTTTGAGTTTGAGGTAAATAGGGATAGTTTAAAGAGAAAGGAAGAAATCTTAAGGGTTAGGTTCTTTCAGGATAACTTTCAAATGTTCCTGGGTCTTGTCAAAGCAGATGTAGTTATAAAGGACAAGGATCAGTGGCTAGAACAAATTGATGGGGAAGTGTCAGCTAGAATAGACACAATTTTGAATACAAAAGATAATACCCCCTTTGTACAATTAATTGAAATACTGCAGGATGTCAGAATACATTTCACTAATGTGAGAAATGAGGTATGCCAAGTAGTTGCTGATTGGGACAAATTGCTACCAAAAAGGGATGAAGTTCTGGCCTTTCATTGGCCAAGTGAAGAAATTTATACATATTGGGAAACAACATATCCTATAGAAAGTGCCAAAGAAGAAGAGACATCCACTGAAGAGGAAACAAGTGGCAGTGCCCCAACCCCTTAAAAGCAAAGCAAGCAATGATGGGAACTACAAACAGTTAAAGAAAGCACAGAAGCTAAACCTGGCAAAATTTTAACTGACCTTGGGACTTGAAGAAAATTTTGGTGCTCATCTCTACAAGCCACTTTGAAAAATTGTAACAAGAAGATGTTATATTTGTCATTTTTGTCTTATGTGGTTAGCACTTTTTGTCTTTTGTAAGAAGGATCTGAAGCTTGTATGCAATCCTTGTTTTCTATAAAAGGATTACCGGGATCATTTTACAAGGACCGAAACTTGGACATTCTTACTGACAAGTTTTGAGTCTAGGATACTGTAGACTATATTAGGCAAGTTTTTGTAAAGAGCAATATTGTTGGTTCAGTAAAATATCCAGAAAGTTGCATTTTAAAGCATTTTGTATACATGACATTGATATAGCATTTGAATAAAATCTAAAGTTTATATCTCTCCTTTGTGTATTTCTCTTTGAGTTATGAATTGATAAAATTCATTTCTTGGATAATCTCTATGTGGATGTTTATATTCTTCAGCTCTGATCTAGGATCAAATTAAATAAGCTTTAGATATGACATAAATTCTTTAAAGTTTTACATAAGGATTTAAGTAAGTAGTGTGAATCTAGGATTCCTTTGATAAAATCCACCACAGGGTGATTTGTATTTTCAAAGGATAAAGATCATCAAAGTTTAGTATATTTGTTTATGTATTACAATCTTGTAGTGAGGGTGTTGCCCAATGGATAAGGCACTGGCCAGCAATGGAGCTATTTTATAGAAATCAGTGTTTGAGAAGGTTCTATTTGCATTCCTAACATTTTGATATAAATTTGTCAAAATTCTTTAAGTATAGTGACTTGCAAAGTAGTGTTCCACCCAATTATAATGGAGAATCAATGAATGAATGGTCATCATTTAGCATTTTTTTTATCATTTATCTATTATTATTAAATCCAGTATGTTATTATTGAAGTAAGGCTTGTTGTCACTGGATTAGGAGTACCCTCCTTGGTTTTGCAGAGCTAGAAGTGTAGAGGGTAGTCTTGTCCCTATAGTTGGTCCAATCATCATAGAATTCCATATTTGGATCTATCCCATCCTAAAACCCTATAGATGTATTGGTTTCTTTTAAAAGCATAAAGTCCAGTTTGAGGAACCAACACACCATAGTCTAGCCCTCTTCCACCTTAGTATTTTCTTCATACGAATCAAATGAATCCAATGCTAGAGTTCGATTGCTTTGAGATTGAAAATCAATAGTACCCACATAAGTACTAGGACAAGAGCCAACAACAACATGAAAAACAAGGCCAGCAACAGTTAGAGAGCCAACTTGAGCACAAACCCCAATTGCAACCCTATCACCCCCAACATCATCCCATGACAAATTCCTACTAACAACTGGGGGAACCACATGAGAAACATAAGGATTGTTTCATGCATCCACCCCAATCGAAGCCAAAAAAGGTAGAGAAGATGCCAAAGGGACCTAAGAAACCAAAGCAACCACTTGTGAGAAGCTTCTCTAAGTGTCAGTTTTCTTGAAGACCGTATAATGTTGAATAGAAGCACCTTCCCACCATGAAGCAAATAGCTTCTTTTTCTCAAGCTCACATTGAGAATCTGAATGACCAATTCAGATATTTCCAAAATATGTTAACATCAATGGTTTCCAATACTTATCCAAACTAAAACACTTGGAAACAACCACTCTCACCCTGACAAGATTTTAGTGCTATCGGCTAACACAACAATAACACACTCTAAGAAGCATAGTTCTTATTTAGAAGTTAACATCAAGAACTTTATCAAAATAAATTCTCTAGAATCATACTCAATAAAGTAAATACAAAATAAATTCTCACATTATTAACATCTTATCCCTTTTTTCTACCTTCCTAGTCTTCTCTCAAACTTTATAAATGTAATTGTTCTACCGACATTATATCTTTTCCCTATCTCTTTTTTGTTTTATTTTGCACTTTTTGATTTCAAAAATAACTTTTGGTTAATTGAGGGGAGATTTTTTTTATAATATTTATGTTTCCTGATATCCAAGTTGTGCAAATTGAAAGCATATCACATCGTCTAAGTGGGTAGTGCAAATACGATCTTATTCATGACATAAGTTTGGACTTTATTAACATCGTATCCCTTTTGTCTACCTTCCTAGTCTTCTCTCAAACTTTATAAATGTAATTGTTCTACCGATATTATATCCTTTCCCCATCTCATTTTTGTCTTATTTTGCACTTTTTTATTTCAAAAATAACTTTTGGTTAATTTTGGGGAGAATTTTATTATAATATTTATGTTTCGTGATATCCAAGTTGTGCAAATTGAAATCATATCACATCATCTGAGTGGGTAGTGCAAATACGGTCTTATTCATGACATAAGTTTCCTTTATTAGCATCTTATCCCTTTTTTCTACCTTCCTAGTCTTCTCTCAAACTTTATAAATGTAATTGTTCTACTGACATTATATCCTTTCCCCATCTCATTTTTGTTTTATTTTGCACTTTTTTATTTCAAAATAACTTTTGGTTAATTGAGGGGAGATTTTTATTGTAATATTTATGTTTCCTAATATCCAAGTTGTGCAAATTGAAAGCATATCACATCATCTGAGTGGGCAGTGCAAATACGATCTTATTCATGACATAAGTTTCCTTTATTAACATCTTATCCCTTTTTTCTACCTTCCTAGTCTTCTCTCAAACTTTATAAATGTAATTGTTCTACTGACATTATATCTTTTCCCCATCTCGTTTTTGTTTTGTTTTGCACTTTTTAATTTCAAAAATAACTTTTGGTTAATTGATAAGAGATTTTTATATAATATTTATATTTTGTGATATCCAAGTTGTGCAAATTGAGAGCATATCATTCATGACAAAAATTTTCCTCTACTTGCTCTCTTTTTTCCACGTCATCATGTACAGTTTCCTTTACTTGCTCTCTTTTTGGCCACGTCGCCATGTACAGTTTCCTAAGATTTGGTAATACTCGTTTGCATTCACCATAAACAACGAGGAACTACAGACTAATAACAGTTATACAAATGAATGCAAAGTATAATTAAATATGAAATGGCTGAAGAATTACATGTTGAATAGTCACTTGGCGTCTCGTGTTTGAATAACAAGCAAAGAGTTGCTTTAATTATTCTCTCTTGCACCACATTTTATATGCACAATCCCTGCATTCACCAAGCATACCAAACTTAGTAAAATTCAAATAATTGGTAAGTTGTTTGTAAGACTTCAAAGACTTGGTTAGACCATTGCCTTGTTTCATATTCTAGGCTCTCGAGAAGATATAGATGTAAATAGGGAAGTAAGAGGATCTTCTATACCATTAATATAAATTCTAGTTTATGTATTCTATCTCCATGCTTTGAATGATATGAGAACATATGGTGACATTTGGTTCAATGTGGTCCTATCTATATAGCTAAAACCTTGTACAATGTGTTGGTGTTTAGTTCAACCATGGTTCTACCTATATAGAATGTTAATAGTCTTCTTTGGTGTGATGATGTTTATGACTTGAATGGATGCTTATGGGACATTGTTGGATCTATCTTAATCAGATTTATGGATTGATTCAACAAAATTTTATAAGAAAAAATATTTAATTTGTATGTAAAACATCATAAGAAATTAATCTATTAAGCATAATTAAAGACATTTTATTTCTTCACATTTAATAGAAAGAAATGCAATCTTTCAATCTAAGTAAATTTTAGTAGCATAATAACATGTAAATTAATACTTGTAAAAATAAGAATGGTGAGGAATAGATAGAAGAGAAGATACGTCAATATATGGGAGGAAAATATTTTCAAGTTAAAAAATTGATGTTCTAAAGTACCAAACCAATATATTAATTAACAATAATAAATGTGTTATAATATACTTATAAGAAACTATCATAGAGATTTGCATATTTATCCTCTAGAAGAAATTTGATAGCATAACTCTATGAAGAAAACTCGTTAAATATATTATAATAGTACTATCCTCTAGCTCTAATATATAGGAAAAAAACATGCAAGAAACCATAATGGTTTTAGAAAACTATTAGCTATAATGATGAGCTAAGTGATTAAAAAGAGAAAATGCCACGTGACATGTGTAGAGGCTTGTATAGTATTAAAATTTACAAGGTCTCTTACATGATATGTTAAATATTTGGAAAGTAGTATTTTGTTCCTATAATGTCATGAATTATATACATTAACACTCTCACACTAGGTTTGGACCTATTTGGTCGTTGTGCCTAATTTATGCCTAATTGTGCTTAGTTTAGGAACTCTTTCTATAAAATTGGTGTATTCCCCTACTCACAACTTTTTTTGTGGCTTGTTTTCCTACGACTATGGTGTTGGACACATGTTTCAAGGAAATTAGAGCTCAACTTTCAAAGAATGAAATTTGACTTTGCAAATAAGATAAATTTACTATTTTTTGTCAGTCTTTCCCAAACATTAAATTCAAAAAAGTATAGATTACATTTAAATACAACTCCCTATCTTATTTCAAACTCTAAGCAATCAAGAATACTCTCAAGCACATCCAATCAAGCAATTCAAGTCTAGATCTACATTCAAGAAGAAAAAGAATTCAAGCATACAACTTTCTTACAACAACCATGATAATCTAAATTGTGTTTATCCATGGTGAAAGCATGCCCTAACATATTGTAGGATTTCACCCCATCATATCAAGCCTTGTGTGATATTTCATGTCAAGGCTTTCATAGTTGAGGTAACATTTGTCAATTCAATAATTTCATGATTATTTAACCGTTGTCCTAGTTAGGACATGTCCTCTTTTTCATCATCATAGTTTTTGTGGAGGTGGTAACACCAAAATGGGCTTTGACTTAAGTAGGACCCTATAGAGCACAATATTTATTCCCCACTTTTTGTGTGCGGGTTCAAATTGGACAACAAAAGTGGCATAGGAACTCAAGTAAAATTGTTACATGCTACAAAATATTTTGAGTAGATGAAGAACCTTTGACTAATTCAATGGGTGCCCTTTTCTTTCTATTCTCAATTAAATTTCTAGGAGAAATTGTTTTAGAACCTCCTAACTACATTCTTGCTCACCTTTGTCAACTTTAGACACCTCCAAACAAGGGCACCTAACACTTGTGTTTGACACTTTGTACTCTAGATTTTAGATCTAGGTTTCTCTTTGTATCTCTATTACAAATATGGATTATTACATATCTATTATTCTTTGTATAATTGATTGTTTTCATGTTGCAATCAATCATTTTCCTATCATTAACTATAGATCTCATACACAAACTTCACAATATTGATTCCATTGCAAGAAAGGAACATGATCTCAATGTTCAACTCTTGTATTAGGACTGTAGTTGAACCTATTTGTGTTCCAATATTATCCAAGAGAAACTTTAGATTTTATTTTGTATTCATAGGCCTAGGGTTTCATTTCCTTACATATCAATACCATGTCTAGGGACCTTATAGAACTATAAAAATCCCTTTATATGATAAGAATAAAGGAGGGGTTGGTTGACCAATAGTTTAACTAATACAAGCTAAACCATGTTATTACTTAGGAGATAATATCTAGAATGGAATAATTAGATTGATATATATTGTTTAAAATTGTTGATTTATTTGACGATAAGAAGAAGAAAAATTTAGGGAAATACAGGAGGGTGCCATGGCCTAAGTATGATTTACAATTGGTAATATATTTAATATATATATTTTATCATTAATAAGGTATGGTTTTTTATCAAAAATTTAAATCAAACCCAGTGAACCATCATCAAGAAGAGGAATGTGAAAGTTGTGAGTTGTAAGGTAGTGGGATGTGCAAGGGTAGTGGGCCATAATGAATAGTATGAAAAATTAGTGACTATGAAAAATAAGTGGATATAAAAGTAAGTAGTTGTTGAGGTTTAGTCTTTAAAAAAATAAAATTTATATTTTGAAATAGATAAAAAGGTCATGATTACATATTACGATTGAGTGAGCCTAGTACCTCAAACTAGCTAATAATCTACTAGTAGTTATTCGCGGCTACAGTGAGATGTGAAAATAAAGGATATATTATCAATAAGATCTTATCCGTTATTAAAGGATAAATGTTTCATATGAATACCATCACTATTTTTAATTGGATAGAACATATGAAATTTGTGGATATAAAGATTGATATCTAAATATAAATTTAGTAACCTTTTGTGAGCACCTTGTTTACAGTTAACTCAATCAATAATTGTGACCTAGGGACTGGAATAAATATTCTATAAGTGCTACAAGAATTGGTTAAAAATCCAATCAAAAGAATTATTAGAATGGTCAAGCATTGAATAGAACTAATCCCATATGACTTATTTCAATAATTAGGTAGAAAATAGTTCCAAAACATGAAGTCAGTACATAGTACTATGAAAGAAAATACATATATTTTTGGATCATCTTGTGTGTGTACACACACACACACATCCATATGCATACATACATATATAGTAGCAGTAATTAAGGAAAAATAATTTGAATATTTTGCGATGTCAAAAGTGATGAGTTCAGAAGGGTAGTAAGGTTCTATAGTGCCTAATGTAAAGTCCAAAGGATAAGGTATATGAAGGGGGAAATTTGTGTTTAGTTATTAATTGATTTCCACACCATTCTAAAAGATAAATAATTAGTTACTATAGAATTTACAATATCACTATCCATATTTATTTTAGGTGACATACAACACTAGGAATAAGTATTTAGATTAAAATTTTGTTACCAATTATGTTGGATTAGGGGGTGAAAATACAAAGTTGTGTCACACTTTAAGCCAATCTATTATTACAAGTGAATTTAAGTATTTCTAACCAAAAGTTAATTTTGGTCAAACATTTAGTTTAGTCAGATTCATTCTAGCTAAGTTAGATATGTGCCTCAAAATTTTTCATTGAAAGTGTTTACTGCATATATAATACCACTTTGAGTCTAATAACAAAAAAATTAAAATTATTTTGAAAAAATTATTTTTCAAAAACCCCTACTCTTATAAATGATATTTAAAAAGTATATATAGAAATACCATTTTGTACATCTATAAGTGATATTTTCTAAAAATATATCTTTTAATATTTTAATTAGTTTTTATATTCAATATTTTAGTTTTACTTAAATAAGGTTGTCGACAAAAAAATATCATACTGATTATCCCGTAATCGAAAAGTACTAAATTTTATTTTTATTTTTTAAAAAAAAAAATCATTTCAAGATGATATAATTAATTTATATTTGGAATAAATAGTTTAGACAAAACTTGATGCCAAATACAAGGGGCTATATTTGAGTATACGAGAATTTTTAATTTTATTTTAAAATATATATTATAAAAATAATGAAAATATATATCGTTGTGCTAAATTTTCAAGTTATTTGTACACACTAAAATATTGAATAATTTTTTAATTTTTTTTAAATACTATATGAAGAGTGACACTTTGATGTAAATTCAATTTGAGCATTTTATTAACAACTAAATTTTACTATTTATTTTATAAAAATATATATTCAAATAATTTTTTTAATTTTAAAAAAATTACAAACATGAAATATATAAAAATAAATAAACATTTTATTACTTTACATCATTTCAAGATTCTAAACATATATGCCACTTTTGTTAATTCAATTTGAAAACATGACTCAACATTTGCTCATTTCCTAGCCGTTTGTTTGTTGGAATTAGATTAGAATTGGGATTGTCAAATCTCAAATTGACATTTTCGATGTTTGTGTTCAAAACATGAAATTGGAATAGGGATTTGTTAATTCCCATTTACCCTCAAAACCAACATTTGAATCTTCCATCTAAATAGGTGGAATTGGAAAATCAATTCCAATTCCACTTAATGGGAATTGGGGGTAAAACAAAATTTATAATATTTTGAAATCTACATGCAAACAATATTTTCCATCTTCTCATTATGAATTCTAGGTGAGTTCCAAGTGAGCCAAACTGTTCTAGCTATATTCCAAAAATTATTTTCCAGATTTAAAACTTCCAGAATTGTCAAATACTAAAATTTGACAATTCCAACGTTATTTAATTCAGACAACCAAAAAGTGTGAAACAACTTTGTTCTTTTACCCTAAGATTCTTCACTATCTTCAACAAAAGTTGTTAACAGTAGATTGAATCATATTACATGATGTGAATAAGGCATCAAATGAATTTAAGAGAGTAAAAGACTTCAACTAAAGGCACCGTGACATTGGATATGTTATCTCCCAACATTGCTTTTAGTCTCCATGGTGCAAATCTGATTCATGCACCTAAAGAGTGATAAGTAGTCTGCATAGGGTTAATTGTATTTGAATTATAGGAGAAACATCAATATCTCGTTTTTGTTTCATTTTGCACTTTCTAATTTTCAGAATAACTCTTGATTAATTAAAAAGAGATATTTTTTAATTATTATCATACTTATGTGGTTGTGAAGCAGATCATATCCCATCCCATCCCACCTCAATCAATCTCGCAATCATGACAAAATTTTCCTTTTACATGATACCATTTTTGCCACGTCTCCATGTTTGCAAGCTCAAATGGAGTCGGACCAAAGAAAAGAATCCCACGACATATCTAAGTCGGATATGGTCGATGGAGGAAGCTCAAATGCATGATCGTAATCATTATAATTCTGAAACAATAAATCAGAACTAAAACTATCAAACAACCCCGTTTCGAATCCCAAGAAGCTCGACACAGTACGTGAATTATCGCCCTCAAATGCCATCTCTTTAACATTAACAACAGGAACAATCTCTTTTTCCTGCACAAACTCATCATCATTGCTGAGAATTGCAGGAGAATCCTGGCCAGTTAAGCTCTGTACTATGGCTTTGAAATTGGCTTCATCGGTCTCCACAAAGATGGGCTTTATATATCGCACTGTAACTTGCAGGCTTTCCTTTTTGGGAGGTGCCTGTGCGCGTTGAATCCTCTTGGGCGCCATGATCGATAAGCAAATGATGAGTTGCTTTAATTATTCTCACCTGCACAGGCCCATTTTATATGCTTATATGCACAATCTCTGCGTTGACTGGTTAGACCGCTGCTTCGTTTGATATTCGTTGAATGAGTCATCAGCTCTCCATACTTGACCACGTTCCTCCAACAAATTAAATCATATCCAAGTTTTAACCATAAGTTTTTCTTATCATCATTTCCGTCCAAGTTTCACATGGTTAAGGTGTGTACATCTCATTTGTAGTAAAGTAAGATGTTTCTTATAAGGAAACCCATATTACTAGAAGCCATATGTAGATTCAAAAATGGATTGCTTTGTGTCAAGGACTATAAAGACATCTTATCTTATCTTATCTTTCCTTTCCTTTCCTTTCCTTTTCTAGTTTAATTTTCAATATAACAAAGGGAGAGAGGCCCAATTACTATTCATGTTCCAATAGTTATTTACTGAATTACACTAACTAAAAGACTTCTATAAAAAATATCTAGTGGGTCGATAGCTGCTCATATGCATACCAATAATTAGAAAAAAAAAAATTAATCTAATTGTACAACATTATTAGTTTAAATAGAACACAACTAATAGGATATTTATGTATAAGTATTGCATCAATTGTACAAATTTTGTAGTGGTCAAAGTGAATCCAGTTAATAAGCAATGAAAAAATAAATATCACATGTCAACTTGAAATGACTACCTTTTAACCCTTGCATGCATAAAAAATTCATTGTTAATTTGTCCTAACCATCTAGAAGCCAAAACAATAGCTATAAGCACCTTATAATGACTATTAGTACACTTCCCTAGATGTAAGCAAATAAATGTAGTAGTATTTGTTTATTTTATTTCATTTAGAGTAAGATTGTTATAAAAAATAAATATATGGAAAGGAGAGAAAGGAGATTGTGTTTATTTTTTAGTATGTAAAGATGCAAAGAAGGGAAATAAGAGGATGTTCTACATGAATGAGTATAAATTTTGATTTATGTATTCTCACTATTTGTCTTAAAATGACATAATAATATATGATAACATTGATAGATTCTATGAGAAGGAAAAACCAAGGCACCTGACCAAACACAACGCCAACTTGCAAATAAACGAATATCATAATAGTGGAATGAAAAGAGAAAATAAGAGACAATTGCAAATACATCCAAGAGATGTAATAATTCCAACTACCCATAATAGGTGGGAGGTTATACCTATTTAGTAAATGTGAAACATATAGAAACACCTATCCAGATAGAGACACACTAATAGTTATGAGAGGTGAGGTATTTATAAAAGGTGTGAAAACCAATTACTCGTGTGGGAGACAATGACACATGCAATTGATGGATTATTTCATGTTCCCTCACAATAACCAAGTGCCAATAAATTAAGAAAACTCAATAATATGTGTAGGAAAAAGAAAATATCCCTAACATAAGAAAAATGTAAGCCCTACACTAGCACCCCCCTTATGTGTAGCTTATGTGGGGTGAAAATATGGATCAAGTAATAAATAAAGTCTATTAGGTACCCATTAACAAATAGGAACACCCAAACAAAGAAGCACCCATAAGAGTAGTAGCCTCCCAAACAAAGAGATAAAATAACCCCCCAAAGTAGAAAGAGAGAGAAAGTGAAGTACTAAGAAGCAAGCCTAAAGTAGACACATGTAGCACCCCAAAGAAAACTTGCATATGAAGGAACTTCCTTTTAATGAAGGGTTCAATAAAGATGTCTAAGATTTTCTTCAATGTTGAATAATACTTAAGATCAATGATGGTTTCCTAAATCATCTCCCATATGTGGTGCATATGAATCTCAATAATTTTTCACTAGTGATGGAATGGATTTCTTGAGATCCATATAACACTTTGATAATAATAAAAATATGGTAGTATTGTTTTTTAATGGAATGTTGAATACACTATGAATATTATAAATTTGTAGAGCCTTAGTGGTGGCATTGACTTCCCCTTAATGCTCAACCTTTGTATATGAAAGAGAAATTGTAGACTGCTTCTTTCTCAACCAAGAAAATAAACTGAAATTGATGCAGAATAAATGCCCTAAAGTAAAATTGTAAATCTTAATAATTATCTACTCAATTTGAATCTATGTGTTGGACCAAATAAATATCCATGCTCATTGCATGTTGAGTCCTATGACTATGAGTACCTTGAATTTAATGGAATATCTACTTGGTTATTTTCCAATGTAACTCAGGTGGATCCTACATGAATCGAGAGACTTTTCCAATAGCATATGAAATGTTGGGTCTTGTATGAGTCAAGTAGATGAGGCCCCCAACAAATTGTCAATATAAAGTGCCATCAACCAAGACTAGTGAAAAAATCTTACCTTCAAGTCTGAATCCTTATAGAAATAGAACTGATGTAGGCTTATAGTCAATGATACAAAATATAGAGAGTATATCAAGAGATCCCTAAAGAAAACCAAGTATTTGGGTTGTGTAAGGAAAATACCTAAAGAAAACTAAGTATTTTTCAATTCCCAATAATAATGCAAAAGGAAAAAGTATGACATCAAAAATTGGTATGTATTTATAAGTTTTCATTATCTTGATGGTGGACAAGTAACTCATGATCAATAAGTCATCAACATAAAGAACCAAAAATGTGACTGAGTATCATTTTATTACAAAGTGTATAATTTTATATTGTAATAACATCAAATGAACCCAACTATAAATGTCATTGTCATATGAAAATATAGAGAGCATATATCAAGATTATAGTTAGGTTGTGTAAGGGATATGTTAGAAAGTAAAGATCCCCAAGATAACCGAGAGGGGGGGGGGGGGGGGTGAATCAGTTATCAGATAATTTATCCATTCAACAACTTTAAACAATATAATCAATGTACTGATCAACCATAGAAAGATAATCATACACAATTGCACAATAAGACAAGATATGTTAACTAGGGAACCTCTTGAAAAGAGTAAACCCCGGTGGGAATGATGCCCACAAAATGATGCACTAATATGAAAGTTCCTTGTTAGAGGATGGACCTTGTTAGGAGTCTTATGAAATACATTCAGTACATATAAATCCCTGTTAGGAGATTTTGAATCCCTGTTAAAAGATTCTAACCCGGTTAAGAGTTTATGGAAGACAGAAGGACCCACTGCCCAAACAGCTTCAAGGCAAGATCTCTAAACCCACTGTCCAAAAGATCTTAGAATTATTCAACAGAATAATATGAAATATATTACCTTCTTCATACTGTGCCAAAACTGCACTCTCTGCTACACAAGATCACAATTCCAGATCTCTGTACTCACAAGTCTTCCTTCATCACTGAATTAGCTCTTTTCTTCACTTCATGCATATATTCGCATCACAATCTTCATAGTACACATTTCAATAAGGAAAACATTCCTTCTTATATACCAAACTCAAATAATTACAAATGAGTCGGTCCTCAATTACAAAATAATAAATTCTACACGCTACACACAGAATTCACATAAAACTGTCGGCTTCCAGTTACTGTAACTTTCTCCAAACATGTCCTTGAAGTTTGCACTGTGAACCACACCATCATTAATGAGTCTCCAACATCCCTTTAACTGCGCAAAATCAGATTCCATCCCAGCTAAGAGATATCCTCCGATTTCCGAACATCGCTACACAGAAACACTGTCTAAACACTGCTTTCACCAAAATGCTCATAACTCTTACAAATGAATGAATTTCTTTTTGCGCTGTTAACCATAGGTTAATAACACACCAAAGAACATACCATCAACTGTGCAAAAGCCAATCTGCAATACAACATGTGCGCAAAACAAAACTGTACCTGCTTTCCTACTAATATCTAGAATATCACTGTGTTGACATCAATGACAATCCAAGTCATGAATGCAACAACAACTGCTACAGAATGACTGCCAAAACACTTTGCATTCATTCCTAACAGGATATATTTAAACAAGACTAAGTAATCTCAATCCCCAAGAAAGAATCCAAAAGAAACAAGTTTGACATAAAAAAATTATCATGTTTAATTTAGTTTTCATTGTCTTGATAGTGGATCACTGACTCGTAGTGATTTATTAATAAGTCATCAAATGAAGAGCCAAAAATGTGAGAGAGTCACCTTATTAGAAAGTGTATATTTTTAGATTATAATGACATTAATGAACCCAACTATTATAAGGAAAGAGTTCATCTTTACATACCAAGCTTGAGGGGTCTATTTGATGCCATAGAGAGATTTGCAAGGATAAAAAACATGTGAAGGATCTTGTATCAACCCTTTTGGATACTCCATAAATATTTCCTTTTGAAGGTTTCACTAAAGGAAGACACTCTTTACATCTATCTGATCTGAACTTACAAATGATGGTTATTGCAAGGACAACTTGAATGGAATTTATTTTTGCAAGTAGCACAAAATTCTTAAAGCAATCCATCTTAGGAGCCTGGGATAATCCTTTTGCAATAAGCGTGCCTTATGTTTGAAAACCAACCCATCTACTATGATTCTTTTTTATAGACCCACTTACATCGAACAAGTTTCCTTCCATTACCGAGGGGGGTTAGATCACATGTATTGTTTATTGTGATATTTTATAGAACCTTTCCATTATTTTGTTTCCTAATTTATAGTTAAGGCACATGACTTAGAGGGTTTAGTTGTATCCATTTGTACCAATTTGTCTTGCTCCTTAGTGATTTTTGTAATAAAATAATCTAGAGAAGACATTAAATATAAGTATAACCTAGAGCACATTTTGTGGCATAGAAAGTATAAATAAAAATAGAATAGCTAAGATTGATCTTAGAAAGAATTTACTTAAGATTTATTATTTATCATCCTTAGTAATTCTACACTATTCCAATTACAATCTAATCACTTAGAATTTTATGAAGAACCCTTACATAGTGTCAAAGTTTCAATGATACTTAATCATATGTATTTATTCTCCAATTGATGATCCATTAACTTATTCTTCTTACTAAAGAGGTTTCCTAATATGTTCCATGCTTCATTTGGTGTAGTGGTAGATTCAACGTGAAAAAATAAGCTAGGAGACAAGTTAACATATATAGAGTAACAAAATCTTCCTCACATTTGTTAAACCACTTTAGTTTTTTTTACATCTATTACATGGTTTTAATTTATAGCTTCTTTATTACCATATACAATCCTACCATTTTCAATTTGATTGACATTTTAGATTTCCATTCAAAATAGTTGTTAGTGTTAGAATAGGAACTGATACTTGACCTAGTTTAGGTAGAAAATATAATGTTATGCAAAAACTAGAAGAATTATAAATAAATCAAGCACATAAACCACTTCCTATTTTTAACTAGTTTTTGGAATTTGAACCCCCTCCCCTAGAAATTACAACATTAGCACTTTGTAGTTAGTGCATTTAACAATGCAAAAATTAGATTTTTACAATCTTACATGGCTCAAAATGGCCAATAAACTGAAATTATATTACAAATTTACAATATGAGATATATTTAAGAGCACTAATGTGGAGTACATGAAAAAATATGGACTTTTAAAAAATGGCACCAAAAGAAGAGTTTGTAAGCACAAGTTGTGATTTTTGGAAGGTCTCAAAATGAGAACTACATAGAAAATTCTTAAAGAAGAATGTTGTCCATCATTAAATTAGCAAACTAAATTCACCATTCTATAAAGCACAAAATTCTCCATCAAATGAAAGTATTGTAGTGAAATTGTTTAAAATTTGATTGAAAAATTAAAACTCACAATGGTGAGTCTAGAATGCTAAAAAAAAAGCCCATTGATGTCACGATGAGGTCAAAAATAGAAAATTCTAGAAAATTCTTATAAAATATACCATTTTAATTTAAATTCCAGAACAATCTTTAATTATTTTTCTAGCTAGTGTTGAGTATGTAATGCATGCTTGATTCTATTTTTAAGGAGATTGGACTTCTAAATTTAGATTTGGGTAATGAGTTGAGATAGGACATTACGATTTTGTCATCTTGCAGGCATTGGGTTCTTATGATTCATGCTTGCGTATGTTAAAGGTAGTCAAAAATCAAAAGGTTACTAATGGTTTTTTTTAATCTTGTGAGAATAGAGAAGTCAATTGGTAAATCAAACTTATACTCTTAGTAGGTATTTCAAGTCTATTTCTGATCATGTCTTTTGTTGGTTTATAACAATTACTTGATTTATAATTATTTATTATTCAATTGATATTCTTCTTGTCTCTTACTACATTATGTATTTATAGTACTTGAATATAAGATGGTTGCAAATAATACAATTGCATTGACCTCAACACCATCTTTTTTATATTGTTTATTTGTCCCTCTCCTTTTATAAATCTTATGTTATTCTTTGGTTTCTCATCCTTCTCATTATTCCACATGCTTCTTCCCTCCTCTCCACCCATCGTCTAAATCGCCTTGAGTCAAGCTAGGCCTCTAACTTACAATTCTACATCTCTTAGCACTCTCTAACATCTTTAGGATGGATAACAATGCCGATGCAAAAAAATACGCACAATCAAATCCAAAAGTAACTACATGATACACTTATGAATTGTAAAAATCTGATAAAATTAATGTCTCTTATTTTTCTAGGTATAAGAGGACTAGGCGTGTCATACACTTTGCAATCCTTGATGTTTGGACAGTTTATTTATATTTATATTTTATTATTGAAAAGGGAGATTTTTATTATTATTTTATTATTGAGGCAAATTTTCTAATCCAAGTTGTGGGCCTAGGCACCGCAAATCTGATCCTTTGCCCACTCCACCTCAATCAAAGAGGGGATCATGACAAAATTTTCCTTTTACATGGTATATTTTTTGCCACGTAATTACATGGACAAAGGCTTTCCATATCGCCATGAATGATAGGCCAATCATTGCACCACGCGCAATCTCCGATGTTGACCAAGTCTATTAAACTAATTAGTAAGTCGTTTGTGATTTTAAACACAAGCTGATTTGATGGTCTTGATTGACTCGAGCGTTGAATGAGTGCTCGAGAAGGTCTAACGTAAGACTGCTTTCTCGTACTGTTTTTTGTTACAGTCGTCGGTTGTACAGTGTAGAAGATATCACAAACAAAATCTCTAACAAGTTGCAACAAATAAGTTTTCTTAGAAATTATTTTGTTTTTCCCAATATAATTTTCATTATTGGCCATATAATTTTGATTTAGTCGCATGCCCATTTTATTTTATTTATTTATTTATTAGGGCTTGCATCAAATGAAGTCTAATAGTTATGTTGATAAACTAGTATATTGGAGGATACAAAATCAAATAATGTAAAAACTATATTTATTACTCATAATTGTTTAACGTAAACTTTGGTGGTTTTAAAATATGAAAATTTAAATATGAATTAACTTAAAATAATGTGAAATTATGAAATCCACTTGAATTGCAATAATCACACAAAAAATATACTTTAAATCACATAATTTTTTTTTTTTAAGTGTTTCAAATCTTTCTCCCTATTCTAAGAGTACATGAGAATGAGCCAAATTATTAGTTCTATTAAAATATGTTTTTTAAAATTCTTTTATGACTTTTTGAGTAAAATATAAATTTGCATATTATATATATATATATATATATATATATATATATATATATATATATATATATATATATATATATATATATATATATATATATATATATATATATATATATATATATATATATATATATATATATATATATATATGTTATAAACAATATTGGCATTATTAATATATAATATAGTCTATGACAATAATGGTGCATCAAGGAGATCTGGCGAGTTAAAGAGGCCCCATGAATCAAGGAGGTCTAACAAGTTGAGGAGGCCTCGTGAATCAAGGAGGGTTGGCAAACCAAAGTGGGCAATCAAGGTTTTACTTGAACTGGCTCGGAAGTGCTCATTTGCATTATGGGTTGGGTCGAAATGAACAAAATTACCATTTTAGTGCATGACATCCTCCAAGTCAGGCTAGAGACGGTTAGCAAAATAGAGGTCAAAGGAAACCCTATTCTGATATGCTGGAAAGAAACAATTGGTTCCAACGTCCTCACCTGAGATGGGGATGCGTTGAGCTCTTCTCGAGACAGAGAGTTGGATTCAAAAACCTAGAAAGAAAAGTTTGGACTCCAAAGGAGAGAAAATATATGATGATATCCAAAAAGATGAGTATTCAAATTGAGAAACTTAGGGTTGTTTCTCTACAAATAGACAATGTTGAATGGAAGGAGTTGGTTAGTCTACATAGAGGGAAAAAAAATTAATGAAATGGGTTGGAAATTGGCCAACATATACCACAATCAGAAAATGGCGTGATGAACAATGGGGTAAAGTTTTAATTTAAAAACTCTTCCAAATAGTTTATTTCTAGTGATTTATGAGAATGCTATAGAGAAACAATAGATCCTAAATAATGGTCCTTTCTTAATGGGTGGTATGGGTTTTTTTATCAAAGACTAGATACCGAACTTTGACCTATTGAAAACAACCATAGAGGAAATTTCAATATGGATTTGTCTATACAATCTCCCCCAATAATAATGGGAAAAGGATACCCTCATGATTATTAAAGATAGATTGGATAGATTCATTAAGGAAAATGAAGCAATAGAAAAAAAAAGAAACATAATATGTATGTGAGGATTTATATTTATTGGAAACCTCATCCTCCTCTCCCAAAATGAATCAAAATCTAGTCTAAGGAGGTTGTAAGGAAACAAGAGGTTGAAGTGGAAGATATGGTACAAAATTGCACTCTCTATACAGATTTGGGGCATTCTTTCGAAGATTACTTTAAGGAAAAGAAAGGAAAATAGAAGGAAAAATATCTTTTTTTTTTCTAAACAAATGTGAGCATTTGAATGACAAAAATGTTGTGATTCAAGCTAGAGAGCATAGTAAACTCAACAACTTAGGAAATTCTTCAAAGAGAAATGACCTCAAGTAGAAATCTACCCAAAGAGAGTGTTTCCTAAGGAGGGACAAGGAGATGGTACAACATTGGAAATCTAGGAAACAAATGAGAAATTGATATTGATCAACCAAGGAGACAATCTTCAAGTTGAGTTAATGGAAGGAGTTTTAGCCTCATAATATATGATCCCAATAAAATTAGAAATGGTGAAAAATTAAAAAGAGTAGAGTATGAGGGAACAACCAAATGATAACCTAGATATAAAGAATGGATCTCGAAGTAATCCCATAATCTGAAGTTTGTGAAAATTATAGTATTCAACTCTTGTCTCTAGAAGGAGAATCCTAATCACCTTACCCTACTATCCCAAATGTCAAATCTACTCAAAATAACTCAATGGTTGGAAATATTGAATTATCTTAGGAAAAGGACATTTCATACTACATATATTCAAATTAAAGATGCTCGTATTTCCCTAACAAAACATTTTGGATCACCTTGTTCAACACCTAGTGAAGACTCTCAATTACCCCTACCTTCAAAAGTGATATATGATATCTCATTTTGGATGAGAAGGATGGCTTGGGCCTAGATGAAGGTGAAGATATTATGGAAAAAATAACCATATTCCAAACTCCTTCAACTATCAAAAAAATCAAAATTGGAAAGAAGAAATCCAAAGGGATGAAAATAAATAAGATGAAATTGGAAATTGTTGGAGGTACTAAGGGCCAATAAAAACTGATATCTGGGAATGGATTAACCCTTCTCAAGACATAATTAAAATCCTATCTTATAATGTCAAGGGTTGTAATGCCTATGACAAGAGGTTCTTTGATTAGGTACAACCAGATCTAGTGCTATTACATGAAACAAACTTATCGAAAGATGAAGAGAACATCTTTCTCAAAAAATGGAAATGATAGATGAGAGTCTTTTTAGATTCTCATGCAATCTTGGGAGGACTTGACATGTTATGGGACTTTGATAGGGTAATGGCGGAGGAAATTCAACAAGAAAAGAATTGGCAACTAGTGAGGATTCACTCACACTTGTTGTAAAGGGAGGTGATGATTCTGAATGTGTATGGGCCAACTGTTACAAATAAAAAGAAGGTAGTACGACAAAAAATAACCAAAGATATTGAATTTTTTAATGAATCATTTTTAGTTATGAGTGGAGATTTTAAAGTGCGAATATAGAGATCAGTCATTGAATGTTGTGAAACATAATGATTGATTGATTTTTTGATGTATTAATTAGAGAACTATAATCACCATTTCAAATAATGTCTTTTCTACCATAGTTCTTGAAATACATTCTATTGTAATAATATAACAATGTATCTTTCTATGAAGAAGTGATCTTTAGTTTGTAAGTCTTTTGTATCTTCCACCAAGGTTGTGTGCCTTACAAGGCAATTCAATCAGGAGCCGTGAGATTCCTTGGTCATGAGCTTAAAACAACAATTGTAATGCCAATCTTGGATCCAGGGGATAAGTTTGATGGTATTGGAAAGATTGGTGTACTGCAAATGGATTTTCAATAATTTGTCACTAGTAATGGTTTAATAGAAGTCACTCCAAAAATGTTAGTTTCACTTCAACAAACTGATGATAAGGTTTCTCATACATTGCAAAAAAGATTGATAGGTTCTTCTTGTTTCTTTTTTATCCTGTTCTTCTTCTTGAAAAGATAAATGAGGTGTTTCATCTTGATAAGATATTTTTTGTCTAATGAGTGTTTCGCCTTCTTGCAATGATATCTTGATAAAATGTGATCTTGTCCAAAACAACATCAAAAGGAATTGAAGATTTTTAAATTTGACCTCTTATTGAAAGACCCTTTTGAATTTTATTGAAAATCTGAATTTGAAGTGTTCTGGACTAGGTTTTGATTAGAATAGGTAGTGCTCGGTAAGGGGTATCCAAAAATGTCTTCAGATTGTTCTAACCAGGTTGGGAAATACTCACTATTTTGAGTTCTCAGTCTGTAGGCGTTAAGATAGAATTGGTAGGCATTATAGAAATTTTCATAGGCATTATATAATTGCTTGTAGGCATTACATAATTGGTCATAGACATCAGAAAATTGGTCATAGGTGTTACAAAAACTTTTGTAGGCGTTGCAAAAAGTTGTATACGCATTATAGAATTTCTTGTAGGTGCTACAAAATTGGTTATAGGTGTCAAAAGACTAGTCACAAGCGCTACATAGCTATTTGTAAGCATTACAAATTTTTTGTAGGCATTGCAAAAAGTTGCACATGCATTACAGGATTTGGCAAAAACTATTATATGAGCATTTTTATCTCAAATTTGCCAAGTCTTAAATGTTTTAAGTTGATTTTATGATCTTAATGGATGTATTATGTCTATAAACATGAATCTTCAATCGCAGTAACCACAAAAACACTTTTCTTTACCCTCAATTCCTAAACACAAAGTGTATGTTCAAGATCATTTCCACGGGTCTTTTCACAACAAACCATTCCAAGCAAGCTATCTAAGGTCAATTGGGTTTAACATGGCTTATAGGGTAGGATTTTCTAGATTAACAAGGTTTAGTAAGGGTCCCAAACGAAAATATCAAATAAATCATACAAGGAACACATAGTCATGCTAGCGTGATTGAGACCTATAGCCCTACGAGACCAGGCATTTGATATTTTTTCCTCTAAATCTTTAAATTCAACGAGGTCTTTATTTATAGTGAGTGGAATATGTTGGCTTCACCTTGTTCCCACTTTGGGTTGTCCCTCTCACCGGCCTCGTTAAGGCATGTTCTCAAGAGGCGAGCCCACTAAAGTTCTAGCATGTTCATAGAAAGCAATAAATTTTAAATGATCAACAAGTATATGAATTTGATTACCCTAAGAAGGGTAAGAACATATCCCTATTATTTTTTACCTCAAAAACATGATTAACATGGTTCATTTCCAAGCCTTTTTAATCTAAAGGGACTAGAGCACTTTTGGCTTCTCGATTCACCTATGAGGTGAAGAGCATATACCTAATGCTTTTTTTCCACAAACATGAAGGCTTCAATTATGTGTTTGGTTCATTTCCTAGCTCATTGTCACCTCAAACTTAACACTTTTGGCATTTTCATTCACCAAGAAGGTGAAGAGCATAGGCCTAATGCTTCACTTGAGAATTTGATTTGCTCTTTTACTTAAGCTAGATTTTGAATTGGCATGCCACAAGTTAAGAAAATGCATAAGGATTTAGTGTTACCTTGATTGATGCTAGCAAATCTAAGCATATTTTTTATTACTTATTTACTTTTTCTTTTCAACTCACCTAGTGGCAATTGTTCCTGCTCCTTCGCATCCTCCTTTCACACACATTATTTCAATACATGGCCACACAAAGTGAGGAAATCTGATTCAAAATTTCCTTTCAAGATGCAAATTCAAATTTAAGAAGTGAAAATCCAATCCATAGCTAAGAGATGGTCAGCGTCATACATGTGAATCAAGTCAACAATTTTTATTTTCTATAAATTCTCCACATAAAGACACTTTCTTCAATTGCATTTGTTCGGATCAAAATACAACTGAAGACCCAACCATCTCCAACAAATGGAAAACCATCCTATTACAATGAAACAAAATAGTAGAGCAATCAGAGAAATATCCATAGGATCATAAGGTATGCCAAGTATTCATTATTTAATTTGTTTGACAAGAGGCTCACCATGACACAAGTTGTGACAATTATCCCTATTGTTGAACTAAAAACTGACCTGCATACCACATAATCAACTTGGCAAATACTAGCAACAAACCACGCAATGAGAACTTCATCTTAAAAATCTTTCTGAGAAATCGAATTGGTCCTCTCATTTACAAATTAAAACTCGTCTTCTTCAATGATGGGGGAATCTTCAATGATGGGGGAAGCTTCCTGACATTATCGCATGGGAAAAGCTTCCTGACATTATCACAAATACCTCAGCAAAGCACAGTGTCATTGCAGAGAAAGAGAGGGAGATCCTAGATTTTGGAACGCGGATGAGCATGGGAACTGGTGCTATGAAATCTCAGATGGAGTTGGATTTCATGGACACGGAATGGACATTAAATCATCTTAATTTGTAGTCTGATTCTGTAGAGAATAACTCGTAGTTGAATTCTATGGAGAATGAAAAGAAAATTAGTAACTTGGCCCACATTGAGCACATAAGAAGTACTCAAAGCCCGCGGTGCTTCGCACGGGATGGCAGGTCAAAGATTCACTAGAGAAGCGACTAGTGTTATTCTTGAGATTGACTGTAGGAATTTTTGTGTGTCCAAGACCAAATTATATTTCGTTGTCAAGTAATTTGAATAAACACCACTAAAGGACTCGTACACGGTAGCTATCCAGAGGAATGTTAGTTGAGAGGATGCAAAAATGTTTCAGGCAGAATTGTTGAATACATCGAAGAGCGCTTTCGGTCTAGTGAGGATCATCTTGGAAACTTTGTACCAGTCATCCACCGATGAAAAGAAGGTTGTTGGTGCTCTTGTTCGTCATAAAGAGGTTGGAGTGATTGAGATGGATCTAGAATGCTTTGGAAAGGCTACTACACAAATCTGTTCGTGGAATTTGGCCTCAGGAAAGAATAAATTTAGAGATTCCTTTAACCAATTAAACACAAAAGCATCTGACAGATGGCTATATTGACAGTCTACGTAGTACAGATGAATTTCCTGAAGTTGACAACTTTAGAAGAATTAATTCTTATTATGATCTATTTCGAGGTCATGCTAGTAAAAAGTATTAATCGATGTGGTGGACATGATAGGGACATTTCTTATAGGAATGATTTTTAGTTTAACCACAGAACTAAAACAATTGCATCTAAAGGAGCATCGTATGTTGTTCTTAAAATCACCATCCCATTCACAGAGTCAAAGGGAAAAAAATAGCAGTGGTTGTGTTTGAGAATAACAAGGTCCCTGCACTATTCTTACCAAAAAATACAGTTCATGATAGTTATGTTCAAAAGACAGTTGTATCATCTCCAATTGGTGGGGAGTTTATAACTGAGTACTTGATGAAACAAAGGAATTATACAAGAGGTTCGACCAAGAATATCATCTTTGCTATGTTTTCTGAACAAGGTTGATGTTGTGGAAGATGGACATATTTACTAATTCTGATTTGGCATGGAAAAGACTCGTTCGATGTGTTTGTGAATAGGATTTGGTGATGCTGAAGTCTTGTAGTGCCTCTCTGAACTTGATTGCAATATGATATTATTAATGTGAAGCAGGGGATATTGTTGTTTGTAGTGTTATGGTTGGGTTTCAAGTGAGAGATTTTTTTATTGTGAATCCCAACAATCACTTGGTTTCCCTCCAATAACTCTTTACCTTTCTCATTCCAGATAATGTTGTTGTGTTTCCTTATAAAAGAATGCTATTGATATATTGTATAAAAGAGGAGATTGAACAAGTTGATAAAGTTATTTTCCCTGCTGTAACCATTTATGGTGAACCACTATAAAACCGGTGTTTAGTGTTGTTTTTTTCAATCTGTAATACTCTCTCCTATGGTGATACTTGGACTTTTTGATTTGGACATTCTATTATGATGGTTAGAACTATACATTTACATTTATGTTTTGTGGATGATGATATGTTTATCAGATGATTAATAAACTCATTTATGGTTATCATTTATATGTTTATGAAATTAGAAAACCATCTATCTTTATATGTTTTATGGATCTAACCCAAGGATTTTAATCCAACCATTATCATGATGTTTTATGTTTTATGGATATGTGTTTGATGTGTCTTCATGACTCAGGATGAAATCATAGTTACTCACTTAGTTGAGGTCCACACGATGTATCGATCCTGGTCATTTGTTTGCATATATTTGATTTGTATGTATATCCATATGTATACACGTATCTCTTCTTGGTGATGAAGGATTGTAGGTACCGGGTATCATCTCCACCTGGCTTCACAGGTCTGAGCGATCTCTCAAAATCTTTGATCATTGTTGTTGTTATGGAGATATCACCAGGTTCCACATAAAGGAACTCTACCTCTGATCTTTTTATCCTTAGGTGGGGAGTTCCCGAGTCAGTCCCTTGTATGGATTTTTGTGTTCTCTCAGTTTGTTGGTTTTGTGGACCCTAAAGATGGTTTCTTGTCATTAGCATTTGTCAAGAATGAGGTTTTGAGTATGGTGGCTCTAATTGTCTTTATAGTATGTTCAATTTTATTAGTAGATTATTGATGTGATTTTAATATCAATAATAATTTAATAAAGAATTCTATGATATTATTTTATTCATAAAATACCTATGGCGATAATAATAATAAAGGTTTTAATAATAGTGGTATGTTTCACCTTATATATATATATATATATATATATATATATATATATATATATATATATATATATATATATATATATATATATATATATATATATCACTATTGTATGTTGTAAAGAATATGTTTAAGTGTATGAATAAATAATATGTTTTATAATAATGATATCTATAATATTTAAATATTAATAATAGTGTGTTTTACTTATGGTATATGTACCATAAGCATATGGGTGCACACATATGCCTATGACTACATATATAAATATATATATTATTATATGATAAATTAATTAAATTATGTGAAAAAAATTATTGATAATAGATAATAATAAATCTATGTAACTTTCATTTAATGGAAATGTGTTTGGTAAATTCTTTTACCATGGTTATTAGTAAATTATTCCTAAAAATAATATTATCTATTTTGCTACCCTTAAATTTAGGAGACAAAGACTATAATCTTATTAAATAATATTTGTTTATCCCTTCACGAGAATGGTTTTACAAACCATATTAATTAATTAAAAATTATTATAGATGGGATGGTTGCATCGGTTGGAATACCCATGCAACCACCTCCTCCAATCTATATACAGGAAAGATTTCCTGTGTGAAGGTGTGTTGGATAGGAGTGGATTCGAAAAGAAAAGATAACAAGACTAGTATTATGCTTATAGGAATATTGTATTTGTGAGGAGAGAAATTCATTATTCTTGGCGAGAAATTAATTATTCTCTAAGAGTGGCATTTGGTTGTTTCCGGAAGAGGCTGGAGATTGCACCCAGGAGGATTTGAAGGAGTGCTGAAAGGGTTAAGAGATTGGACTGGTCTTCATCAACCGAATCTCCACAAGACTCCAGGTTGGAATTCATCCTGAGAGTTATCTCTCCTTTGTGATATGAAATGATGAAAGTCTGGTTAAATGTTTCTCTATATATTCATTGTTGATATAAATTATAGAAGGTTGTGTTATATATCATTGTGCCTATATTAGTGATTTGAAGAGTAGGATCATGTTGAATGGATTTATTTCTTTTATTGAGTGTATATGAATATTTATGCATTTGTAAGAGTCTGTAGACTCTTTAGTATTCTCCTTTTTATCTCCTTTCTTTTCAGAATATCCATGAGTGCTTCTAGTATTTAGAACTAGTAATTGAGCCCTATAGTTTCATATATGTTTCTGTACCACCTTCCTTTGTCCAGATCTAGAATAGATTCTTTGGATAGATGGGATGGATTGATGGCCATTTTTGAAGGGAAACTAGGAAATCTGAAATGGGTTGTGCCCAGATTAGGCAACCATAGTCCCCATAATGCCCAGTTTTACCCGCAAGTCAGAGTTGACAGTCATCTTTTGTATTTTCTGGCAATTGGTTTAGTGGTGACCGAGCAAGTTAGTATTGACCGAGCAAGTTAGTGGTGACTGTGTTGGTGTCCAAAATGACGCTTATGCCTAATAGGCTGCCAATATACCCTCAGATGGATTTTAGGAATGGTTAACTCCAAAATGTTATGAGGTCTTAGGGTAACTGGACCAACTATAGGGACTTAACTACCCTCTTCTACTTCTAGCTCTGCAAAACCAAGGCAGGTGCACCTAACCCAGTATAAACTATACTTCACACACCCAAGACTGGGTTTGAATAACAGATAAATGGATAGTAAGAAAGTACTGAATGTTAACCACACACTCATTGACTCTCCATTGCTATGGGGTAGAACCACATACAACCCAATGCTGAGAACTTAAGGAATGGTTCTTAATTTATGTTTTTGAATCATAACAATGACAATCAAGATATTTCAGCAAGGAAATACTTATCTAGGCCAGTGCCTCATCCATTGGGCTAGGTTTCTTGGATAGACTACACACACACACCAGAATGTATCTGAGATTCAAAGCCATAAACACATTTACAATCTCCTCTACTGCTTACAGAATATCCCTACATAGACAAGAGATGAATCTATGTCCTATCTGGAGCATTATTTACTCTAATCTTGGATTAGAACTCAAGAATGAAGACGTATACAAAAATTGTTATGCAATGAACTAGAAAGTTCAAAATCCATCTGCGTTGACACAAGGGGGAGATAAGGATCAAGTGGCTGCATTAAGTATGAAGAATCCTCACATGTATACAATCCATCCAAAGGAAACCTACTTGCAAACTATGGCTTAGACTTGCAATTTTCTTTCTTTTTGTCAAAATACACCTAAACAGATCATTACAATTCAGACTGGTAGAAGACTCACAACCAGAAAGAGTTTGAAAATCTAACTCCCAATAACCTCAAATGACCATAGAAATCCCGTTATACCAGGGCTAGAATGCAAGCATATGATCATTTCCAACTCAAAATTTCAAAATCACCTAACCCCACGAGGAATTAACACAGACATGACAAGGGGTTAAGCCACAACAATTGACAATCCATTCTGCCCACTCCGGCCGCTCAAAAATTGAATTTTGGTACCTCCTACCACAGAAAACACTCAGCAAGTTCAAATGGTCACATGCATTTCGCGGGCTTTAAGTTTCTTAACCATTTGCCCTCAGTCACACAATTATGCAGTCACAACTCTCACCGCCACAGGAATCCGGGCTCCAATTTTATGCTTGGTCGCATGATCGCATAGCCCAGAAATGGGCTATGCGAACATGCGACATGCCATTTCCCCTTGCCTTCTTCATAACCGTCGACGCCAGACCGTGGCCACAAAAGATTTTGTCGCATGTTCGCAAGCCAGAAAGCTGGCTGATGTGAACATGTGACAAGCCACTAACATGCACCCTACCAGTTGGCATGTTACCACCGAGATACCCTAACCTGGGCCCACGTTCAACCTATCATCCTGCCAGCTCAGACCAACCAGAGATCGCCATGACACACCTGCCAACGGGACCACCAAACAAATATAGACGGGCCCCAGCACACGTGGCACCTTGTCGCATGATCACATAGCCTAAAAATGGGCTATGCGAACATGCGACAACCTGCAAACCTTGATCGTGCTGAGCATAATCGCTACCGCATGAAGTTGACAGAAAACATCAGTCGCATGATCGCATAGCCTTGCAAAAGGCTATGCGAACATGCGACTAACCGCCAGCAAACTGCCGCCACTACCTGCCATTAAGTTGCGGTCCCACCAAGCATATCCACCTCAGCAACACAGACACATGTCACCCGGTCACATGATTGCATAGCCAAAAATTAGGCTATGTGATCATGCGACAACCAACCCAAAGCTGCCACATCACCACCTCTGAGACCACAGAACTGCTTTACCTTTTAGAGGATCAGATAGTTGTTGCAAAAGCACATAGCCTTGACAAATCTTTCACACTTTAATGATAACTGTTGATGCTTTGACATGTCAGGACCCTCTGACCAATCTGGAAATTAGGTCCCACCATCCATCGCACTTGTGCACTAAGGAAAAGTAGACCGCCAGGTAGCTGAACAGGACTAGGACCCACATGGCTAGGTGGCAAACGGTCTCATGATTGCATGTCAGAAAAGTTTGACATGCGGCCATGTGATAACCAATCAGGAAGAGTCTGGACCCACCATCCAGTCAGACTTGCGCAGTTAAGACCGAGGTAAAAAACACACAAAGTTTTTGGCACCAAAAGACAAGTGCACAAAGCTGGAAGGAAAAGGTCAAAAACAACGAGGGTTTTCGGCAAAAGATCGAAAACACATAGGAATAACGATAGAACGAAAGGTAGCAGGGAAGTCAAAAACAACATGGGTTTTCGAAAACACTGCAGGTTTTCGACAGTGTGGCTGAATTTTTTAAAAAAAGTTTCCCGCAGACCTTGAAACTCGAATAACTCCCTAGGCTTTGTGAATTAGGAGATGCGACCTGGATTGAAGGAAGGTGACAACACTGAAGAGCACGGGGCAGGACACTTAACAAAAACATTACATGGAATAGGCCAATTTCACAAGATTTTGCAATGACTGGAAAACAGACTAACAATGGCTCTAGTTGGGGACATGTATGTCCTGTAGATACAATGAGAAAACAAAATCTACTGGAAGAGCAGACCACAAAATTTCAGACCAAAAACAACCCTAAGAGACCTAGGGAAGAATCCTAGCTACTGCTCATGGAAAAAGATACTTCAAGAGAAGTAAAACTTTAGGAATTGTCCATGAACAGGCAATTCCAAAGTGCCACCAGTTAAATCTTTCAGAATATATGAATCAACTCCCCATTTACTTTCAATGAGATAAGGACCCAACCAAATAGGATCAAACTTACCATGCCGTCCCTTATCCTCTAATCTGGCATTCCACATTAGAACAAGATCACCAGCCCCAAAACTCCTTTGAGTGGCCCTTTTATCAAATAAGCTCTTACACTGTGTCTGAAGTGTTTCATTTCTTTCATGTGCATCTCTTCTTACCTCCTCCAACTGGATTAACTCATCCATCCTTAGTCTCATTTCATCATCTAAGTCTTCATCATATGCCTGGATGAATTTATACATTTGCAATAGATTGTTCTGAGGTAACCTAGCTCTAATCCCGTAGACTAGATCAAATGGGGCACAACCTATGGCCTTCTTGATGGTCACTCTGTCAGCCCACCAAATTTTTGAGTCCCATGATTTTTTATTCCTATCCAATACTCTTTTGAGGATCTTTATCAAGCTTTTATTAGTGGATTCAGCCTGGCCATTTCCCTGTGGGTGATATGGGGAAGAGAATGAAATGTGTATCCCATAATTCTTACAAAAATCATCAAACTCCTGAGATCTAAAACACATTGCATTGTCTACCACAATTGTTTCTGGACATCCAAACCTAGTGAGAATATTCTGCATCATGAAATCAATAACAACTTTACTAGTGGCCCTCCTAGTGGGAATAGCTTCAACCCATTTCGTGAAATAGTCTGTTGCCACTAATATGTAGGAATGCCCACCACTAGACTTGTTTGGAATCTCACCTATGAAATCAATACCCCACTACTGGAAAGGGGCCTGAACTGAGACTGGTTTGAGTGGTAAATTTCCACCAAATTTCAGCTTACCTGCAAACCTCTAGCATGCATCACACTTCCTTACAAACTGATGTGTATCTTTAAAAACTGTAGGCCACCAAAATCCAGATCTAAGGATCTTGTGGGCTATGGTCTTTGCCATGTAGTGTCCTCCACATACACCTTGATGCATTTCCTCTAGCAGAGTCTTAGATCTTTCCTGGTCTACACATTTTAGCAATACACCTTCATTGCTTTTCCACCACAACTCACCATGTATAATGGCATATCTCACAGATTGTAGCCTGATACTCCTTTTCTTATTTTCACTCATGTCAAGGGGAAGAAACAATTTTTGCAAGTAATTGATGACATCCCTGTACCAATCACAACAGTCCAAATCACAAACATATGGCCTTTCTTCCTCCTCTAACATGTTCACATGGTTTGCAACCAAATTACTCTATGCCATCAACTTTGCAAGACCAAGGCCTCTTACCAATTTTGTAATCTGAATGTCTATATTGAATTCTTAGATCCTATTGATCCATCTACATCTCTTACCTGAGACCTCTTGTTGCACTAGAATATCCTTGACAGCAGCATTAGGAACATAAGCAACCACCCTAGCTCCCACAAGATAACACCTAAAAGCCTTGACTGCTTTGACTAGGGCATAAGCCTGCTTCTCAACTATATCATACTTTAGTTCTGCTACATGTAAGGATTTTCTGAAAAAGGATATGGGTTGCTCATACCCTTCTGAGTTCTTTTGCAATAAAACTGCTGCAACTGTATGATAAGAAGCAAAAGAGAAAATTTGAATGGGTTTACCATAATCAGGGGTCCTTAAAATAGGGGCATCCTTGATGGCCTGTTTGATATTCTTGAAAGACTCATTTGCTTCTTCATTCCATTCTACTTTTGCATTTTTCTTCAACATTCCAGAGATGGGAATACAAATTTTTGCAAAGTTAGTAACAAACCTTCTTAGAAAATTTACTTGCCCAAAGAAAGACTGTACTCCTTTAACATTCCTTGGTGGTGAAATCATGTCTATTGCCATAACCCTTTCAAGATCAATTCTCACTCCATCCTTGGACACAACATGTCCTAAGAGCTTGCCTTCCACCACACCAAAAAAACATTTCTTTGGATTCAAAGAAATTTCGCATTGCAGAGCTCTAATAAAAATCTTTTCAAGATGCTCACAGTGCTGATCCTCCTTCTCTGAATATGTCATGAGATCATCCTGATATACCACTAAAAACCTATTTATGAAATCAGCAAAGGCCACATCCATAGCTCTCTAGAAGGTAGCTCCTGCATTTGTCAGACCAAATGGCATTCTGACATAAACATATGTTCCCCAAGCAGTAGTGAATGCAGTCTTGAATTGTTCTGACTCCTTGACCATGACCTGATTATACCCAGAGAAACCATCCATCATGGACATCAACTCTAATCCAGTGACTCTTTGCAACATGTTTTCCATATTAGGGAGACCATAGTTGTCTTTCAAAGAATTGACATTCAAATTCCTAAAATCAACACATAACCTAATGTCACCATTCTTTTTTCTGACTGGAACCAAATTTGACACCCAAGTAGAATGTCTGAGAGGCTTGATAATGCCAGCATCCATCATCTTTTTAAGTTCATCTTTCATTTTTGGTGCCAAAGTAGGGTTCACAAGCCTTAATTTCTACCTAAAAGGTTTAGTTCCTTCCTTTAATGGTATCTCATGTTGAAAGAGATCTTCTCTATATGCCTTCAAATCTTCATAAGACCATGCAAAGACATGTCTGAATTTTTTGAGAAGATCAATTAGATTTCTTCTAGTTCTTTGATATAAACATTTACCTATGTAAATGTTCTTTGGTTCTTGTGCTTGTCCCTAGATTCACCTCCTCCAAATCACTTACCCTGTCAGCAAGTTTAGCAACACAAGCCCTCTCCTTATCATCAAATGTCCTCTCAAGAGAAACCAATCCCCTTGGGATCCTATTTGACTTCAATTACAACACTTCCTTCCCAAGGACATTCTCTTTTCCATCTTTGTTGTCTACATAGGTGCTGAAATCCATTTCCTGACCATCAAAGTGAGACTCACACTGCAAGAACCTCAAAATATCCTGATCATCAGAAAATACTTGCCAATTCTCAACATTATCTAGGATAGAAGGCCTGGACTTACACTCAATTCTAGATATCCCCGCAAAGGTAACATCCTCTGGCCTTAAGGCTATGTTTTCTAGTAAATCTACCATCCTATTTTGGCTTCTATCCACCCAATCAATTCCAAAAGCACTGAAACATTCAATTTCATCCCACACATCATTTCTATATTGTTTCAGCCTTTGGTTCTTAGATGCATACTTTGATCTAATCTGAGATACTGCTAACTCAGAATCACCAATTACCCTAAGATGTTTGATCCCATGTTTTGATGCTTGTTTTAAACCAATCAGTAGGGCTTCATATTCTGCAACATTGTTTGTGCCAAAAAATAGGAGAGTGAAAGAAAAATTAAAAGTCTTACCACTTGGGGACACCAATAACACTCTTGCTCCAGCACCTTCTCTAGAACTTGCTCCATCAAAATATAATGTCCATAAGACATTACCCTCTTCCATGTTACTCTCATCATCAGCCAAAAGGATAGGCCTGACCTTCTCCTACATCTCATTCCTCTGGACTTGGAATGAGCCAATGTCAGTGTCAACAAAACAATTCATGCTATCCTTTTCATTTTCCTCAATCATATGTGGGGTCTTGGCTTCCCTTGACACCTTCACACTCTCTCCTTCAATGTCAAAAGTGGCAAAGGACAAGTCACATTGAATACTTCCTCCCATGGAGGCACTCCACTTTCTAGATAACAAAATTCCATATTGAGGAGGAATGTCAACTACAAGAACAATCATAGTCAACTGTTTGTTGGGAAATGTAGCTAATTTATAAGGAAAATCCTTGATGGTACCAATAACTGGCACTTCTCTTGAGTCCATAGCATGGCATCTTCCGTGAGGTGTATCAACCTTTAGTCCTAATGATTTCATGATCTCTACAGGCATGACAGTTTTTGATGCTCTAGAATCAATCATGCAATTCTTCAATATTTTACCATCAATCACAAGAGACAAGAAAAAAGGATCAACCGTCCCTACTGCATTGTTTACAATATTTGTATCCAAGAAGATTTGAGGGATCTTAGAAAAAATTTCTTCATTCTTACTGTCAGGTGTGTCTTCCAAGGAAGCCACATGTTTTTCATTTCTATTCACCTCTTGGATTCCTGTAGAAGAAACACCATTTACCCAATTTAAGGCCTTGACCTTGTGTTCTTCTATTCTCATCATTTCCAACAGTGGAACCTTGACAGTGATCTATGAAAGCAATTTGGACATATCAATTAGAACATACTTTTGGTTATTCATGTCTTCCTCGAAAATAGTGACAACCTTATCCTTTGTCAAATCAGACTTGTTCTTGAGAGAAGATTCTTCTCCATTTTGAGAAACAAGGACCTCAACATCTGATGCTTTTGCTTTATTCCCAGGTGCTGCAATAGGCATAATTTTCCTTTTTACCTTCACTTGGTTAGTATCATCGGCACCCCTACCCTTCTCTCCATGCTGTTGTATACTATTTTCTATCCTCTTGATGAACATACTGCCTGGCTTACCAGTTGCATTTCCAACTATCCTATTCCTCAAGTTATAATTGCTTCTAGCCTGAGTAACCATGTCTGCAGTGATTTGAGTAATTTATTCATCTGAGGGTCTTCTTAAAGAAACTTGCTCCTCACCCCTCATTGTACCACATCCAACATCATCAAACTCTTCACCCTCTTCATCAGTAGAGTCAGCTTCATCCCATGCATGTGAAGAAGTCATACCACTTCCTTCCTTATCATACTGCTCCTCACCTTCTTGATTACCAGGTAAATTCAAAGCAATGACACAATGCTCTGGACTATGAAGAGATTTCCAAACAACACACCATGGAACCTCATCAGCTAAATTCACTGAATTTCTCTGCAAAGGATCAGGGATCCTTCCATCAAGTCTTTCCTACTTGGTTGGGAGAATGGGCCTGCCATCTTTCCACTGAGTGTTGTAAGGGTAATTTTGCATTCTTGGCTGTCTGCTAAAATTGTTTGGAGCTGACCTCTCCATAGTCACAGCTCTGTTGTTTCCCTTTTCACCAGGCTTTAAACCTTCCAAAGCCTTTAAATTTTTTTTTAGATTGTTATCCTCTTTGGGTTTAGAGTTAGCAGACCTTCCCATTTCTTTCTTACTCTGCATTTGAGGCCTGCAATCATCTCTTCTCCCTATCTTTCCTGATATTCTTCTATTGCTCTCTATGTTGATGGCCAATTTGTAAGCTTCCCCAAGATTTCTAGGGTTCTTATCCCTCAAGAGGTATCCCATTTTTGCATCAAAGGCATTCAAGTATGTCACAAGACACACCCTGTCATCTAGTTTGATAACCTGCAAGAGCCTATGCATAGCCTTTTGGAATCTTATATTAAATTCAAGGACCTCTTCATTCTGATTCTTCTTTATGTTATTGAATTCATTCAAGATAAAACCCTCATTTTTTTTATCTCCATAGTGTTCCTTGAAACAATTCTTGAATTCATTCCATGACCCTATACTAGCATGGGGTAATCCTCTAAACCAATCCCTAGCATCCTCAATCAGGGATTGTACAAATAGCTTCATTATAACATCATCAAGCTCTACATTATAATCATCTATTACATCTATGAAATTTTTTAGATGTTCTTCACATGTGATGACATTATTTCCAATAAATTTAGGAAGCTTCTTTTGAATTTCATCAGGGATTACATTAGGATAACCAGGAATACCAAAGAAGACAAGTTGTTTGTACCTTTCATGAATAGGACCTCCATGCAGTGGATCCATTCCTTGAGATGTAGATGTCCTCATGTTTGAACCATTAGGAACTCTAGCAGCACCTGACACACCATTTGCTTGAGCTGCATTGTTACCCTGAGTTCCACCTTGTCCTAAAAAGGAAGTAGCAACATTTGAAGGTCCTGAAGCATGCTTGAGAAAATCTATCTTCTTTCTGATTTCTATAGCAGAAGCCTCCAACTCTACTTTCTCTAGTTCTTTATCCAATATTTCTTTCTTCCTTCTAGCTATCTCCAAATCTGAATCTAATCTTAGTCCTAGATCTGATGTCTCATCCACAATAACTTGTTCACTGATTTGAATCCCAACAACTTTCTATTTGCCTTTATCTCTTGGTCTAGTTTCTTCACATATTTTTTGAACAATAGACTGTTTGTATACTCTTTCAAGCTCTGGGAAAAAATTAATTGCCTCCAAATCTAGTAACTGCCTCTTCAGCTGATCAGCCCTTATCATGGCTTGTCTTACTTTATCTTCTTTATCCTTTTCTCTTTGCTGCCTAATGGCAAGCTATTCTTGAACTCTTCTTTCTAGTTCATAGACCTCCTCAAAGATCTCTTTTGATTCAGGGAGTGTGGTCTCTGACTCATCATCTCCCACTTGAAAATCTTCCTCATACTGGTTCAATCCCAAGTCAGTAGCCTCTTCATATTCTAAATTATTTTCCTCTTGGCTAGGCCTGGCTTGGGTTTCTTGTCTAGCATCTCTCTTGTTTCTCCAAGTATGAGAAACACCTCTTCTCTTCTTTCCTCCCCTTGTCTGATTATGCCCAGAAGTCCCTAGAATGCCTTCTTCCATTATATCCTCAAGATGCTTCTTTCTCCGAGACCCAGAACCTCTATAACTCATCCTAAAAAATAAATACTAACTAGCACTGCTTCAGAGATGTTTGAGTCACCACCCAAGTGTATTGGGAATATCACAACATAGTTTCTTCACTCAAGAAATACTCAAATGAGTTAGAGAGACAAGGGACAAGAATGACCCTGTTTCTTCCAATGATGACCTACTAGTTAAGATGAACATGTATAACGCTCCCCAACAGAGTCTCCATCTTGTTGGTGTCCAAAATGATGCTTATGCCTAATAGGCTGCCAATATACCCTCAGATGGATTTTAGGAATGGTTAACTCCAAAATGTTATGAGGTCTTAGGGTAACTGGACCAACTATAGGGACTTAACTGCCCTCTTCTGCTTCTGGCTCTGCAAAACCAAGGTGGGTGCACCTAACCCAGTATAAACTATACTTCACACACCCAAGACTGGGTTTGAATAATAGATAAATGGATAGCAAGAAAGTATTGAATGTTAACCACACACTCATTGACTCTCCATTGCTATGGGGTAGAACCACATACAACCCAATGCTGATAACTTAAGGAATGGTTCTTAATTTATGTTTTTGAATCATAACAACCACAATCAGGATATTTCAGCAAGGAAATACTTATCTAGGCCAGTGCCTCATCCATTGGGCTAGGTTTCTTGGATAGACTACACACACACACCAGAATGTATCTGAGATTCAAAGCCATAAACATATTTACAATCTCCTCTACTGCTTACAGAATACCCCTACATAGACAAGAGATGAATCTATGTCCTATCTGGAGCATTATTTAATCTAATCCTGGATTAGAACTCAAGAATGAAGACGTATACAAAAATTGTTATGCAATGAACTAGAAAGTTCAAAATCCATCTACATTGACACAAGGGAGAGATAAGGATCAAGTGGCTACATTAAGTATGAAGAATCCTCACATGTATACAATCCATCCAAAGGAAACCTGCTTGCAAACTATGGCTTAGACCTGCAATTTTCTTTCTTTTTGTCAAAATACACCTAAACAGATCATTACAATTCAGACTGGCAGAAGACTCACAACCAGAAAGAGTTTGAAAATCTAACTCCCAATAACCTCAAATGACCACAGAAATCCCTTTATACCAGGGTTACAATGCAAGCATACGATCATTTCCAACTCAAAATTTCAAAATCACCTAACCCCACCGAGGAATTAACACAGACATGACAAGGGGTTAAGCCACAGCAATTGACAATCCATTCTGCCCACTCCAGCTGCTCAAAAATTGAATTTTGGTACCTCCTACCATAGAAAACACTCAGCAAGTTCAAACAGTCACATGCATTTCACGGGCTTTAAGTTTCTTAACCATTTGCCCTCAGTCGCGCAATTGTGCAGTCACAACTCTCACCGCCATAGGAATTCGGGCTCCAATTTTATGCTTGGTCACATGATCGCATAGCCCAAAAATGGGCTATGCGAACATGCGACACACCATTTCCCCTTGCCTTCTTCATAACCACCGATGCTAGACCATGGCCACAAAAGGTTTTGTCGCATGTTCACAAGCCAGAAAGCTGGCTCATGCAAACATGTGACGAGCCACTAACATGCACTCTGCTGATTGGCATGTTACCACTGAGATACCCTAACTTGGGCCCGCGTTCAACCTCTCATCCTACCAGCTCGGATCAATCAGAGATCGCCATGACACACCTGCCAATGGGACCACCAAACAAATACAGACGAGCCCCAGCACACGTGGCACCCTATCGCATGATCGCATAGCCCAGAAATGGGCTATGCAAACATGCGACAACCCGCAAACCTTAACCATGCCGAGCATAAGCACTACCACATGAAGTTGATAGAAAATGTCAATCACATGATCGCATAGCCTTGCAAAAGGCTATGTGAACATGCGACTAACCTCCAGCAAACCGCTGCCGCTACCTGCCATTAAGTTGTGGTCCCACCAAGCATATCCACCTCAGCACCACAGACACCTGTCACTCGATCACATGATCGCATAGCCAAAAACTAGGCTATGTGATCATGCAACAGCCAACCCAAAGCCACCACATCACCACCTCCAGGACCACGAAACTGCTTTACCCTTTAGAGGATCAGATAGTTGTCACAATAGTGCATAGCCTTGACAAATCCTTTGAGCTTTAACAAAAACCATTGATGCTCTGACACGTTAGGAGCCTCTGACCAATCTAGAAACCAGGTCCCACCATCCATCGCACTTGTGCACTAAGGAAAAGTAGACCACCAAGTAGCTGAATAGGACTGGGACTGACACGGCTAGGTGGAAAGCGGTCACATGATCACATGTTAGAAAAGTTTGACATGCGGCCATGCGACAACCAATCAGGAAGAGTCTGGACTCACCATCTAGTCAGACTTGCACAGTTAAGACCGAGGTCAAAAACACACAAAGTTTTCAGCACCAAAAGATAAGTGCACAAAGCTGGAAGGCAAAGGTCGAAAACAATGAGGGTTTTCGGCAAAAGATCAAAAACACACAGGAATAACGACAGACCAAAAGGTAGTAGGGAAGCCAAAAACAACATGGGTTTTCAAAAATACTGCAGGTTTTCAGCACTGTGCCAGAATTTTTAAAAAAAAGTTTCCCGCAGACCTTGAAACTTGAATAACTCCCTGGGCTTTGCGAATTAGGAGATGTGACCTAGACTGAAGCAAGGCGGCAACACTGAAGAGCACGAGGCAGGACACTTAACAAAAACATTGCATGGAACAGGCCAATTTCACAAGATTTTGCAATGACTGGAAAACAGACTAACAGACTGAGTAAGTTAGTATTAACTGAGCAAGTCAGTAGTGACCGAGGAAGGCAGTGTTAGTCAAGTAGTCTGTGCCAATGGAGGAAAGTAGTATCAACTGACTTGACTATGTGAATCGAGCAAACTATTGTCAACCGAGTAGATTAGTGTGAACTGAGGAAAATAGGATTTATACAAGTATAACATTTAAGTATAAGTTACTTATACTTTAAGTTATACTTGTATAAAGGAATCAAGTACCTTCTGGGATGATTGAGATAGGTTTTAGTTTCATAGGAGTTAAGATGCAACTTCTAATTTTGAGATTTCTTGAAAATTCAGACTTAGTGAAATTTCAGGCATATGAAATTTTGTATAAACTATATGGAAATTTGTGTAAACTTTATATATGATCATTTCTTGTTTAATGAAAGTTATATGGTGCATTTAGATGCCTTAATAGGGTTAGGATGTGTGTAGGAAGTAGGGTTAGGTTTTAGGATTGTCTGGAAGATCAGGACTATCCTAGGTCTCCCTAAACCACTCCTAATTTTCCTAAACATCCCTAAACTATCATATTCTTTGATGTAAGCTCTTAAAAGTGATTATGATGTGTTTTATTTCATGTATGATTTTGTGATGTGTGGGTTAAGGGTAGAAAACCTAAGGACACTAAGTGAGTGACTCTCAGTGTGGGGCCGGGGCTCTAAGTGGCTAGTACCAAGATAACCGACTGAAGAGTTATTTTAACAAGTGATAACTTAATTAAAACTTATGGGAATGGGTTCAAACATGTAAAAATATTAAATGTGCCTCGCCCATGCCATTAGTGCTAGTAAAGGCTATGGATGGGAGTGGGAGAAGGTGCCTATGCGTAGGTATGATCGAATGGCACTTGTCTATATGAAAGACATTTGGTTTCGCATGTGCCTACTTGGGGGCCAGGGCCTGGAGTGGCTAGTACTAGGACAACCCAAGGGGTGAGGGCTATGCGATGACACTCACTTAGGTTTTTGCTTAGAGTTTCTGCCAAGCCTTAGAACCTTTGGGGAAAAGATTTATACTTTGATCTTCTTTTCATTTGTTATTTGGGAAAGGTTACCCAACCCTAGGTATGGCCTAGCTATTCCTTCTTTGTGGACCTTGGTGTTTATCTCCTAGCATGGGGGAGTGGGCCTTTTGGTATCCATGTGGTTGGGTGGTAAATCTTTTTATCGAGGTATCTTTTGCGGATGCAGTGCTTGAGGATTCGTGCTTGCTTATGTTCCAATTTTCAAGGATGAAGACTTGTATTTGTCTTTCATGATGGAAATTTATTGTTACCTCCCAAGAGGAGATGAATGTAATGTAATCATTAATGTATCTCAAAATGATGTATTTGAAATGGGTAGACTTAGGAAAAAGGAAAAAGGGAAAGCACAAACTTTATGTATAAGATGTGTGTTGGAAAGGAAAAGGATTTTGTAACATTTCAAGAAAAATAGTACGTTTCTCATTATTGATTAAGTGAAAAGCTATTGAAAACACAAATGTACTATTTTTAATGTATCAAATGTTTAGATGATTCTATTATATGGTATTAATGCTTTAAATTCTATATTGTTCATAAAAAGATACTTAGGAATATAGATGGATTCAAATGGAAAATTGAAATGAAACTACTTTATATTTCTTTATAAAGAATCTACAAATGTTGTGATGTAGTCGCTTAAGAAATAAATCAATTTGTTAGTACACTATATGGACTTAATGTTTTGTATATTAAATGAAAAGGGAACCTTGGAGGAATCTAAGTGAATCTATATTTTGTTTATTTGATTCTTTAAAAGTTTAAAAATTTTCATAAATCATTACTTAGGTTTTCTTTTATGAAGAAAATCTTTGTTCTCTTCCCCAGTTCCCTTGTAGGGCATGACAGAATCTCTTTTTTAGTGATATTAATTTGTTGTCAATTCATAATTAACAATAAAAAAAAAAAAGAAAAATAAAACAAAACAAGAGACATAATTCTATAGTGGTTCAACAATTGCCTACATCCACTCTCAAGTAGGGAATCACTCTATTATTAATCACTGATACAATACAATATAGTACATAACTACACACATCCATTTATATATTTGCATACAACCTTCAAGAAAAGAGTCATGAGAAGTCGAATAGATGTATGACTATTGAGCTTCACATTCCCAAAAACCTCCCACTTGAAGCCCAACCAGCACCGCCATTGTCTGCAACATTCCTTGCATTTCCAATTCTTTACACTGCAATCAGGCCCATTGAATATTTTAATTTTGTGAAACTATGTTCCTAAAAACTTCAAATCAGTCTTCTCCAAAATAAATTAGAACAAATAACACTTAGCAACATAACATCTTCAACCTCAAAACTGAAAATAATCTCCTCTTTCCGCATGAAATCCATGGTGTAATAACCAGTTATGGATCAAATGAGATCCCTAAATCAATGTACTCCTTATACAAAGCCTCTAGGTAAAATTCCATCTCTCCATCTTCCTTGGTTGCCACAATACTATCATTCCCATTGACATCATATGGTTCTCACTACCACCATTATACTAGGAAACCTCAAAAAACATAGGCTTGTCCCTTTTCTCAATTCTCTCAGTAGCTTTACCTTTAATTCTAGGCGCTCCATCTTGTATGGGTTCTTCAGTTTCACATTTTTCCTCCTCAATTCCTAACTTAGTAAGAATTATATGGAGCTCAACCAATTCCATCTTCATCTCTTTGTTTCTTCTTTTTTCAGGAAAATCCCACTTTCCCACAACTTTCTCCTTTTCCTTCTCCATACAGGAAATTCTCTCTCTAAGCATCAACACCTCCTTTTTTAGGGTCAAAAATTATTTTTTAAGGTAATCCTCCCAATTCTTGGCCTCTTTGTTCTCTTCCATCTCTTTTCCAATTGTAGCCACAACTACATCAAGAGTCGAGAAGGAAACAAACCTAGCTTCTTCCTCTATATCCTTCTCTTTTATACATCCATCCCACCAATAGATATGACGTCTTGGCACCATCTTTTCTCAATACTTCACCATGTCTTTGATACCAATTCTAGTTTAAAACAAGCAAAGAAACAAAAAAATAAGAACAAAATAAGAGATGCAATTTTATAGTGGTTCAGCAATTGCCTACATCCAATCTCAAGCAAGGAATCACTCTATTTTAAATCCCTGATACAAAGTACATTGCATGATTGCACACATTCATTTATACATTTGCATACACCTTTTAAGAAAAGATTCATGAGAAGACAAATAGACATGTGACTGTTGGGCTTCACATTCCCAACACAAACTGTGTCAATATGAAAGTCATACGAAGACATATGCGAACACTAGTACATTTGACCCACATTTCCGACCAACATTTATGACCAAGCATTAAAATGGTTTTCCTTGGTTGGTTTATAGAAGGAAAAATTTGATTTTTTTTTAATCCATTCCCGTGTTGGTCAGAATTATGACAACCATGACAGGTCATTGTAAGTCTAACCAACACAGGAATATAACTTTAAAAAAAACATAGGGTCTCATTTTATTTCATTTTGTTATATTTTGTGTGCGGCAAAGTGTTGGCAATTTGGCTAAGTAGGATATCATTTTTTTTCATTTTGGCAACATATACTCACTATGATGATCACATAATAGAAGGAAGCAATCTTGTATGAGCACACTAGATAATTGTCTAAGTAGAACAATATTTACCAGTCTAATCAGAGAAAATTTTGATTAGTGATGTTCACAAAAGTAGGCTTACTGCATGTGCACTTGAACATGGATAATTATATGTATATCAAAGCCACATATGAAAGCACAAGTCAGTACCACATGTACGGAAGAAGATATTAAAGAATTACAGAGATAGTGTTGAGTCGACCTAAACAGAGAAAAAGACAGAGTATGATCACAATATGTTAAGGGATAATTTTGTTTATCAAAATAATGACTTAACCGTGTAGGGATGACATCCTAGATGTTAACCCTAAGGCAGCATGAATTGGTTTTATATTTTGAGAAGAGTTTATGTATTGTAAGCCAATTGGAAGTTATTAATTGTAATAAATTGTATATATGTAAGAATTATGTAATGTGAAATATATATGATACATATAGAAATTGTAATGAGAAAAGCATGATGTGAAGTTTTATATTGTAAGAAGGAAAGAAAGTAAATTTACTATAGGAAAGCTATTTAGTAGTAGTGAAAGGTTATGTACTTTACCTTTGTATTTGAAGATCAAACATTGTATATTGCATGTTTGGGCAGTAAGCTCATCTTGCAATCATTCTATTTTGTAATAGAAACTCCTAACATGGTTGAGGCTTCTAACAAGGCCTAAAGTCCCTTAACCAGGATAGAGACACTATATGTATGTAATAGACTCCTAATAGGGTCAACATCATTAACCAGATACTTTTGATTAGTGGATCAGTTGTGGGTATCATCCCCGCCGGAGTTTTCCCTTGGCCAGGGTTTCCTTGAGAACAAACATGGTGTTATGAGTTCATTTACTTTATTTCTATGATTGTTATTCAATTTTCTTAGTTTACTTTGTTATGCAAGCTTCAAGTTAATTTTTTATATCCATAATTGGGAAAAATTAAAAGTTTGTGAAATACTGATTCACCCCCCCTCTTAGTATTTCCTATTTCTAAAAATTGGTATCAGAGCATAGTTACTCAGAATAAAGTTATTTAGAAAAATCCTAATAGCTTGAGTAAGATCTCTATGGATATGGATCAATTGCCAAAGAATCTTGAAGAAGCTCTTGAATAGATTGATATTCTTACTGAAGAAAGAAAGACTCTAAAAGGGAAATATGATGATGTGAAAAATTACATTGAGAAACTAAAAGAAAATATGGAAGATTTTAAATCAAAGAAAGAACCTACAATTCAAGTCAAGGATTGTGATGAAGTTTCAAAACTAAAGAAAGAAAATGAGATCCTTAAACATGAGTTAAACATTGTAGATCTGAAGTTAAGCCTGAAAGATGAAAATAGAAAAAATGAATCAAATCTGAAATCTAAGAATGAAGATCTGAAGTCTAAACTTAGTAAAGTAACCTATGAAATTGAGAAAACTAAATTGCAGTATGCTGAACTTGAAAAGTACAAAACAATTGTAAAAGGAGAATTGACTCAGTATAAAAAACATCTTGAGAAACTATATTCCAGTAGTGAAAAGATTGATGAACAAATGTCTTATCAGAAACCATATTATGATACAAGTGGTCTTGGATATAATTTACCTAAGAAGATTGAGGAATGCAAATAAATAGATTCAAAATCCTCTAAGAGAAAAGATGAAAAGAAATCCGATGAAGCTAACAAATCTGAAGACATACCTAATCCACCTAAAGAAGATGCACCACCTAATGATATGCGAAGAGAATTCAAGGGTAGATGTTTTACATGTAATACTTTTGGACATATGAAGAGAGATTGCATAGGTAAACAATTCAATGTTGGATACAATTGTCTGAAGGACATTGTTGGATTAGCTATGTGTTGTCTTTGATGTCACACAAATTTCATATCAATTATCACTCCTAGTATCTACCGAGTTTAGTCGGTCAGCTAAGTGGTTCTCAGTATCTACCGAGTTCAGTCGGTCAACTAAGCGGTTCTCAGTATCTACCGAGTTTAGTCAGTTAGCTAGGCAGTTTTTTAGTGTCTACCGAGTTCTCTCAGGTGTCTAAAGAAAACTTGACGGATATCAGTGTTAACCGAGCCTCCTTGATTATCAAAGAAAATTAGTGGTTACCGAGCTCTCTCGGTCTCCAAAGGATGTTGCAGAATTCACTATGGTTACCGAGTTCTCTCGGTCACTGAAGGAAATCTTTTCAGGATTAATGTTTACCGAGCATGGTCGGCCCTTTCAAAGAATTTTATTATTACAGTTTGTTTATCCCAGCCAACTGTTACAATAATTATTAGTGCTGACTTGTCAATCTAAATGATTATGAAATGGCATATATATATAGAAGGTCAAATGGTGGATAAAACATATATAGCATGCAGAAATCATTTTGAAGAAAGGTGTGTGCGAATTTTGAAGGATGGTTAGATATCCTTGAGGAGTAGCAAAGATTTAATTGATCAGTAAGGATCTAGTGAAACAGAATAGAGATCTATATTCAGCAATTCAGTTGCAGGTTATTTCATTGTTACTCTCTAGCAATTGTAGCAGTGATATCAAAATCTCTTAACCGAGTTGGTTTAACAACCATTTTGTAAATCCTCTACCAAGGTAGCAGTTCTATTGAATTATTTCAAGACCTCTTACAAGGCCACTCCTGGTAGGGTGATTAAATCTTCTAACAAGGTCACACCTAATAGTGTGTTTTGTAACCTTTTACCGGGTTGGCTTCTAACCGGGCATCACTTCAGAAGAGTGAAAAATAGTAACTAGTTACATTGGTGGTTTTTCCCATATTGGGTTTCCACGGTAAATCTAGTGTCTCTTGTGTTCATGTTATTTTCTTTATTCATGCAAGTTAATCAGTGATGAATGCTTAAGAACAATTTAATTATTACACATTTCAAGGATCAAGTTTTCAGCATTTCTCTATATATTTACTGAGTGTCACAGTAAATAATTTTTTAAGATATTTAAGGGATCAGTGGTAATATTTTTATGGTTAACTGATTCACCCCCCCTCTCAGTTACTGCATCTATATTTCCAACAATTGGTATCAGAGCTTTTGGTGCTTGCAGGAAGGGTTTCAAGGACCTAAGCTAAAGATCAGGATGTCTTACAAAAGAGAAATTCCAAGGCTTAACAAAAACAACTTTTCAGCATGGCAAGGTCTCATGAGATTACATCTGGCTTCCATTGGTGATTCAGGATGTAAATATATTGATCAAGAATATACAATTCCTACTGGCACATTAACTGTTGAAGACATTGTAGAGAAGAAGAACCATAACACTATGATGATAGACATTGCATCAGCTCTTAGCTATGAAGAATTCGATGAAATCAAAGATTGCACAACTGCTCATGAAATGTGGAACAAGCTGAAGAAAATCTATGGCGGTGATGACAATGTGAAGAGAGCCAAAATAGAGAGCCTAAGAGGACAGTTTGATTAAATGAAAATGAGAGAAGAAGAAAACATTGCAAAATATGTTGAAAGGATCAAGACAAGTGTTAGTGCAATTAGAGCTTCTGGAGGAAAAATTGATGATGAAACGGTTATAAGTAAGGTTCTTAGAACATTACTCCCTATTTATGCAATAAGAGTTTCTACTATTCAAGAAAGAAGATGTGAAGAAAATCACAATATAACTTTGGATGCCTTAGTTGGAAGATTGACAGCCTTTGAACTGGATAACTATGACAACTATGTTCCAACTTCTAAAAATATTGAATCAGCTTTTGAGGCCAAACTTTCACTCAAGAAAGGGAAGAAAATCCAATTAGAAAGTGAAGAAGAATCAAAGGAAAGTTCTGATAGTGATCTTGAAGTTATTGAAGCATTACTTGCAAAGAAATATTCAAGAGGCAGAGGAAAATACAGAGGTAAAACTCCCTTAATCTGTTTTTCATGTGAAGAAATTGGTCATATTGCAGCTAGGTGTCCAAACAAGCAAAGCAAAGATGAGAAGAAAAATTACAAGTACAAGGGCAAGAAAAATTTCAAATCATTCAAGGATGAAGGTAAGAAAGCATGTTTCTTAGCTAAAGATTCGGATGATAGTGAAGAAGAAATTATTTTCATTGCTGTAAAAGATGAATCTAATAATGATGAAGATGAGATGGCACTTATCTCTCATATAAGCAAGAATGATACATGGATTATAGACAGTGGATGTTCACATCATATGACTGGTGACAGGACCAAGTTTGAACACTTTGAAAACTTTGATGGTGGTAATGTAAGGTTTGGAAACAATGAACCCTGTTGTATAAAAGGAAAGGGATGAATTTCATTAACCAAAGAACTTATATGTGATAATGCATATTGGGTCAAAGGAATAAAGCATAATCTTCTAAGTGTAGCACAGCTAATCAATATTGGATTCAAGGTTGAATTCATGAATGGCAAAGCAAGACTACTGGATGACAAAGGAAAACTGATAGGATCAGGCAAACAAACCAAAGGTAACCTGTTTTATCTTCATCTTGGTGATTACTCATGTTTTAGTGCTCAAATTGAAGAAAGTTGGTTATGGCACAAAAGGTTATGTCATGTAAATTTTGACAACATGATAAAAATAAGAAAATTCAAGAAAGTAAGAGGTATTCCTACTTTGAAGAAACCTGATGTTGGTCTATGCAAGAATTGTCAAATTGGTAAAATGGGAAAGTCTAGTTTCAAAAGTAAAATCTATCAATCTGAAGATATTTTGGAAATTGTGCATACTGATTTATGTGGACCTATTGGAATTGAGAGCTATACCGGAGAAAAATTCTTTATTCTCTTTGTTGATGATTATTCTAGAATGATGACTGTTATGTATTTAAGAGAAAAGTCTGAAGCATTTGAGAAGTTCAAATGGTATTTAGCAAGAGTAGAAAAGGAAATAGGAAAAAGAATAAAATGCTTGAGATCAGACAGAGGTGGTGAATTCATCTCCCATGAATTCAATAATTTCTACATTGAAAGAGGAATCAAAAGACAGGTATCAACCCCGAGAACTCCTGAGTAGAATGGAATAGCTGAAAGAAGGAACAGATCTATCATGGACTGTGCAAGGACTCTAATGATTGAAAAGAACATTGCTATGAAATACTGGAAGGAAGCTATCAGCACTGCAGTTCATACCTTGAACCGAGTATAGCTGAGAAAAGACACATTCAAGACTCCATATGAGCTATGGTATGGCTACAAACCAAATGTAAGTTACCTAAAAGTATTTGGTAGTAAATGTTACATCTTGAAAGAATCTAGAAAAGGAAAATTTGATGTAAAAAGTGATGAAGGAATATTTTTGGGATATTCTTGCAAAAGTAAGGCATATAGATGTCTAAATTTGTCTACTCACAAAATCATAGAAAGTGCACATGTGAGAATTGATGATTTTGCAGAAAAGATTGAAGAAGAAAGCAAAAAAGAACCAGAGGACTATAGAAAATTTGTTTACATGGAACCTGATACATTGCTAGACACATGTAAGGAGAGTACATCTATCGAGCCCAGTACAGTAATCGAGTCACAAGAAGAAGTTCTAACCGAGTCACAAAGTACCGAGTCTCAGTCTGAAGCTATCGAGCAAGTATTTACCGAGCCTGAGCAATCTGAACCTGAAGATGAAGAAGATGACAATGTAACTCATTCAGTAAGCAAGGAACCTATATTAGCCAAGTACGTCAGAAAGCATCATAAACCAGATCAGATCATTGGAAACAAATCAGATGGTACTATGACAAGAAGTAAACTAAAAGGTACATGTTTATTTGCTAATTTTGAACCTAAAAATGTCAAAGATGCATTAGAAAATGAAAGTTGGATTGAGGCTATGAATGAAGAAATAGAGAAAATAGAGAAAAATAAGACATGGACTCTTGTACCTAGGCCTAAAGATAAAAATGTAATTGGGACAAAATGGGTATTTAGAAATAAGTTGAATGAAGATGGTCAAGTATCAAGAAACAAAGCAAGATTGGTATGTAAAGGATATTCTCAAGAAGAAGGAATAGATTATGGAGAGACTTTTGCTCCTGTTGCAAGATTAGAAAGTGTGAAGACTTTACTTGCATATGCAAAACATAAAGGATTTAAGGTATATCGGATGGATATCAAATTTGCTTTTCTCAATGGTATTCTTGAGGAAGAAGTCTACATTGAGTAACCTGAAGGTTTTATTGATCCAAACAAAAGGGATATGGTCTGCAAATTACACAAAGCATTGTATGGTCTAAAACAAGCTCCTAGAGCATGGTATGAAAGATTACATAACTATCTTACTCAGATTAATTTCAAAAGGGCTAATGACAATAGCAATTTATACATAAAAGAAGGATCAGATAACAAAATTGTTTTGGCAGAAATATTTGTGGATGATACTGTGTTTACAGGAAATGATGATCAGTGCAAAGAATTTTCAGAGCTTATGAACAAAGAATTTGAAATGTCTATGTTTGGTCAGATAAAATTCTTTGTTGGACTTCAGATTCAGCAGAACAAAAATGGTATCTACATTACTCAGTCTAAATATATTAGGGAAATACTTAAGAAATTTGGTATGGAAGATTCAAAACTAGTTGGTACACCCATGTGTACTGGACTGAAGCTTACCAAAGATGATGATTCAAAAGAAGTAGATCAAACCTTATACAGATCAATGATTGGAAAATTACAGTATGTAGTACACACAAGGCCTGATATTGCCTTAGTAGTTGGAATAGTGGCAAGATTCTCGGCTAAACCCAGAGAAAATCACATGATGGCAATCAAAAGAATCTTGAGGTATTTAAGGGGAACTGAAGATTATGGCTTGTGGTATAGATTTGGAGGCAATCTGGATTTAAAAGTATTTACTAATGCTGATTGGGCATGAAACATTGATGACAAAAAGAGTACAAGTGGTGGTGCATTATTTCTTGGCAAGAGGTTAGTATCTTGGACTAGTAAAAAGAAAAACTACACATCCCAATCCATAGCAAAAGCAGAATATGTTGCTACAGCAGTAAACTGCTCTAATATTATATGGTTTAAACAGCTTTTGGAAGCCATGAAGGTTGAGATCAAAGAACCAGTTGTTATGTTTTGTGATAATACAAGTGCAATAAATATTTCAAAGAATCTAGTAATGCATTCCAAAACCAAGCACATTGCAATTAAATATCACTTTGTCAGAGAATTGGTGCAGGATAAGGAAATCAGATTGGAATATATTCATACAAAAGAACAAATTGCAGATATCTTCACCAAGCCACTACCTAAGGATGCATTCTTGTATCTAAGAGGCAAGTTAGGGGTCACTCCCCTGTCTGAGGTTGACTAAATAAAGTTTTAGTGATGCATCAACCAGAACATGTTGAAGATTAATCAGTTGATGCAGCATAGTCAAGGAATCATTGCATATGAATCAGTACATAAGGTACATTGATATTTACCGAAACTGTGTAAGTTGTCTTTGGCATGTGTTGTCAAAGAGGGAGAGTTTGCTGTCATTTCAAGAAATTTCTAAGAAGAATAATTTGAGAAGTTAAGAGGGAGAGTTCTCAGTTAGAGAAAGAAGTTTGAAGATGATGGGAATCAGAATGAAGCTAAGTTTATGTTTCTTACTCTTGGTTTATCTGTGAAATTTCATTGTGCTATGACATGTTGTGTTTCCATCAATGCCAAAGAGGGAGATTGTTGGATACAATTGTCTGAAGGACATTGTTGGATTAGCTATGTGTTGTCTTTGATGTCACAAAAATGTCATATCAATTATCGCTCCTAGTATCTACCAAGTTCAGTCGGTTAGCTAAGCGGTTCTCAGTATCTACCAAGTTCAGTTGGTCAGCTAAGCGGTTCTCAGTATCTACCGAGTTCAGTCGGTCAGCTAGGCGGTTTTTTAGTGTCTATCGAGTTCTCTCGGGTGTCTGAAGAAAACTTGATGGATATCAGTGTTAACCGAGCCTCCTCAGTTATCAAAGGGAATTAGTGGTTACCGAGCTCTCTTGGTCTCGAAAGGATGTTGCAGAATTCACTGTGGTTACCGAGTTCTCTCGGTCACCAAAGGAAATCTTTTTAGGATTAATGTTTACTGAGCATGGTCAGCCCTTTCAAAGAATTTTGTTATTACAGTTTGTTTATCCCAGCCGACTGTTACAATAATTATTAGTGCCGACTTGTCAATCTAAATGATTATGAAATGGCATATATATATAGAAGGTCAAATGGTGGATAAAACATATACAGCATGCAGAAATCATTTTGAAGAAAGGTGTGTGCGAATTTTGAAGGATGGTTAGATATCCTTGAGGAGTAGCAAAGATTTAATTGATCAGTAAGGATCTAGTGAAATAGAACAGAGATCTATATTCAACAATTCAGTTGTAGGTTATTTCATTGTTACTCTCTAGCAATTGTAGCAGTGATATCAAAATCTCTTAACCGAGTTGGTTTAACAACCATTTTGTAAATCCTCTAACAAGGTAGCAGTTCTATTGAATTGTTTCAAGACCTCTTACAAGGCCACTCCTAGTAGGGTGATTAAATCCTCTAACAAGGTCACACCTAACAGTGTGTTTTGTAACCTTTTACCAGGTTGGCTTCTAACCAGGCATCACTTCAGAAGAGTGAAAAATAGTAACTAGTTACATTGGTGGTTTTTCCCATATTGGGTTTCCACGGTAAATCTGGTGTCTCTTGTGTTCATGTTATTTTCTTTATTCATGCAAGTTAATCAATGATGAATGCTTAAGAACAATTTAATTATTACACATTTCAAGAATCAAGTTTTCAGCATTTCTCTGTATATTTACCGAGTGTCACAGTAAATAATTTGTTAAGATATTTAAGGGATCAGTGGTAATATTTTTATGGTTAACTGATTCACCCCCTCTCTCAGTTATTGCATCTATATTTCCAACAATTCAAACCTATCTCTAGTTATTGTTATTAGTGTAATGGTTTTGGACATAGAGCTATTGATTGTAAGAAACCTAGATCTAATCATAACAATGGTAGCAAAAGCTTTTGAAATACTAACCCCGCAGATAAGAGAGCTATTGGAGACATGAACAAAAAGAATAGAGTTGTGTGTTATAGATGCAACAAGATTGGACATATTTCTAGAAATTGAAGATAAAAAATCAGTCAGACAAGACCAAGATATGGAAGTAGTTTGTCAAATATGCAACAAATTTGGTCACACAACAAGGTTTTGCAGAATGAACAATATAAGAAACACTAATCCTAGAAGCTATACAAGGAGAAATGTGAGCACAAACAATAGTCAGAAAAGATGTTGTAATAACTTGGAAGAATTTGAATTTGTTAAAGCCACAGATCAAGTGAGCACATTTAGTATACTAGGAAATCAGATAGGTGAATTACCTAAGAGTAAGTGTGAGTCACTTCCTAATTCATCTGAAAGCACTTACACATTTATTTCATGAATTATGTGTTAGAGTAAAGTATTAGAATAGTGTAGAAGTTATAATAGATTGAATTGAGTCTTGGGAAGTTAATATATGCTAGTATATGATGTAATGAAGCTATGGTTAAGAGCGTGTGAATTTATATGAATGTATGCGAGTACACGAAAAGAATGAAGTTTTGCAGGTAACCAGGAACAAATTTTTGTCTGAAGTGGTAAAGAAATTTAATGCGATGTCATAATCTTGAAAGATTTGAAGGATAAAAGCATATGATTGGTATTATTTGATCATTCAAGTGATTACAAGTGATAAAGAGAGCTAGTTAGTGGAGATTAAGAGCAGTTTGCAGGATTTGGAGACAAATTTCTTGCCAGATCTACACAAAGCCCTAAATCATGATTCTGAGGTATTTTGCTAAGAATTCACTATCAAGAAGTTGTGTTTTATAGAATCATGGATGCATCACTTGTTCACCATAGCAAGGATTCAGTCAGACCTAGAATGAAAAAGGAACCAATAAAGCCTTTGGAAGAAGACCCTAGTTTAGCATTGTCATCCGTTCCGGATGGAGTTTTGCATTTGGAAGACATAAGAAGTTATTTGAAATGTAAGTTTGAGACCCTAGGAGATGGAAACTTGGTCACGGAATACAATAAAATCTATAAATAGGACATGTCATACAAAGAAGGGTTTGAACATTTGAGTGTGATTGATATTATCAAGTATACACTTCATTATGAAAGGATGATGAATGGACTAACATAATTTTGAGCAAAATTCACAATGGTAATTTTTGGTTAGATGATAGAGCCATTGATATCACCGCATACCTTATTCATGAGGTAACTGGATTATCTAAATCTAGGGTGATTCCATTAAATGAGAAAAATGTCAAGAAAATAGTGTTAGACAACACCAAGTCATCATACAATGGAAGAGGAATTTTTATTAGAAGATTGTACAGGATGATGTTAGATATGTGTGCAAAATTTTGACTTCAAAGTTTTGTGAAAGTTATAGAGAAGATGATATGGCACCTGGCATGGCACATGCAACTTATCTTATGTGTGTAGAAAAAGTTCAAGTAGATATGTCAGAAATCTTAAGAATTTAGTTGACAAAGAATGTTGAGAAGATAAGAAAAACCAAGAACTCATAGTTTAGATTTTCATCTCTGATCACATATATGTTCTTTCATTTGCTGAGAATATTTCCATACACTATAGGAAAGGATTGGAATGATAACAGAAATTCTATGGACAAAATCAATAAGGTATACTTAAGACACCCTATAGACAAAGTGAATGAAAGTGCTACTTTGGTAATTAAGACCTTTCAAAATCAAATAAGGAAAAGATCAAGAATTCCACCATCTACTATGTAGAAATACAAGGATGAGATATATTTTTTGGTTGATACTAACTTTACCTACATTGAAGTAGTTGAGCCTAGAGTGGAATTTGTAGATCCACTTGAGTATGAAGTTTCAGAAGTTGAGATTGAAGGATATGTGAGCAGATTGCTTAAGAGAAATTTAGATTATAAGAGTCCTAGATTTGGGGCACATGAGGACTACTTTGAATCCACACAATCATTATAGGCATAGAAGATGGCTAAGAAAAGAGTTGACAATACTATAAAGAAAATATTGAAAGATATTGGTATGATAGAACATAAATTTGTCATTGCGAAGAAGTCAACAACAACAATAAGGGATATTAGACAAAAAGAGATACTATCAGTTCCACTCTTGACATCTCTTGCAGCCCCTACTGAAGAAATTCAAGAAATAGATGAATAAATTGAAGAAGTGGAAGTACAAGAAGTAAGGAAGTCTACTAGATCCTCCACCACACCAACTAAAAGAGTTAAGAAAATGGCAAGCGGGCCAAGTAAAAGACAAAAAACTATTTTTACCCCAGTTCAAAGGAAAGCATCAGCAGTTAAGGAAGATGAAGAGACAAGAAGCAACAAAAAGAAATGGAAACTGAAGATAGATAAAGTGAATCCCTTAATCATTAATGAAGGTGATTTCACCAAGTTGAATAAGTATTATGAGTTATCTGATAATTTTGAGAAATTGATTTAGAGAATACAGTTGTCAGACATATGATCATTGTAGATAAGAAGTTTGATGATATAAAAGAAAGATCCCTGACAGTCTCTTTGTGAAATTAGTAAACAAAAAGAAGAGAGAAACATAAGAGGACAATGGAATAAGAGAGAGATATGTAAGGAAGTTATGTGTAATAAAAGATGAGGACCATTTCAAGGAAATCATGAAAATCCTAAGCACCCATCTAAGGAAGAAAAGGAGAACTATACTGATAATGTGAGGCAATTATGAGGAAATTAACAGAGAAACATAGCTAGCAGTTGTGAAGGTTATGACCTTTAAACTAGGTGAGCACATCAATGAATCTGATCAAGTGGTTGAAGTAGATTATCAAATAGATCCTTCACCAACATCACCACCCTCCATTAACATTGAAGATGAAACTATGAACATTGAAGGAAAAAATATCACCTTGGACAGTGAAGAAAATCCCTTCAATGACAATGAAGCCGATGTTGGAAATTTGTTGGATGAGCAACAAGACATAGTAGAGAATAAGGAACAAGAGGTTGAAACACAAAAGGAAGAAAAAGATATAGCAATAGAAGAGCATGCAGTTCTACAAGAGCAATCAATAGTCATTCCTAAACCTAAGGACATGCACAATAGAAACAACACAAAAACCATAGATTCAATCTATGTTTGCAAGCCTTGGACAGGAAGTTGATGATGATGATCAAATAGATTTGATCTCATCTCTGAACAAGATTATTGGGAATAACAAGAAAGTGAAAAGCTTGGAAGGAACACTACTTGAGGTAATAGGTAAATTACAAAGCATAATATCAAATCAAGTCAGTGAGGTAGATCAACTAGGAAAAGAAAAAGAAGTAATAAAAGCCTTTGATATAGAATTCAAAAACTTATGTAATGTAGTAACAGTAAAAGCCCAAGTAGCTCATGATGCTCAAATATTTCAAGTTATATGTTAGAATATCAAAATTGATATAGATAATTTGGATATATGTATAAAAGAGTTGAGAAGATGCATGGAAAAAGGGAAAGATTTATACATTCAGTGTACACAATCAGAAAGCCACACATCTGAGATATCAGAGAAGATAAAGATAAAAGGGGTAGAACTACAAATGGCATTAAAACTCTTGCAAAGCCCTAATTCGAAGATCTCAAAAATTGAGAGGAATACAAGTAAGATTTTTTATGATATGAGACTTCTAAATGATGAGAAGGAAAATAAACTGAAAATATTCTCTCTACTAAGAGAGCATGTATCAATGAAAATAAGTATTCTTGAAAATCAATTGGAAGAATGTCTTTCTTTGAATATATCTTATGGAAAATTTGCTTATGCAAATATTAAGGCATGTGAAATTGCGTCATTTGGCCTATGTGCATTGCTTAGTGTATCTGATGCAGTGAAGAAGACATGGGAAAATAAGATAGAGATCTTGAAGATCAATTTTGCAGATTGTGTTGCAAGCCTTTCAGCCTTGCAGTATTGAAATCTTGAGGTAAAATAATTTTTGACACCTTTGTCATCATTGTTGTCAAAGGGGGAGTAGTACAAGCAAAAAATTGTATGTATAAATGTTATATGTATAAGAATGAAGTATAATCTTAGGGGGAGTATAAATATTTTGGAGATATAAGTAATTATGTAAGATCCACAAATTTTAGTATGGCCACAATTTTGTAATTTAAATTTTTGGGACTTAGCCAATTTTCCCATATGTTTCCACCAATGAGAAAGAGGGAGATTGTTGGAATTTTGCTTACATAGGATATTACATTATTTTAATTTTGGCAACATATAATCACTATTATGATCACATAATAGAAGGAAGCAGTCTTGTATGAGCGCACTAGAAAATTGTCTAAGTACAATAGTATTTACCAGTCTAATCAGAGATAGTTTTGATTAACAATGTTCACAGAAGAAGGTTCGGTGCATGCACACATGATCATGGATAATTATATGTATATCAAAGCCACATATGAAAGCACAAGTTTGTATGACATGTATGGAAGAAGATATTAAAGAATTACAGAGAAAGTGTTGAGCTGGCCTGAATAGAGCAGAAGATAGAGTATGATCACAATAAGTTTAGGGATTATTTTTTTTATCAGAATAATTACTTAACTATGTAGGGATGACATCCTAGATGTTAACCCTAAGGAAACATGAATTGGTTCTATATTTTGAGAAGAGTTTATTTATTGTAATCCGACTAGAAGTTAATAATTGTAATAACTTGTATATATGTAAGAATTATGTAATTTGAAATATACATGATACATATAGAAATTGTAATGAGAAAATCATGATGTGAAGTTGTATATTATAAGAAGGAAATAAATTAAACTTAGTTTATGAAAGTGAAGAGCCTAAAAAGCTAAATTAGAACAGGAAAGCTATTCAGTAGCAGTGAAAGGTTGTGTACTTTACCTTTGTATTTGAAGATAACATTGTATATTGCATGTTTGGGCAGTGAGCTCATCTTGCAATAATTATATTTTTTAATAGAAAATCCTAATAGGTTTGAGGCTTCTAACAAGTCCTAGAGTCCCTTAACCAGGACATAGACACTATATGTATGTAATAAACTCCTAACAGGGTCAACATCCTTAATCAGATAATTTTGATTAGTGGATCAGTTGTGGGTATCATCCCCACTGGGGTTTTCCCTTTGCTAGGGCTTCCTTGATAACAAACATGGTGTTATGAGTTCATTTAATTTATTGTTATGCTTGTTATTCAGTTTCCTTAGTTTACTTTATTATGCAAGATTCAAGTTAATTTTTTATATCCATAATTGGGCAAAAGTAAAAGTTTGTGAAATATTGATTCAACCCCCCCTCTTAGGATTTCCTATTTCTAACACAAAATAGAGGTCAAGGAGGGAAGGAGGGAATCTATCAAAACTACCAATGCATCTATCCTCGACTCCACTTGTAAGCACCACTCTTCATTAGTAAGTCAACCCTATTTCACCTTTGTGTTGTTATTGCATGTGTTTCATCTCTTCACTGGGTGAATACATGATTAATATCTATTGTATATTTGGTTTTTAATTTGTATTTATTTAAAAGAATGTGGCAATGATTGTTGAATCTAAAGTCATTTACATCATGAGTATAGCATTGCCAAAACACTCAGACCTTGACTGGTCCAAGGGCAAGTGACATTTCAATCAACAACTTTATGCAACCAAAGATCTTTGCATCTCTTATTTGTTCATCCTTGCATATAAAAATTTATTGAAAGAATTAAATAAATAAAAATAACCCTTCCTACATCCTCTACCATCCATGATAGTCTAGGACCTCTCAAATCCATTATTGCATCAAGTAGAATTGACTGTTACCAATGTCCTTGTACAAGAATAGTCATTACAGAATAGGGAATAACCATTATAAATCTTCAAAAAAACCATTTAAATCAATGTCTGGATGAATGAAAATCATAATAAAATTCATTTCAATCCATTTTTGAAATGAAAGAGATGTTTTGGACACCCAATACATTTACTGTACCCTCACGGGAAGAGACTGGAAACTTGGAAAGAATTTACATTTTATTGCATAAAATACATTTTACATTGTTTCTATTGCTCTTCACTAGACCATAAACTTTGGGGTTTGAGTTTGTTCAACATGACCTTTTTGTGTTAAATTAGGGTCAACATGTTCTTCATAAGTTGGTTCACCATTATTTATTTGAACACTAGGGATTTTAGGAGTATAAGATGCATTTATAACCCTACTTGACTCCCCTAATTTAAATCTAACTCTTTTTGGCTCAGACCTCTTTTACTTTATCTTTTTAGGTTTATTGGGCCACATGATAAATTATAACCAACCTTCTTTCCCTATCATATTCCTAAGAAAATGATGCTTTATTATGAGATAGATAAGAGAGTGATATCTAATTCCATTACCCATTTCTCTAACTCTTCTTATCATTGTTGCTAATTGTGAAAACATAAAAGTGGTCAAAATTCACTCTTACCTGAGGAAACTCATGACCATATCTCAAGTGAGTTAACAAGTGCATACCTAGACCCATAACCATTCCATAGTATCTTTCACATGTGAAGAATTTCATTAACCACAAAATAATTATTTTCCAAGGTTCTTCTAGAGTTTCTATATTAAATCCCTTTGTACTCACTATATGTTTTTACAACTATGGTCTTTTCTTTGGTGGTTTATGAAATGCATCAATCAAATTTTGAAGATTGATCTTTCCTTTTGAAAGTGACCCCCCTCCAATAACAATGCTAGAGAGTTAACTTATAATTTAATGGAAAACCTCAATAATCTCCCCTCTCACTTGGGTCACTTTCACATTGAAGTTCCTCACAAATTCTTCCACCAATTCCTCATAAGATCCCTAATTTTGATATATTCCAACCATCCTACTCTCTATGTTAGTTCTTTAGTTATGGGGTCCACAATATAATCTTGTAGTTTAAAATTTCATTTTTGTCCCATAGTTATATCAGCATTGCCCTCACTTTAATTGTTCCAAAATAGCCAAATTCTTACCAAATTGCAAAGAATACAAAACAATACTTTTCCTTTTGTTGCATAATTAAGAAAAAAAAATTCATTCTTGTAAATAATAAATGATTGTATCATTTCCATTATTAGATTTAATGCTTTCTCATTCAAACCACTTGGTCATGCACAATTGGTCATTAAATCTACATCTTCTGGATGATCATTTGATCACCACATGTATTTTGAGGTACTTTGACAATGGTCTTCACATATGATGCCTTTCCAAGTAATAATGAGTAAATATTTGAAATGATTGAAATAGTATTATGACACTTATTTGAAATGATCTCTTATCACTCCATCATTATTACTTTATAAAATTTTAATCACATTTTAACTATCAATTTGGTGGTGACGTGTGTACTTATTGCCTACTAATTCTACCATATATGAACTAAATTTATAAATTAATACTTTGAAAAAAATAATTTTAATCAATGCATACCTTTTCATTTAATGCATATTATATCAAGAGACACCTTTGGACAAAATGCCAAATACACTACCCTAGCACCCACCAACTAGGCCTAAATTCACCCAAATAACAAAGAAACACATAGATGTACTTAGTCCCTACACCCCAAAACATGAAAAATTGTTTCATAAAGTTTCAAAACACAATATTCTCAAGTTTATAAGGCTTTACTTCTTACCCATTCATCTAGCCACTAACCCTTGGTTCTAGGGTCACACAACGAGGGTTGTTTAAAAAGCCCTTCAACACTATCTCCAAATTAAACTAGTGGTTCCAACACATCATTATGATCCTTTAAAACAATAATCCACCACCAAATATCTCCATCATTAAGGATAATCATTTCTCTTGTGGCTGGTGTAAGATAGGGCATTGACATACACATCAAACTCCATTAAACTGTGACTTCCAAGCACATCATCTCCACATATCCCTGCACAAACAAATTAGAATACAACTATGTATTACATCAATGAATTCTCCCACCAATTACATTTTTCACATTGGGTGGGAGACTCAATCCATTAAGGAGACTACAATCCCTATTTGTTGTTGCAACTAGAAAACTAGGTACAGTGAGGTACACCAATAATTTCCTTTGCCTTCACAATGATTGGAACATTGAAATAACTACTATACCCTCACGGGCAGAGATTGGAAACTTGGAAAGAATTTACATTTTATTGCATAAAATACATTTTACATTGTTTCTATTGCTCTTCACTTGACCATAAACTTCGGGGTTTGAGTTTTTTCAACATGACCTTTTTGTGTTAAATTAGGATCAACATGTTCTTCATAAGTTGGTTCACCATTATTTATTTGAACACGAGGGATTTTAGAAGTAGAAGATGCATTTATAACCCTACTTGACTCCCCTAACTTAAATCTAACTCTTTTTGGATCAAACCTCTTTTATTTTAGCTTTTTAGGTTTATTGGGCCACATGATAAATTATAACCAACCTTCTTTCCCTATCATCTTCCTAAGAAAATGATGCTTTAGTATGAGATAGATAAGAGAGTGATATCTAATTCCATTACCCATTTCTCTAACTCTTCTTATCATTGTTGCTAATTGTGAAAACATAAAAGTGGTCAAAATTCACTCTTACCTGAGGAAACTCATGACCATATCTCAAGTGAGTTAACAAGTGCATACCTAGACCCATAACCATTCCATAGTATCTTTCACATGTGAAGAATTTCATTAACCACAAAACAATTATTTTCCAAGGTTCTTCTAGAGTTTCTATATTAAATCCCTTTGTACTCACTATATGTTTTTACAACTATGGTCTTTTCTTTGGTGGTTTATGAAATGCATCAATCAAATTTTGAAGATTGATCTTTCCTTTTGAAAGTGACCCCCCTCCAATAAAAATGCTAGAGAGTTAACTTATAATTTAATGGAAAACCTCAATAATCTCCCCTCTCACTTGGATCACTTTCACATTGAAGTTCCTCAAAAATTCTTCCACCAATTCCTCATAAGATCCCTAATTTTGATATATTCCAACCATCCTACTCTCTATATTAGTTCTTTAGTTATGGGGTCCACAATATTATCTTGTAGTTTAAAATTTCATTTTTGTCCCATAGTTATATCAACATTGCCCTCACTTTAACTGTTCCAGAACAAGCCAAATTCTTACCAAATTGCAAAGAATACAAAATAATACTTTTCCTTTTGTTGCATAATTAAGAATTTTTTTTTCATTCATGTAAATAATAAATGATTGTATCATTTCCATTATTAGAGTTAATTCTTTCTCAATCAAATCACTCGGTCATGCACAATTGGTCATTAAATCTACATCTTCTGGATGATCATTTGATTGCCGCATGTATTTTGAGGTACTTTGACAATGGTCTTCACATACGATGCCTTTCCTAGTAATAATGAGTAAATATTTGAAATGATTGAAATAGTATAATGACACTTATTTGAAATGATCTCTTATCAGTCCATCATTACTACTTTATAACATTTTAATCACATTTTAACTATCAATTTGGTGGTGATGTGTGTACTTATTGCCTACTAATTCTACCGTATATGAACTAAATTTAGAAATTAATACTTTGAAAAAAATAATTTTAATCAATGCATACCTTTTCATTTAATTCATATTATATCAAGAGACACCTTTGGACGAAATGCCAAATCCACTACCCTAGCACCCACCAACTAGGCCTAAATTCACCCAAATAACAAAGAAACACATAGATGTACTTAGTCCCTACACCCAAAAACATGAAACATTATTTCATAAGGTTTCAAAACACAATATTCTCAAGTTTATAAGGATTTACTTCCTACCCATTCATCTAGCCAGTAAACCCTTGGTTCTAGGGTCACACAACGAGGGTTGTTCAAAAAGACCTTCAACACTATCTCCAGATTAAACTAGTGGTTCCAACACATCATTATGATCCTTTACAACAATAATCCACAACAAAATATCTCCATCATTAAGGATAATCATTTCTCTTGTGGCTGGTGTAAGATAGGGCATTGACATACACATCAAACTCCATTAAACTGTGACTTCCAAGCACATCATCTCCACATATCCCTACACAAAAAAAGTAGAATACAATGATATATTACATCAATGAATTCTCCCACCAATTACATTTTTCACAATGGGTGGGAGACCCAATCCATTAAGGAGACTACAATCCCTATTTGTTGTTGCAACTAGAAAACTAGGTACAGTGAGGTACACCAATAATTTCCTTTGCCTTCACAATGATTGGAACATTGAAATAAATATAAGAAAGTGTAAATAAAACAAAAATCAGTGACCTTACATCAAAATCTAATTAAATTATGTTCTATTCACACAATTTAATTCCTTGTTATGCTGACTGTACCCACAATAGAGTCTTTGTTGCAAGGAAAAATGATTGTTTTATTATTTAAAATGATTACAAAATGGGATCCTTACACACCCACACTCCCATATACGATTCACTCATGTGGATCCAATACAAAATAGACTCAATATTCTACAAAAACTGACTACAACCAACTTCTAACTATCTAACTATCCCCAAATAGTCCCCAACCAACTATAACTACAAAATATAATTAAAATTTGTTGTCAAGTTGACAACTAATATTGTCAACTCAACAACATAATGACTAATTCCACTTCCTAATATATTTAAATGGTTTTATAGATAGCCTTTATTCATCCTACTAACCTTCTAGCCCTCAATGAGCCCTATAGGCCATAGTTGCATTAAAATGCAACTTTACATCTTTGTAGCATCTTTTGTACTTTTGAGTGCATTTACATGTTTTGATTGCATTAATAGCCATATCACTAACCTATATATCTCCATAGGTTATTAATTTTTACATTCATCCTTGGATCAACCAAGTGACCCCAATGTTACATTACTATCACCATGCCATTCAATGGGTTACATGACATTATTTGTTGATCATATTATCAAATGATCCAAATCATTACAATCATGATGAAAATAACATAAAATGACCAATCATGGTCTTTTACAATGCCAAATGACCCTAAGTGGTCATGTTCCATCTCCCAAAGATCTTTAGTGACCCTTGATGTTCCATGCTCTCTTGGCTCCTTGAATTCCTTGTGAGTGCACCTTCTACCTTACCAAGCCCATCCATGTTTGAAGCTTGTTGTCCACACCTATATCCCATCCGCTCATATACTTCCTTAAAGTTTACACCATGTGCCTTCCTCCTAAATCTTCATTTCTTCCTCTTGTGCTTAGGATCTAGTGACCAAATCAATAGAAAGAAAAAAAAATAGCATAACCTTGCCACTATGTGACTCTGACACAACCTTGTCAACTTCACCATGCTAGAAATCTGGACCACAGTAGGATACACCTGCAAAAAAATCAGACTTAGTACCCAAAAAAAATGCAATACCTTTACATTAGTATATTCTATCCCCATACACATTCTTGGATGAGTTTTCTCTTGACCCTATATCCTCATGCTATCCTCATGCTGCCCTCATACACAATCACTCAAAGGCAAAATATCACATAGAATAGTATCAAAATATGAACCAATGCTGAAAGAAATATATGCCTTCTCTTTAACATTAATCCAGTGATCATTTTTTACTCCATATACTCTATAAGGTGTATCGTGTGCTATCATTTCTATGTTCAACTTGAAAACCATCTCATTTGATTGTTGGTTATAATAGTCAGTTTTGTGACTATTTGGGGATAGTTTAGAGTAAGGTACAATCCTTTTTTGGGGAGTTAGGAGTTTATTTGTATTAAGATCTAGGTGAGTGGAATGAGAGAAGTAGGGTGGGATGTGTAAGAGACCAAATTTTTAATGACTCCAATCAATAAATAAAAATAATCCTTGCAACAGTAAATCTCTACCTGTGAGTACAATCACTACAACAGTGAATTAAATTGCTTATGGAAACATGTTCTTGAGTGAATAGTGATGTAAGATCATTGCCTTGTGTTTTACTTACATGTTTGTGCAATAATTTTTGTTTTACTCCTCTAAGGATCCCAATACACTCAAATCATACACTCATTAACATCTCAATCCATTCTTGTGACCATTCTCTCTCCTTGCACCAAACTATCTATAATGTCCCTATTAGTTTGTAACCTTGGAAAGCCCACATTGAAATAGACTCGAACTCTTCAAAGAAACCTGACTGCAACCATCTAATTGTTGGCAAGTTGACTATACTATTTTATATGACTTAATATAGTGTTGTCATTATGGAAACAAAGTTATATAGTGTTTTGGAGTCAGTGCACCTCATCAGAAGATCATAAAGTGCCTAAGTACAGAAGATTGGATAGTTAACAGAGCACCAGTAGTTCAGAGCATCAACGCACATGTGTATGACCGAGTTATGGTATGCGCCCTAGAAGATAAGTTGGTAAAAGTGTATTCATGCTTAGTCTATGAGTGCATAATCAGATATGCAAGTATGGCGAAGTTATAGACAGTTGAAGTTACACAGCCAATACATGCCAGAACAGAACAGAGTATGCATCCGACTGATGATAATTTGATTTAAAGAAACTATGTTATTGTTTTGTAAAGGCTATGCACCTATTGTAATTGGGTTATAGACATGTAATTAACTTTGTTTGTAAACACGCTTGAGCCAATTCACTTGGAAGTGTTATATGTAATCGGTTAAAGGGCCAACCTAGTTAATTATTTTATATGTGCATATAAATATTAGATGTGCCCTTGTAATTAGTTATGGAAGTTGTTAGAGAGTTGAAATAAGAAGAGTAGAAGTATGCAAAGAGTTTTTGAGATGTATTAGAGCTTTGCAAGAGGTCAAAGCATCAGTGCATCAAAGGAACTAATTAGATAAGCAGTGTCATAGTGCCAGTTCATCCAGTAGATATAGTGTGTATCTGAGATCAGAAGGTTGTAGCCTTCACCACTTGAGAAGTGAGCTCTAGGATAGTGTGTCCACACCCCTAACAAGGTTATTGTAAAAGACTCCTAATAGGGTCTGACCCTTGACTAGGTCACTGTATTAAATGTAATGTAAAGACAACTCCTAATAGGGTTAAGGATCTTCAAACAAGGATCATAAAACACTAGTATAGAATATTAGTGGGTGTCAATTCTCATTGGGGTTTTTACCTATTTGGGTTTTCCCATAATCATATTGGTGTTATGTGTTGAGTTCATATTTTCTATTTATGTTAATATTCATTTCAGTACTTAAGCATTCAAGATTTATTAAAGAGTAAAAGAAAAAGATTGAATATAGTGAACATCGATTCACCCCCCCCCCCCTCTCAGTGTTCCCATTACTAACACTAACTTCCCAAAACTATTCCATAATAGTCATAAAAATAAGTGTCAAAACCAAATAGATCAATGATCAAATTTTTTACATTCAAAGAACATGTATATTTAGTGGAGGCTAGAAGGGATATTTGTGAAGATTTGCTAGATCTCTAAAATTATAGAGAATATCTTCTGTATTGAGTTGAGGTGGGACAAAAGTAACATAGGTCTATGAAACATTCATAAATATCTCTTCTTTAGCCTCCACTCATGCCTCTTCTCAGAATCTGGAAACTCTTCAAAGAAACAGGTGATGAATATGCATATTTGCCTAAGCACTACTAGGAGCTTACCCTGCAACACATGTACTATTATGAAAAATCATCACAAGTCCATTTGTTGTAGGGTCTAGTTCCTAGTAATGCTTGGTCAAATTTGCATGTTTATCACCTGTGCATATACATTCTCTGATCGACTCTTATATTTACAGGTGATGAAAATTCAGATTTGCCTAAGCACTACTATGATATACTTAAATGGAATACACCAAGAAGTACCAAATGATGAATGCTCAATTGTTGTAATGAATAGGTGATGAACATGCATATTTTCCTAATGAATACTTAGATTGATGAATACTTTGTTCCTGACATACTTAAATGGAATACACCAAGAAGTACCAAATGATGAATGGTCAATTGTTATAATGGAAAAGCATCAGAATTGTCCATTTCTAGAACTTGATTTTCTATAGTCTTAATGATTTTTTTATAGTCCTAATGATTTTTCTTATTTTTTTGTCTTTTATCCCTTTTTTATTTCCTATGTCTATGCTTGGTGACAAGATTTTGACCATTGTTGACAAAGAGTGTTTTTTTTTTTATTGTTATGGGGTTCAACATTGTTTGTTGCTCTTGATAAATAAGGCCTTGAATTTGAATTTTTGTTCACTATTTTATTTTAGTTTGACATTTGATTCATTTTTAATATACAAAGAGACTACACATGCCGATAAAAAAATGAGCTATTTGATTTAGGTTTACTGTTCATGATTGTAAATGGTCAATATTCTGATGGTAATCCTTGGTGTATTCCATTTAAAAATAATCATGTTTCTATCGCTATGATAAATGTCCCTCTATGTTGAGAAAATTAGAGTTGACAAAATGGTTGTTCAACGATTGTATCTGCCAGTAGAGCCACTTCATATGCATAGGTGATGAACATGCAGATTTGCCTAAGTACTACTAGGAGATGACCCTGCAACACATGTGTTAGCTTGTGGTGACTAATTAGGAAAGTACTATCCAGGAAAGTACTGTACACTTTTCCTTCTAACCTCACCGAGGTTCGGGGCCGGGGCAAATTTTTTTGAGGCTGACATATTTTTAGTTATTTTGGGCCGACATATTGTAACTCATTGTAACCCTAAAGCGGAAAAAATATTGTATAATATGGCTTAGGGTTAGGGATTTCATGATGTATGATTTTAGTACTTGCGGTGGAATTGAGTTGTAAGGGATTACGGATTGTAATCAGGTTGTAATCACTGGATAATAATAATATTGGACTCACTGTTGGTGGATGTAGCCTAGGGATTGGGTGAACCATGTTAAATCTGTGTGTCTTGTGTTCTATTCTGTGTGGTTTATTATTTTTTGATATTAGTTATATTTGCACATAATTGTTATTTCTGCCTTGTTAATCCTAACAAGTGGTATTAGAGCGAGGTTATTTTGTTCGTTCTTTCATCTATTCTCTGAAGAAGGTCTCACGAGTTAGTGGGAGAGTCTCTCGGTTAAGTGGGAGAAATGGCAGACGAGGGTAGGCTGAAGGTTGATAAGTTTAATGGGCAGAACTTCCAGTTATGGAAGATGCAAATGGAGGATTATCTCTATCAGAAGGATCTATGGCGGCCATTAGAGGGAGTAGGCAAGAAAGAGAAATCAATGTCTCAAGAGGATTGGGATATTTTGGATAGGAAGGCACTGGGGAGTATTCATCTATGCCTGGCACAATCGGTGGCATTCAATATTACTGAAGAAAAGATAGCTAAAGATCTGATGGAAACCCTAGTGAAGTTGTATGAAAAGCCTTCAGCTTCAAACAAGGTATTTCTTATGAAACATTTATTTAATATGAAAATGGTAGAAGGTGGATCAATTACTGATCATTTGAATGAGTTTAATACAGTTACAAGTCAATTAACCTCAGTGAAAATTACTTTTGATGAAGAGGTTAGGGCTCTCTTGATTTTGTGTTCTTTGCCAGAAAGTTGGAATGCCTTGGTAATGGCTGTTAGTAATTCTATTTCTGGTTCTAATACCCTAAAGTATGATGATGTTATTGGTGTTATATTGAGTGAGAAAATTCATAGGAAAATCTTAGGGGCATCCACATCGGGTAGTGTATTGAACACAGAAAGCAGAGGTAGAACAAGAGATAGAGGAAACAACTCTGGAAATCATGGGAAATCAAGAGGAAAATCAAAGGGAAAGAGGTCCGAATCTAAAGGGCCAAATGATTGCTAGTACTGTGGAAAACCAGGTCATAAGAAGAAAGATTGTTGGTCTCGGAAGAAAGATCAAGGAGACAAAAATGATGGAAACAAGGAGGCAAATGTGGTAAGTAACAAATCCGAGGAGGATGCTTTGCTCTTGTCCTTAGAAAGTATTGATGATTCATGGGTTTTAGATTCTGGGGCTTCATTTCATGCTACACCCCATAGAAGTTATTTTGTTGATTATGTCCAAGGGGATTTTGGGCTAGTTTATTTGGGAGATAATGAACCCTGTCAGATTGTTGGAAAGGGAAAAATTAAGATTAAGTTGCAGAATGGGAATCATTGGCTACTACAAGAGGTAAGACATGTTCCAAGGCTGAGTAGGAATTTAATTTCAGCAGGGCAACTAGGTGATGAGGGTTGTACAGTTACTTTTAATGATAAAAATTGGAAGGTTTCAAAAGGTTCCTTAGTAGTAGCAAAAGGTGTGAAAGTAGGCACCTTATATCTTTGTACAGGTCATACTATTCCTTCTACTTTAATTATTTCAGAAGATAATGAATGTTCAGGAACAGTGGCTGCAGTTGAGCAGGAAGAACATCAAACTATTGCTATAGATTCTGATACAGCACAGTGGCACAACAGACACGGGCACATGAGTGAAAAAGGTATGAAATTACTTCATTCAAAGAAAGTTTTACCTAGTCTGAAATGTGTCAATATGGATTTCTGTGAAAGTTGTGTTTATGGAAAACAAAAGAGAGTTAGTTTTGTGAAGAGTGGGAAGGAAAAGAAAAATGAGAGATTAGAGCTTGTGCATACAGATGTATGGGGACCGGCTCAGGTATCTTCCCTTGGTGGCTCTCTGTATTATGTTACATTTATAGATGATGCAACAAGAAAAGTATGGATTTATTTCCTTAGACAGAAATCTGATGTATTTCAAACTTTTAAGAAATGGAAATGCTTGGTTGAGAATGAGACTGGTAAAAAGTTAAAATGTCTCAGATCTGATAATGGTGGTGAGTATTGCAGCACAGAATTTGAAGAATATTGTTCCTCTAATGGTATTCATAGGCAGAAAACTATACCAAGGACTCCATAAGAAAATGGAGTGGTTGAACGCATGAACAGGACAATAATGGAGCGTGCAAGGAGTATGAGGTTGCATGCTAGGCTGCCCAAAAATATGTGGGCAGAGGCAGTGAACACTACTATTTATTTAATCAATAGAGGCCCCTCTACTCCTTTGGACTGTGGTATTTCAGAGGAAGCATGGAGTGGTAAGAAGGTGAGTTATTCTTTTCTCAAAACCTTTGGTTGTGAAGCTTTTGCACTTATAGATTCTGAAAATAGAACCAAGCTGGAAGCTAAGTCAAAGAAATGTGTATTTTTTGGGTATGGCATTGATGAATTTGGTTATAGGCTTTGGGATTTTGAAAATCATAAAATTGTAAGAAGCAGGGATGTCATATTCAATGAGAAAGTATTGTACAAAGATATGTTGCTGCAGCATGAGAAGAAAGAAAATGACTATGTAGTACTGGATGATACTCCACAAGTTCATGTTCCAGTAGTTCCTTATGCTCCGCAACAATAGCAACAACAAATACCACACACCCCAGTGAGTGTTAGATGGTCAACAAGGCTAAGTAGACCTCCAGAAATATTTTCTCCATCCTTGTATTCTATTCTATTAACAGATGCTGGTGAACCTAAATGTTATAATGAAGCTGTACAGGTGGATACAAAGCTTCAGTGGGAGTCTGCAATGACAGATGAAATGGACTCTTTGCTGAAAAATCAGACATGGGATTTATGTAAGTTACCTACAGGTAAAAGGGCTTTATAGAATAAATGGGTTTACAGGATCAAAGAATAGGATGGAGGTACGAAAAGATTTAAAGCCAGATTAGTCGTAAAAGGATTTGCACAGAAACATGGTATTGATTTTGATGAGATATTTTCTCCAGTTGTTAAAATGACTTCTATTCATACTGTTTTAAGTATTGTGGCTACTGAAGATTTGCATTTAGAGCAGCTTGATGTTAAAACAGCCTTTCTTCATGGTGATTTGGATGAAGAAATATATATGGTTCAGCCACAAGGATTTGAGGTCAAGGGTAAGGATAATTTGGTGTGCAGATTGCAGAAAAGTTTATATGGCTTGAAGCAAGCACCTCGGCAATGGTATATTAAATTTGAACTTTTATGAATGGGCATGGATATAGTCGGTGTCATTCTGACCATTGTGTTTATTTTAAGAGGTTGGATGATGACAGCTACATTATTTTATGTTTATATGTTGATGATATGCTTGTAGCTGGGTCTAACATGAATCACATTAAGGGGTTGAAGCAACAGTTAGCAAAATCTTTTTCTATGAAGGATTTGGGGGTAGCACAACAAATCCTTGGTATGAAAATTTGTAGAGATAGGAAAAATAAGAAATTGTCTCTATCTCAGGCTGATTATATTGAGAAGGTGTTGCAACGTTTCTCTATGGAAAATGCCAAAGCTATCAGCACACCTTTGCCTGGTCATTTGAAATTGACTAAGGATATGTGTCCCAAGACACCAAAAGAAGAGACTAAAATGTCTAAGGTACCTTATGCTTCAGCTGTAGGGAGCTTAATGTATGCTATGGTATGTACTAGGCTAGATATTGCACATGCAGTGGGAGTCGTTAGCCGTTATATGAGTAACCCTGGTCTTGAGCATTGGAATGCAGTCAAATGGATTCTTAGATATTTGAGAGGCACATCCAGTAAGTGTTTACACTTTGGGGGTTCTACTACTACTGTACAAGGCTATGTTGACTCAGATTTGGTAGGAGATATAGATAGTAGGCAGAGTACTACAGGTTATATATTTACTATTGGTGGGACAGCAGTGAGTTGGATTTCTCGACTACAAAAGGTGTTTGCTTTATCCACTACAGAGGCAGAGTATGTTGCTACTACAGAGGCAACCAAGGAGATGATATGGCTTCAATTCTTCATGGAAGAATTGGGACATCCACAAAAGGATAATTTTCTACATACAGATAGCCAAAGTGCCATTCATCTTGCAAAGAATTCTGCTTTGCACTCAAAGACAAAACACATACAGTTGCGGTACCATTTCATTCGATCAGTTTTGGATGATGGACAGTTAAGGCTAGAAAAGATTCATACTGATGATAATCCAGTAGATATGTTTACAAAGGTAGTAACAAGGGAGAAGTTGAACTCATGTTCAGCTTCAGTTGGTCTTCTAGACTGAACAAAATAAAGGAACAACTAAGTCCAAGGTGGTTCAATCCAGTGGGAGCCTCATGTGGGTAGCGGTATTGCTACAGGATCAGTCTCCAAGTGGGAGGTTTTTTAGTATAGTGTGGATACTGATCAGTCACCAAGTGGGAGATTGTTAGCTTATGGTGACTAATCAGGAAAGTACTATCTAGGAAAGTACTGTACACTTTTCCTCCCGACCTCACCGGGGTTCAGGGCCGGGCCGGGCCCTGAGCGGGGGTTTGAGGCCGACTACTTTTTCAATTATTTGGGCCGACTACTTATAACTCATTCTAACCCTAAAGTGGTAAAATATTGTATAATATGGCTTAGGGTTAGGGATTTTCATGATGTATGATTTTAGTACTTGCGGCAGAATTGGGCTGTAAGGGATTACGGATTGTAATCAGGTTGTAATCACTGGATAATAATAATATTGGACTCGCTATTGGTGGACATAGCCCAAGGATTGGGTGAACCACGTTAAATTTGTGTGTCTTGTGTTCTATTCTATGTGGTTTATTATTTTCTGATATTAGTTATATTTGCACATAATTGTTATTTCTGCCTTGTTAATCCTAACAACATGTACTATTGTGAAAAATCATCACAAGTCCATTTGTTGCAGGGTCTAGTTCCCAGTAATGCTTGGTCAAATCTACATGTTTGTCACTTGTGCATATACCTTCTTTGGTCGACTCTTATATGTACAAATGATGAAAATTCAGATTTGCCTAAGCAATACTGTGATGAACAGATGATGAACATGCAAATTTTCCTAAGAACTACTGGGAGCTGACCCTACAACACATGTACTATTGTGAAAATCATCACAAGTCTATTTGTTGTGAGGTCTAGCTCCCAGTATTGCTTGGTCAACTCTACATATTTGTCACCTATGCATATACCTTATCTGGTCAACTCTTATATGCACATGTGATGAACATTCACTTGAGACATTTCAATTGAGAATCTTGTCTACTTGAGACATTTCAATTGTTAAAGAAATTTTATTCATTGGTTGTGTGATTAGAGAAGGTATATTCATAGGTGATGAACATGTAGATTTCATAATAATACTTTGAATATTATTTTGACCTTTTCTCATAACAATAATAATATTAGTTTGTGTTTTACATGATTGCATTTCACAAATCATTACTCAAAAATTTTTGAACATATCTAAATGGAATACTTTGTGCCTGACATACTTAAATGGAATACACCAAGAAGTACCAAATTATGAATGCTCAATTGTTGTAATGACAAAGCATCAGAACCGTCCATTTCTAGAACATGATTTTCTATAGTCTTAATGATTTTTCTATAGTCCTAATGATTTTGAACATTGTTGACAAAGCATGTTTCTTTTTGTGATTATTTGATTGATCCTCTCACAAAATTAGAGTTGACAAAATGGTTGTTTAATGACTATATCTTCCATTAGAGACACTTCATATGCACAGGTGATGAACATGCAGATTTGCCTAATCACTACTGGGAGTTAACCCTACAACACATGTACTATTTTGCAAATCATCACAAGTCCATTTGTTGTGGGGTCTAGTTCCTAGTAAAAAAAATTTCAAATCTACATGTTTTTCACCTGTTCATATACCAAATGATGAATGCTCAATTGTTGTAATGGAAAAGCATCAGAACCATCCATTTCTATAGTCTTAATGATTTTTCTATAATTGTAATGATTTTTATTATTTCTTGTCTTTTGTCCCTTTTTGATTTCCTATGTTTGTGCTTGGTGATAGGATTTTGTCACCTTCTTTTGATGGTATATTTCATTCACTCCATGTGGAATACTATTTTGTTCACTATTTTATTTCAGCTTGATATTTCATTCATTTTTGATATACATAGAGACTACATATGCTAATAAAAAAATGAGCTATTTGATTTAGGTTTACTGTTCATGATTGTAAATGGTTAATATTTTTGATGGTACTCCTTGGTGTATTCCATTTAAAAATAATGAGGTTTCTATGGCTATGATAAATTTCCCTTTGTGTTGAGAAAATGGTTGTTCAGTATCGATCTATTTATTCAAGTTGCAAACAAATCATCCTTCTTCCACCAATGAATAATTCCATTCAAGAAAGACCACGTCTGACAATATCAACCCAGAACAAAATAAGGAGACAATTTCTAGATTGTGGTCTAACTTTAAAAGAAAAGGTGATGGAAAATGTTTGTCCCTGCAAAATTTGCAAGGGCTTAAAGACTCAAAGATATCTAAACAAAAAAGCCAAGGAACATTGTAGGCAACATGGTCACATTGAAGGGGAAAATGAATTTTGTCCATTGGTATGTATTTTAATAATTTATAAAATACATAAGACATGATTTGATGATGAAATCATGGTTGGGGTTAATTTAAGGTCATCATTTTGATATATGTCAACCAACCTGGGTTTCATGTTATGGACCATGACAATCTAAAGAATGTAGATTTCCAAATGAGAGAACATGGAGGTGTGAATATCGAAGTAGAAGGTAATGATCCCGTGGAAGAAGATCACGATGATTAAGATGATAATGATGATCAAGATGATGATGATGATGATGATGATGACCTTGATGTACCTATACTTTATAAGGCATACAAGCCCCTATACGAAGGCTCCCAAACAATTCTTCTTGCTGCTATATTGTTGTTGGTGAACTTGAAGGTTATGAATGGTTTATCTAACATAGAAATCACACGTATGTTAAGGTATGCCATCTTTTTTTATTTTTTTTAGTCATAATTTCCTTATAGTTAACAAAGGGTGAATCATGTACCAATTAATATTCTTTATATTAACAAATTATATTTTTGGTCGTAGGTTGATAGGTGAGTGTTTTTAACCACCATCAAACATTCTACCTCACTCGTACCGAGAATTATCTACCATTATGAAAGATATTGGAATGAAGTATCAAACAATACATGCATGTACGAATGATCACATTATATATCATAAACAACATAAATTTGCAACAAAATGTCCTGATTGTCATATTAGTAGATATCGATCAGATCAAATAACAAAAAAGGTGCCTCACAGGGCTCTTACGTATATTCCCATTATTCCACATCTACAATGATTATTTAGGTGCAATAGCTTGGCACAATTTATGGATTGCCACACATGCAATAGAAGTCAAGATGACATTATGCGAATGCCTATGGATGGTTCGACATTTAAGGAAATAGAGGAAACTTGGCCAGAGTTTAAAGAAGAACCTCGTAATCTCAAGCATTCATTGGTAATGGACGGTGTCAATCCATTTGGAGAGATGAGATCTGTTTACTCAGTGTGGCCTATTTTTGTTATCAACAATAACATTCCTCCTTGGATGTCCATAAAGAGGGAGCACAATAGTCATCTAAATTAATTTATTATAAATAATCCATCAAAATGGTCATAATAATTATGTAATATTTTTGTTCATTCAACTAGTTAAGTACCAAATTAAAGATATGAATTTATATATTGAGCCCCTTATTGACAAGTTGATGGTATTATCGAATGGGGTCACTATGTATGACATATCTAGACCAATAGGACAAAGATAATTTCAATTCCATGCAATGTGTTGAGCATCATTTTTACACGAGACAACGACTAGGAATTCATGTGAGCAAATTCCCCCCTTGGAAGAATGATATTAATCACTCTCAAGGTTCCTTCTGGGTTGGGTCTCAACCGTTTGGATAGCTCAATGAAAGATAAATGTGAATCTGTTCATGAGGAGGCTTTTTCTAGTTCATATTTTGAAAGGGGGATGCAAAACAAACTTTGACAAAATAATACTCTCTTTTTGGATTTTTAGATATTAAATAACAACAATATTAATCTACTTGATCTACCATAATCAACATGCAAGGAAAGTAAGAAGCAGGGTAACAAGAATTTAAAGAAAATTGTTGAAAGAAACTAATGGACATAAACTAATATCACACTGCTTCATGAATTAAAATACCAAGAAGATGAGGAAAACCCACAAAATAGAGATCTGATAAAATCACAATCTTAGCCAAGTAGATGCAATCATCAATGAGAATAACATAGATGTATGATAAGCCAAAACTCATCGGATCACGAAGCCACCATGGATGTGCGCACACGTGAGACAAGTTTATCTTCAAAGCACCAAAAAAGAAAGATCTCCTCAATAATTTGTCACAATGAAGAAATGTAGCAAAGGTAAACCCCAAACTAAAGAATCACATATAATAATCATCACACAATCAACCGGTTCTTTGAAATAAATAAATGAGCAATTCACACATTCATAAATTTCACAAAGATAGCAAAATAATCACACTGTGATTGAAGCACCAATTGTATGTATTGTATTAATGATCAAAATCCAACCTCAATTACATTGAGTTCATACAATTTATAGAATTGTGCTCTTATTTTCACAGCTAGGATTTCAGCCGCATCTAAAAATTGAAAATAAATTTAAACTACAAATTACATGAAGGAAACTACCTCTAAAAACAAGCTAAACTGCCCTAGCATAGAATTAAACCTTGTGCATTACAAAAACCAGAGCAGATCATACATAAAATGACTCAAAACACAACTGGAACTCATGCAAGCTCTTCATAGAATTTTGTGATCCTGCCCTTTATTCTTCGTTATAGCTCTCCTTCGTAGATCAAAGTGAAAGATGTCTCCAAACCATGCAGAAATGACCCCAAATAAGTGATCAATCTGACTGAAAATCAACTATAGAAGACTGGAAGTTATTGGCGGTGACGGCCCAAAATTTTTTGATCCTGACAGTTGCTCCAAAAAAATGAAGTTGAAGAAATGACTAAGTGTTTAAACACTCTTTTGACAAGTTTTAGAATTTTAGAGGCCGAAAATCTTGAAAGGCCAAAAATTGGTTAAGTGTCAAAAGATTCTATGCTAAGAAAAATTTTGGACTTTCGGATAGTGAAAATCTAGCAAAATCTGAAAATCCAACTTCCAGCATTTCAAACTTTCAGACAGCAAAAATCTAGCAAAGTCTGAAACTTTGAAAATCTAACTTCCAGCATTTTAGACTTTCGGACAATGAAAATCCAACAAAGTCTGAAATTCCAAAATTCCAAAATTCCAACTTCCAGCATTTTGGACTTTCGAATAGTGAAAATCGAGCAAAGTTTGAAACTCTGAAAATCCAACTTCCAGCATTTCGGACTTTCGGATACCGAAAATCCAACAAAGTCTGAAACTCTAAAAATCCAACTTCCTGCATTTCGGACTTTTGGATAGCAAAAATCTAGCAAATTCTGAAACTCTAAAAATCTAGCACTGAAAAATGGCTAAGTGTTGAAATTCTCTGAACTTGTCAAAATTGAAGACTTAGTGTTCTGGAAGAATGTTGGGGTGAGATTTTTAATTCTTTGTCACTTCTTGGATCTCCAAAAACCTTAATACTTCCATGGATGTGAGCTTCCCTTTTTTGTTTCTTCGTAAACCTCAAAAGGTGGGCACCAAACTTCTGCACGCAAGAGGAGTTGTCAGTAATGTCTTATTGAAAGCATATAAAATATTCTAACTATCTTTGACAATTACACAAGAAAAAACAAACCAAAAACCCAAAGACAACAAAAGACCCTAAAAAAGGGGGTCCCCATTAGGTCAAGTGGCCAAAATGGGGCGTGTGTTGTAGAACCACAACAAATAGCCCCGAAAAAAGGAGAAATGACCAAGGCATTTCTTTACTAGCAAACTTTCTCTGGAATCTATCTTGTAAGAACGCAAGTACCATTCATGAAAATATTATTCCACCAACTTTTCAAAATTGAAGTCCTTTGTTGTTTCATCCATTATGTGCATGTGTGTTCATTCCTTCAACACTTGGATGAAGGTTTCTTGGATAAGAAAAACTTGGAACCAATCTTTTCTTACTGTCATAAACTTCCACAATCTCATTATAATCTTGCTTTACTGCCAGTCAGACATTCATATCCCTGGTAGAGGTTGTTAGAGTCACCCTTCTCTATCTTCTGACAAGATATAAGATTATTTTAATTTTTGGAGGGCTCCTTTACAATAAACATCATTTACATGGAAGGTGATTTGCTTTGAGTCATTGTTCTCTGAATATTGTCACTTTTTTGAATTGTCTTCAATTTAGCACTTTTGGCATGCTAAGGTAGAGCTTAGGCTATGCTACCTTAGTATTTTCATTTCTGATTTTCTTGTATTCTTCTTCTTTTGGAAACTTGGGCAACATTTAGGCTATGCCACCCAAGCATTTGAACTTTGATTTTCCCTGTTGACATTTTCTTTATGCATTCCTCCTTTTGATTTTGTCTCTTCAAGTCAAGATGTAGATGGAGAAGGGTTTTGAGATCTAAGGTCACCCAAAATAATAGGCTCTAATCAACTCCAAATGAGACTTACCCAAGAAACCAACAATCCCAATATCATGCTTAAAGTGTGTAATATTTGAGGATGATCAACTTTGAACATCAATTTGATTGCCCATGAAAGGTATCACCATTCATGATCCATGTATACAATTTCTTACAAGACAAATTATTTTAAAAATTTTGACTAAGAAATACCTCTTCCTCCTCTCAAAGACCACTTGGGATGGACCACTTTCTAGGAATAGCCCCGCCAAAAACTATCTTTTCCCTAGACTGACAAACAAAAAGAAAAAACACTCAAGCAACAAGGAACAAGACTGACACACTGACAAAACAAAACTAACCACTAAAACATAAGGGAAACTAACTAACACCACCTAATTACAACTAAAGTTAAATTATATACAAAAAACTTAGAACAACAAGCATATGAGTTGCTTATTAATTGATTTTTCTTTCCATGCAATAGTAATAATGCACCCTGCATAGTTCTAAGGAATGGAAACTCATCTTTGTACTCAGAAAAATAATATTTAGACAAGTTTTGTTCAAATTCTGGGTACAAATCACACAAAATTAGAAGTTGTGACAACTCTCCATAATCATGATTAATCCACAAACAATTTTTTTGACCTTTATCATACTCAAACTAAAAATCATCAAAAAGCAAGGGATAATGAATAGATACAACCTGATTTAGTGAATTTCCAACCATGGGCATATAATCACTCAATGTGATTTCTTCTTCTGGAGGTCTTATCTCATGGTACACCAATTCATCCTCCTCAAGTGCATGCACACCATTAGAAAACATATTCAATAGTGATGTACTATACCTGTCATTACAACAAGGTTCAAAAGGAAAAGCATCCAGACTGTGATCCTTGTTATAATTATCATCAGCCCTAAATAATAAATCATCACATTTGACCTCATTAGGACTAATAATTTCACCCATAGTAATGTCTTCAAAATTGCAAGAATCTTTAGTATCAGCATTCAAATCATTTTCTCCAACATGCCTCAAAGAGACATGTTTAAAGTTGTTCTTACCTTCTAGGGTGATCTCCCAAGCTAACAAGAATTTAGGACAACTTACTTCTGAGTGTATCTCAAATGGATGAATCCTACATGAATTGGTTGCTGCAAGGTCTAGTATGTGCATGGAATACCCATAAATGGACATTTATTTACTCAAACATGATACCAAATCAAGTACTTTGTCTACCTCCTCTGATGATAAAAACTGAGAGTCATCTTGTTTGTTTATTTGTAAACACTAAGAGTCCTCTACCTCATGGCACAATTTTTCATCTTCATCATCTTCCTTTTGATCATCCTCTTGAACCCCTTGTATCTTCTTTATTTGGGTTCCATCATGATTAGCATTTGAAAAAGTCAACATGCCATCACTTATGATTTCATGAGAAGAGACCTTTCCACTTTCAACTTTCAAGAAGATGTCTATGAATGTATTTATGATTTCATTCTCTTCATCATTTTGAAATGTCTCACCCTTATTTTCTTGTATGTCAATCACTTTATCTTTCTCATTAGGAAAACACATATCTTTAAAAGTCTCATGAGTTTGGTAATTTTCATCTTCTGCCTCCCTTGATTGACTATCAACCCAATGATTTTCTATAGGAATTAATACCTCTTCAATAGTCATCTTTCCTTTCAAATAGAAGTCCATCTTTCCAAGAAAAATAGGGCAGTCTATCTCACAATGTTGATTCATGAGGTGTATTCTACATCCTTCCATCAATGATAAAATTGATAATGACATAGGAATACCCAATTCTTGCAACCTCTCATTCAGTCTACTTCGTTCAAGTGGAATATCCACCCAACAATGACTATCTATGTCCTTTTTATGTGAATCTTTTCCAGTATCAAAAGAGACATCAAAATTATATTGTGAAGAGGTCAAATATTTTGCACTTGTTGATCTTTCATGAAAATACTTCTGGGGCAGTATCAAATATCTCTCATTCTCTTTGATTTGTTCATCATTCCTTGTTATCCCATGATTGATCTTTGTGGAAAAATCATTTGACAAATTGGATTCTCGATTATAATCAGCATTTAGGATCATTTCACTTTCATTGTTGCACAATTTATCATTCTCATAGAAATGACCAGCAAGCTTTCCATTTGAAATATCATCATGATTTGATGGATTGAGCAATGGATTATAGCAATAATATGACAAGACAACTATAGGAGCATCATTGGATGGAAAAATAATTTCATCCAACGTTGTAGCATGGGAATTTTGACCCCAAATATGATCTTGAAAATGATTGCTCTAATTCTTTTGATTGGCTGATTGCATCATTTGTATATCAGACATGTTGTAATTGGTTGAATAAGATGATTGCATCTGATTTGATGTATTCACTAGGTTAGTATAGAGCTTCAATGATTGGCAACATTCAATTAATTTCATATTGAAAATTCCATCGGGACCATTCATACCATTTGTAGCATCACATCCACATCGTGCCAAGAAAAGAGCCTTGTTGAATGAATCATGCAAGGTAGTAATCTCACCATAAGATCTAATCATGCTTGCAAATGAGACATCCAAACACCATAGATAATTCTCTTTTAACATTGAATCATGCACCATCCTTTCTAAATCTTGAACCCTTTGATACATGAGATGAAATCGATGATTAAATTGGGTAATGGACTCTTGAGGTGTCCTTCTTATAGAAGGGAAATAAAATAGTGAATCTTGTGAACTCGCATTGGGATCAAATTGAATTAAGAATAAATCCTTTAATTCAATCCATTAGAAAATAGAATTGGATGAGAGTCTCCCATACCATTGAAGTGCTACACCTTGAAATGTCTTGACAAATAGGTTGCAAAAAACATTTTCATGTTCAATTTCGAAGAAAAGCATTAGATCCTTGCAAGTCCTTACATGATTTGTAGCATTTTGTCCATTATTTGGGAAGAATAAAGGAAGCCTATTATGTGCATGCAAAGGAATCTCATGGATACCTCCCGGTATACACAACAAACTATCCATTGGAGCTAGATTTTTCCAAGATCTAAATTATTTAGTGTGATTATAACCATGAAATGTTTTTGGTTCAAGCCCTCCTTCTAGCGCCACTTTTCTTGGCGTGATGATGAAGGGTTTGCATAGCACCAAAAATCTAATTTTTCCAAGTTGTTCCAAGGCTGAATTTCAATTAGGCCCTCCTTCTAGTGCCACTTTTATTAAGCATCATTTTTACATGAGACAATGGCTAGAAATTTACATGAGAAAATTATCCTCTTGGAAGAATGATAGTAGTCACTCTCAAGGTTCCTTCTGGGTTGGGTCTCAACTGCTTGGATAGCTCAATAGAAGATAAATGTGAATCTATTCATGAGGAGGCCTTTTTTGGTTCGTATTTCGAAAGGGGGATGCAAAACAAACTCTGATTTAAAATAATACTCTCTTTTTGTATTTTTAGATTTTAAATAACAACAATATTAATCTAATTGATCTATCACAATCAACATGCAAGGAAAGTAAAAAGAAGGGTAACAAGAATTTAAACAAAATTGTTGAAAGAAACTAATGGACATAAACCAATATCACACTGCTTCACAAATTAAAATACCAAGAAGATGAGGAAAATCCACAAAACAAAGATCTGTTGAAATCACAATCTCAGCCAGGTAGATGCAATCATCAATGGGAATAAACACAGACGTGTGATAAGCCAAAACTCATCGGATCATGAAGCTACCATAGATGTGCACACACGTGATACAAGTTTATCTTCAAAGCACCAAAAAAGAAAGATCTCCTTAATAATTTGTCACAACGAAGCAATGTAGAGAAGGTAAACCCTGAACTAAAGAATCACAGATAATAATCATCACACAATCATCCGGTTCTTTGAAATAAATAAATGAGCAATTCACACATTGATAAATTTTGCAAAGATAGTAGAAGAATCACACTACGATTGAAGTACCAATTGTATGTATTATATTAATGATAAAAATCCAACCTTAATTACATTGAGTTCATACAATTTATAGAGTTGTGCTCTTATTTTCACAGCTAGGGTTTTGGCTACATCTAAATCTCAAAAATAAATTTAAACTATAGATTACATGAAGAAAACTACCTCTAAAAACAAGTTAAACTACCCTAGCATGGAATTAAACCTTGTGCATTACAAAAAACTAGAGCAAATCATGCATAAAATAACTCAAAACACAGCTGGAACTCATGCAAGCTCTTCATGAAACTTTGCGATCCTGCCCTTTATTCTTCGTTATAGCTCTCCTTCATATATCTAATTGAAAGATGTCCCCAAATCATGTAGAAATGACCCCAAAGAAGTGATCAATCTGACTAAAAATCAACTATAGAAGACTCAAAGTTGTTGATGGTGACGACCCAAAAATTTTGGATCCCGATGGTTGCTCCAAAAAAATGAAGTTGAAGAAATGACTAAGAGTTTAAACACTCTTTTGACAAGTTTCAGACTTTCGGAGGCTGAAAATCTGAAAAGGTAAAAAATTGGTTAAGTATCAAAAGAGTCTATTCTGGGAAAATTTTGGACTTTTGGACAGTGAAAATCCAACAAACTTCAAAAATCCAACTTCTAGCATTTTGGACTTTCAGATAGCAAAAATCCAGCAAAGTCCAAAACTCCAAAAATCTGACTTTCAACATTTCGGACTTTTGGACAGCGAAAATCTAGCAAAGTCCGAAACTCCAAAAATCCAACTTCCAACATTTCAGACTTTTAGACAGTGAAAATCCAACTTCCAGTATTTCAAACTTTTGGACAACAAAAATCGAGCAAAGTCTAAAACTCTAAAAATCCAATTTCTAGCATTTCAAACTTTCAAATAGCAAAAATCCAGCAAAGTCCAAAACTCTGAAAATCCAACTTCTAGCATTTCAAATATTGAGACAGCGAAAATCTAGCAAAGTCTAAAACTCTGAAAATCCAGCACTAAAAAATGGCTAAGTGCTGAAATTCTTTGAACTTATCAAAATTGAAGACTTACTATTCTGGAAGAATGTTGGGTGAGATTTTTAAAACTTCTTTGTCACTTCTTGGGTCTCCAAAAACCTTTATACTTCCATGGATGTCAGCTTCTCTTTTCGTTTCTTCGTAAACCTCAAAAGGTGGGCTCCAAACTTTTGCATGCAAGAGAAGTTTTCAGTAAAGTCTTATTGAAAGCATACAAAATATTCTAACTATCTAAGACAATTAGACAAGAAAAAACAAACTAAAAACCCAAAAACAACAAAAGACCCTAAAAAAAGGGGTCCCCATTAGGTCAAGTGGCCAAAATGGGGCGTGTGTTGTAGAACCACAACACATTGCTTGTATGGACAATACATGATGCCCCTGGGCTAACACATTTTTGTGGTATGCTCTCTTCTTAACACCTCTTTTTTGGTATGTTATAGTGCTAACACAAAATTAACATATTCAATTCAATTATACACGATCTTGTAGGCCTTTAGACAAAGGGAAAATTTTCATGTCCAGTTTGTGGTGCAAAGATGAAATTTCGTCATTCAAAAAGTTTAGGAAAGTAGGTGTTCGATGAGTATAGATACTTTCTCTATAGAAATCATAAGTACCGAATTACCAAAAAATAGCTTTCCAATGGGAAAGAAGAGACTACATCAAAGCCATAGAGAATGACACCTCACCTATGCAAGTTAGAATATAATAGAATAAATCATCGAGGTATTGTCATTCCATCTGATAGTTTTTGTATGAAATTTATATTTTGATATTGTGATTTGTTTACTAATGATGTAATTGATGCTTGTGAAGGTCATCAAGGCATTAATGAAGAACTTCCAAAAGGACTAAAAAGTTATCCTACACAATTTAGTGGGTTGTCATACTATGAGAAACTCTCAATCATGCATTTGTTTGATGCTATTCATATTGGAAAGAATGTAACAAAGACATTATGGAAAATATTGGATGGAAGGCCTGACAAATACAAAATTGTCAGAATTTGTAGTGACATTGAAGAATCCAACCATGTAATGAAAAATGTCATTTGATCAAATAACAATAGAGACCAGATTGATATTAGTGCCCTTATTTGGTTATTGTCAGAGTAGCAAAGCAATGCTATAAAAGAAGTCATAAAAAAATACAATTTCTCACAAGATTTGTTGCAAACATAAACAATCTCATATCAAAGAACAGTGAATTTGGGCCAAGAATGAAAACACATGATTGACATACATTTATTAAGGTAATTCATGTTATTTTGTATTCACTATATTTTTGTATACTACTTGTAGTTTTCATTGTATTATTTTATAAAATATTGATAAGATCATTTTACAATTATTGCAGTATGTTCTACCTTTCTCTCCCACACTACTTTGACAATAGTGTCAAACACGTTATATGTGATCTTGGAAAATACATGAGGTGGTTGTCATCAAAATAAATCAATAAAGAAGATATAAAATATTGGAAGAGAAAAATTTCTCATCTTGTGTAAAATGCAAAAGTGTCTACCTTTGACTTTTTTTAATGCACAAGAACACTACTTCATACATCAATTTAAGGAGATTAAATTGTGGGACATGTACAAACTAGGTCAATGTCGATGGTTGAGAGGCACTTGAAATTTGTGAGTTGTGTGGACCTATACAAACTATCATGGCCACAAATTTTGCATAAAAAAGTTGGATGACATGAAGAAAATTTGTGATTTTGAGATAATTGCAGTATCTGAGGTGACTAATATATCATCTAAAAACTACATACATCCTCAAAATTCTCAAAATCGATACTATGACATCTTGGATGATATACTTGAGTGCAACTTTAACTTCTTCAAATTATTTCTATTTGTTGTCAAATGGTATAGGCTACGATTGAATCAAAATGATCCTGATAGAATTGTTATTCAACATGATAATGGATTTACAATAATTAATACAAGGTCATTTGAGCTAGTTGGAAATGAGCCATATGTTCTTCCAAGCCAATGTGAGCAAGTGTTTTACTTAGAGATTCCACATAAACTAAGTTGGTCATTTTTTGTTAGACATGATACAAGAGGAAGGCCGATAAAGTATAATGTGATGGAAGAAGAAGATACTGAAGATGAAGAAGAAGAAGATGATGATGATGATGAAGAAGATGATGATGAAGAAGAAGAAGATAATGGTGGTGATGATGATGATGATGATGATGATGATGATGATGATGATGGTGATGATGATGAGATGGATGAAGAAGATGAGAAATGACATTATTGAAATGTACAAGCTATGTGATTTAATTATTTATATTGATTAGTATATATATTTAATATTGATTTATTGATTCAATTCTAATGATTACATATTTATATATTTATATTCAACTCTAATGACATGGTAACATTAATTTGATGATGAAATCATGGTCATGGTTAATTTAAGGTCATCATTTTGATATATATCAACCACCCTAGGTTTCATGTTATGGACCATGACAATTTGGAGAATGTAGATTTCCAAATGCGGGAGCATGGAGGTGTGAATATCGAAGTAGAAGGTAATGATCCCATGGAAGAAGATCACGATGATCAAAATGATATGATGAAGAAGATGATGATGATGATGATGATGACCTTGATGTACCTCTACTTCAGAAGGCATACAAACCCCTATATGAAGGCTCCTGAACAACTCTTCTTGCCGCTATATTATTGTTGGTGAACTTGAAGGTTATGAATGGTTTATCCAATGTAGCAATCACACATATGTTAAGGTATGTCATCTTTTTTTTATTTTTTTTAGTTTTAATTTCTTTACAGTTAACAAAGGGTGAATCATGTACCAATTAATATTTTTTATATTAAAAAATTATATTTTTGGTTGTAGGTTGATAGATGAGTGTTTGTTACCACCATCAAATATTCTACCTCACTCATACTGAGAATTATCTACCATTATGAAAGATATTGGAATAGAGTATCAAACAATACATGCATGTCTGAATGATCATATTATATATCATAAACAACATGAATTTGTAACAAAATACCCTAATTGTCATATTAGTAGATATCAATTAGATCAAATAGCAAAAAAGGTGTCTCACAAGGTTCTTCGGTATATTCCTATTATTCCACATCTGCAATGATTATTTAAGTGCAATAGCTTGACACAATTTATGGATTACCATGCATGCAATATAAGTCAAGATGACATATATGAATGTCTATAGATGGTTTAGCATTTAAGGAAATAGAGGAAACTTGGCCACACTTTAAAGAACAACCTCGTAATCTCAAGCTTTCATTAGCAATAGATGATGTCAATCCGTTTGGAGAGATGAGATCTGTTTACTTAGTGTGGCCTATTTTTTTTATCAACAATAACATTCCTCCTTAAATGTCCATAAAAAGGGAGCACAATAGTAATTTAAATTAATTTATTATAAATAATCCATCAACATGGTCATAATAATTATGTAGTATTTTTGTTCATTCAACTAGGTAAGTATCAAATTAAAGATATGAATGTATATATTGAGCCCCTTATTGATGAGTTGATGGTATTATAGAATGGGGTCACTATGTATGACATATCTAGACCAATAGGACAAAGAAAATTTCAATTACATGCAATGCTTGTATGGACAATACATGATGCTCCTGGGCTAACACATTTTTGTGGTATGTTCTCTTCTTAACACCTCTTTTTTGGTATGTTATAGTGCTAACACAAAATTAACATATTTAATCCAATTATACATGATCTTGTAGGTCTTCAGACAAAGAGAAAATTTTCATGTCCAGTTTGTTGTCCAAAGATGAAATCTCATCATTCAAAAAGTTTAGGAAAGTAGGTATTCGATGAGTATAGATACTTTCTCTACAGAAATCATAAGTACTAAATTATTGAAAAAACATCTTTTCAATGGGAAAGAAGAGACTACATCAAAGCCATAGAGAATGACACCTCACCTATGGAACGTGGAATATAATAGAATAAATCATCGAGGTAATGTCATTCCATCTGATGGTTTTTGTTTAAAATGTATATTTTGATACTTTTTTTATTTACTGATGATTTAATTAATGCTTGTGAATGTCGTCAAGGCATTAATGACCAACTTCCAAAAGGACTAAAAAGTTATCCTACACAATTTAGTAAGTTTTCATACTAAGAGAAACTCTCAATCGTGCATGTGTTTGATGCTATGCATATTGGAAAGAATGTAACAGAGACATTATGGAAAATATTGGTTGGAAGGCCTGACAAAGATAAAATTGTCAAAATTTATAGTGACATTGAAGAATCTAACCATGTAATGAAAAGTGACATTTGATCAAATAGCAATGGAGACCAGATTGATATAAGTGCCCTTACTTGGTTATTGTCTGAGCAGTAGACCAATGCTATAAAAGAAATCATAAAAAAAAAAAATTTCCCACAAGATTTTCTGCAAACATAAACAACCTCATATCAAAGAATAGTGAATTTGGGCCAGGGATGAAAATACATGATTGGCATACATTTATTAAGGTAATTCATGTTATTTTGTATTCACTATATATTTGTATACTGCATGTAGTTTTCATTGTATTATTTTATAAAATATTGATAAGATCATTTTACAATTATTGCAGTACATTATACCTCTATCTCTCCCACACCACTTCAACAACAGTGTCAAATAAGTTATATATGATCTTGGAAAATACATGAGGTAGTTGTCATTAAAATAAATCAATAAAGAAGATATTAAATATTGGAAGAAAAAAATTTCTCATTTTGTGTGAAATGCAAAAGTGTTTACCTTCAACTTTTTTTAATGCACAAGAACACTACCTCATACATCAAGTTAAGAAGATTGAATTGTGTGGACATGTACAAACTAGGTAAATGTGGATGTGATGCAGGAGCATCCTGGGTGAAAGAGCAATCTTGCATCACCCAAAAATATTTCTGTATTTGTATTCAATAAGGGCTATTTTGTGCAGAGCTGCTATTTATGGAAAGTTACTATTTTTGGTAATTTTCGTATGTGCTCAGAATGATCTGATTTCTTTCTTGGAGGTTCATTTTGGTCATATAAGTCTGCCAGTAAAGTTTCATTGCCAGATCAAGTGTATATTGGAAGATATTGAAGATTTTCGGTATTGGTAGCAGGGTACAGAAACTTTGAACTCAGTTTTTAAGGCTTTAGAGGCCCCGAATGAGGTCAAAAATTTGGGTGACGGGTGCTTGCGCTGGTCAAGCCTATAGAGCACTTCGTGGCATTTTCAAAATGGGGTTATAATAGCCGATAGGGTCAACTGGTAATGACTTATGGTCTTCGGAAGTTGGGCCACCCGAAATGACGGAAAATAATTTTCTTCAAAATTTCTGTTCGGGTTTCAAAGGTTATCTTGAGCCAACTATGATGTAATAAAATGTAAAATAAAATAATTCTAAGTTTGGTCGGCCTTATTGGCTAAAATTCTGGAACCTTCCCAGGCCATGGAAAATTGCCTATATAAGGAAGGCCGTATTGTTGTCTTGAGAGTTCAGAATAGTTCTGGGTAGTAGATCTGGGTATTGATTTGAGGCTTTGTCCTATAGAATATTGTAAGGAATGCCCATGTGGCTTTGCATATTGTAATTCTGAAAGTTTGTAATTCCACATTTGTGGAGATAATAAGAAGCCAATTTTCTGTTCTTGCATATTATTGTTGTTGTTTCTCTATTTCTATTATGTGTTTGTGGTATTAAGGGGAGCACCCTTCATCAAGTGGTATCAGAGCAAGAGTTCTTGAGTGTGTAAATAGATCACCGACCGTGAGGCAGTTTGCACCAGGACCGTGGCTAGGGTTTCAGCGCGCATCGTAAAAATGCCTCCACGAAGGGAACGTGGTAGAAGAGCTGGTGTTGTAACACCCGAGGTTAGAGAGTTGCAGAGACAAGTGCGAGCATTACAAGAAGAGATTCGTAGAGGAATGAATCTTAATGTCAGAGATGAAAGTGAGGATGAAGCCGAAGAAGAATATCAAGAAGGAGAAGCTGAAATTGTGAACCAGGAGGAAGAAAGACTTTTTCAGGCGATTTCTAAGATTGGAAAAAGACCTAAGATTGAGGTTCCTACATTTTCTGGAAATCTTAACCCAGAGGAATTGATCGACTGGATCAATGAATGTGAGGAATATTTTGAGTATGAAGATGTTGAGGATCCTGATAGGGTCAAATTTGCGAAGGCCAGACTGAAAGGTCATGCGAAGATCTGGTGGCAAGAAATTCAATTGGAGCAGAATAGAAGAGGGAAAGATAAAATCACAAGATGGGATCGGATGGTGGATAAATTGAAGTGATAGTTCATTCCTGTTGATTATGAGCTTGATCTACTAAAGAAAATGCAAAGTTTGAAGCAAGCAGGAAGATCTGTTCAGAGTATACAGAGGAGTTCTATCGACTCCTCATCAGAACAGGCCATGCAGAAGCTGATAAGGAGAAAGTTGCCCGATACCTTAATGGGTTAAGGCCAACCATTCAGGAGGAGTTGAATCTGGTTCGAATAAATAGTATTGAGGAGGCATACCAATTTGCCCTAAAAGTAGAGGAAAAGCTGAACAAAAAGTTCAAGAGTAGACAAAACGGAAGAGGTCACGGTGGACGATCTGGTGGATGGTCATATGGTGGCCGAAATGAAGATCCGAAAAAGAAGGATGAGGCCAGTAGTAGTCAAAATCAATGTGGAAATAATTCCAATCGCTTCTAGGATCAGAATAATAGAGATCAGAGAGGAAGAGGAAGAGGACAAGGATCTGGAAGAGGAGGCTTCCGTGGAACATGTTTTCACTGTGGAGAAGAAGGTCATAGGGCATTTGAATGTCCTCAGCGCCAAGGCAGAACGGACAGGAGAAATGAAGGCCAGGCCAGAGTTGCACATGTAGATGAAGATGCCAGATCGTCAAATTCTGAAGATGCTGAAAGAGGAGAAATGTTGATTAACAGAAGAGTCCTGTTGAGTGGTGAGAATGAACCTGAGCAAAGGAGGAGCCTATTTCGCACCAGGTGCAAGTGTGAAGGTAAATGTTGTGATGTGATCATTGATAGTGGAAGCACTGACAATTTGGTGTCAGAAGAGATGGTGACAAAGTTGAAGCTCAAGAGACAGAAACACCCACATCCATATCGGATTGCCTGGGTACAGGATGACCACAAGGTCATGGTCAATGAACAATGCCTAGTAAAGTTCAAGGTTGGCGGATACCAAGATGAGGTATTGTGTGATATCATATCTATGGATGCATGTCATATGTTGTTGGGTAGACCATGGCAGTTTGACAGATGTGCTGTACATGATGGTCATGCGAATACCTATTCCCTGACAAAGGATGGAGTGCGACATAAGGTAAAACCATTGAAGGAGATCAAAGAAAAGGTATGTGGTAATGCGAGGATAACTTTTGTTGATAGAAGAAATTTCCTAGATGGTATGAGGCATGAGCATGTATGTTTTGCTTTAATTCCAAAAGCTGGTAAAGAGGAAGCAGAAGATGTTCCTGTAGAAGTTGCAGATTTGTTGAATGAGTTTTAGGATATTGTATCTGATAACGTGCCTAATGGATTACCACCAGCCAGGAAGATCAGTCATCAGATGGACTTGATCCCAGGAGCGAGTTTGCCGAATAAGGTAGCACACAGAATGACACCTACAGAAAGTGAGGAGTTGAACAGACAAGTACATGAACTGTTACAGAAAGGATTGATCCGTGAGAGTTTGAGTCCCTGTGCTGTACCGACGGTATTAGCACCAAAGAAGAATGGAGAATGGAGGATGTGTACAGATTCTAGGGCAATAAACAAGATCACAATCAAGTATAGGTTTCCATTGCCATGAATGGATGATATTATGGACTGTTTGAGTGGAGCTGTGTATTTCTCAAAGATAGATCTGAAGAGTGGATATCATCAGATTCGAATCAGATAAGGAGATGAATGGAAGACTGCCTTCAAGACAAAGGAAGGACTATATGAGTGGTTAGTCATGCCTTTTGGGCTAACCAATGCACCGAGCACTTTCATGCGGCTCATGAACGAGGTTCTGAAAGAATTTTTGGGTAAGTTTGTTATTGTTTACCTAGATGATATTTTAATTTTTAGCAAGACATTGGAGGAACATATGATGCATATTCGTATGGTGTTTGAGAAATTGAGAGATGAGAAATTGTTGATTAATTTGAAGAAGTGCAATTTTGTGAAGAAAGAGTTAGTGAACTTGGGATTTGTAGTTTCAGCAGAAGGTCTAAAAATGGACCCAGAGAAGGTACAAGCTATCCTTGAATGGCCTACTCCAAAGAGTGCTACTGAGGTAAGATCTTTTCATGGTCTAGCTAGCTTTTACAAAAATTTTATCAGAAATTTTAGCAGTATTTGTGGACCCTTGACTGAAACAATGAGAGGGGATAAAAAAGAGTTTAAGTGGACTAATGGGGCAGAAAAGAGTTTTCAATTATTGAAACAAAAAGTTATAGAACAACCTATTTTAGCACTTCTAGATTTTAATAAGGTGTTTCAAGTAGATTGTGATGCTAGTGGTACTGCAATAGGAGCTGTTATGAGCCAAGAAGGTAAACTTGTTGCTTATTTCAGTGAGAAATTAAATGATGCCAAGAGAAAATATTCTATTTATGATCAGGAATTTTATGCTATAGTTCAGGCATTGAAAAAGTGGAGGCACTATCTACTTCCTAAAGAGTTTGTTTTGTATACTGATCATCAAGCTTTGCAATATTTGAATAGTCAAGGAAAATTGAATCAAAGGCATTTGAAGTGGGTTGAGTTTTTGCAGAGTTATACATTTGTTTTGAAACATAGGAGTGGAAAGTCTAATAGGGTTGTAGATGCTCTTAGCGGAAGGTAACTATTGCTAACAGAAATGCAGATTGAAGTGGTTGGGTTCAAGGAACTCAAGAATTTATATCCAGAGGATCCTGATTTTGGTGAAGCTTGGAAAGCTTGTACAGAACCTGTTACTCTAGACAGGACGAAATGGTTGGATTTCATCATCCAGGATGATATGCTATTCAGAGGGAGTCAGTTGTGCATTTCACGAAGTTCTATGAGGGAGAATCTCATCAAGGAGAAGCATAGCGGAGGATTGGCTGGACATTTTGGTCATGATAAAACCCTTGGTTTGGTTAGTGAGAATTATTATTGGCCACAGTTGTAGCAAGATGTGAAGAAGTTTGTACAGAGTTGCCAAGTATGTCAGATGGCGAAGGGAGTGAAGTAGAATACAGGGTTGTATCAGCCATTACCTGTACCAGAGAAGCCTTGGGAGGATATCAGCATGGACTTTATTCTTAGTTTACCGAGGACACAGCGGGGACACGATTCAATTTTTGTGGTAGTTGACAAATTTTCAAAGATGGCACATTTTATTCCTTGCAAGAAGACTAATGACATTGTTCATGTAGCAGAATTGTTTTTCAGAGAAGTAGTGAGACTTCATGGTTTGCCAAAGACCATAGTTTCAGATTAGGACACTAAGTTTGTTGGATATTTCTGGTGTACATTGTGGAAGAAGTTGAAGATAGATTTGAAGTTTAGTTCATCACATCATCCACAAACTGATGGACAGACAGAGGTGGTGAATAGGAGTTTGGGAAATTTGTTGAGATGTTTGGTTGGAGATAAGCCAACAGGATGGGATTTGATTTTACCACAGGCGGAATTTGCATACAATAATTCTGTCAACAGGAGCACTGGAAAATCACCATTCCAGATTGTATATGGAAGTAGTCCAAGAAATGCATCTGAATTGAGGAAGATAGATAAAGGAGAAATAAGTAGTGCTGAAGCTGAGGATTTTATAGAACACTTGAAGAACATCCATGAGGAGGTGAGAAAGCATATTACCAAGATGAATGCACAGTATAAGGCTAAGGTAGATGAGAAAAGGAGGTATAAGGAATTTCAGGTTGGTGATGAAGTCATGGTTCATTTGCGGAAGGAGCGGTTTCTAGTTGGTACATATAACAAGCTGAAAATGAAGAAGTTTGGACCATGTAGGATACTGAAGAAACATGATTCAGAAAACGCATATGAGGTAGAATTGCCTACTGAGCTAAATATTTCACCAGTGTTTAACATTTCAGATCTGACAGAGTATCATGAAGGAGGTGTTGAAGATGAGATCACAGCAGCACAGTGGAGTATTCCCGCAACTAGTTCAGACACTAAGGAGATCGAAGATATACTGGACAATCGTGTTGGCAGAAGCACAAGGAATAGGACATATGAAGAATATTTAGTCAAGTGGAAAGGATGACCTGTTGAAGATTCATCATGGCTGACAAAGGAGGAGGTTAGCCATCTTGGTTTTCCTCTGCACACCTGAGTCGTGACAGGGTCACTTCTCAAATTACCCCGGGTGTCTGATGTAGGAGCATCCTGGGTGAAAGAGCAATCTTGCATCACCCAAAAATATTTCTGTATTTGTATTCAATAAGGGCTATTTATGCAGAGCTGCTATTTATGGAAAGTTACTATTTTTGGTAATTTTTGTATGTGCTCAGAATGATTTGATTTCTTTCTTGGAGGTTCATTTTGGTCATATAAGTCTGCCAGTAAAGTTTCATTGCTAGATCAAGTGTATATTGGAAGATATTGAAGATTTTCGGTATTGGTAGCAGGGTATAGAAACTTTGAACTTAGTTTTGAAGGCTTTAGAGGCCCCGGATGAGGTCAAAAATTTGGGTGACAAGTGCTTGCACCGGTCAAGCCTGTAGAGCACTTCGTGGCATTTCTGAAATGGGGTTATAATAGCCGATCGGGTCAACTGGTGATGACTTATGGTCTTCGGAAGTTGGGCCACCCGAAATGGCGAAAAATAATTTTCTTCAAAATTTCTGTTCGGGTTTCAAAGGTTATCTTGAGCCGACTATGATGTAATAAAATGTAAAATAAAATAATTCTAAGTTTGGTCGGCCTTATTGGCTAAAATTCTGGGACCTTCCCAGGCGGTGGAAAATTGCCTATATAAGGAAGGCTGTATTGTTGTCTTGAGAGTTCAGAATAGTTCTGGGTAGTAGATCTGGGTATTGATTTGAGGCTTTGTCCTATAGAATATTGTAAGGAATGCCCATGTGGCTTTACATATTGTAATTCTAAAAGTTTTTTATTCCACATTTGTGGAGATAATAAGAAGCCAATTTTCTGTTCTTGCATATTATTGTTGTTGTTTCTCTATTTCTGTTATGTGTTTGTGGTATTAAGGGGAGAACCCTTCATCAGGATGGCTGAGAGGTACTTGAAATTTGTGAATTGTGTGGACCTGTACAAACTATCATGGCCACAAATTTTGCATAAAAAAGTTGGATGACACGAAGAAAATTTATGATTCTAGGATAACTGCAGTCTTTGAGGTCACCAATATATCATCTAGAAATGACATACATCCTCAACAATCTCAAAATTGATACTATGGTATCTTGGATAATATACTTGAGTACGACTTTAACTTCTTCAAATTAGTTCTATACATTGTCAAATGGTACAGGCTACGACTGAATCAAAATGATCCTAATAGAACTGTTATTTAACATGATAATGGATTTATAATGATTAATACAAGGTCATTTGAGCCGGTTAGAGATGAGCCCTATGTTCTTCCAAGCCAATCTGAGCAAGTGTTTTACTTAGAGGTTCCACATAAACCGGGTTGGTCATTTTTTGTTAGACATGATCTAATAGGAAGGCCGATAAAGTATAATGAGATAGAAGAAGAAGAAGATGATGAAGAAGAAGGAGAAGATGAAGAAGAAGAAGAAGAAGAAGATAATGGTGGTGGTGGTGGTGATTATGATGATGATGATGTTAGGAATGGGAACACTGAGAGGGGGGGGTGAATGAAGTACTAAAATGAACATCCACATAAACATGAAACATGAAATCAACACATGATACCAATATGGTTATGGGGAAACCCAAATAGGTAAAAACCTCGGTGGGAATTAACACCCACTAATATTTTGTACTAGTATTTTATGATCCTTGTTAGAAGATCCTTAACCATATTAGGAGTTTCTTTACAATGCATTAAGTATAGTAGACCTTGTCAAGGGTCAGACCCTATTATGAGTCTTTTACAATAGTCCTTATTAGGGGAGTGGATGCACTATCCTAGAGCTCACTGCTCAAGTGGTGAAGGCTACAACCTTTTGATCTCAGATACACACTATATCTATTGGATGAACTATCATTGTGACACTGCTTGTCAGATCAATTCTTTTGATACACTGATGCTTTGACCTCTTGCAAATCTCTAATACATCTTATAGTCTCTTCACACACTTCTTCTCTACTTATCACAACTCTCTATCCATATTTATATCAATTACAATAGGTACATCTCATATTTATATGCACATACAAAATAAACAACTAGGTCGGCCCTTAAACCTATTACATACAATGCTTCCAATTAAATTGGCTCAAGCGTGTTTAAAAACAAACATATATACATGTTTAAAACCTAATTACAATAGGTGCATAGCCTTTATATCATTATAATATAACTACAACTCAAAATGCTAATAGTCGGCCACTTACTATGTTCTTCACTAGCACACACTAGTTGTGTAACTTCAACTGTCTGTATCTTTCTCATACTTGCATATTTGATCATGTGCTATAGACTAAGCATGAATATAGTCTAGCCAACTTAACTTCTAGGGTGCACACCATAACTTGGTCGTACATAGTGCGCTAATGCTCTGAGCTTTAGGAACTCTATACATTGTCCAGTCTTTAACACTTAGTTGATTTATGATCTTTCCATCAAGTGCGTTGACTCCAAACTACGATATGACTTTTTTTCCATAATACATTAGAATAGCCAACTTTCCAAAAATCTCCCCCTTTGTCATTGATGACACTTTGGACACTTTCTTGTCTACAAGTAACAAGTTGTTCAAGATGTTTACTAATTCTATGAGGGGATTCTTCATCACTTGTTTCTCCTTGGCCTTCTCCATCGCTAAGACGCTGAACTTAATTAGGTCTTCTTCTCCCCATGAATCCAAACTGGTTGTGTTAGGTGTCAAACTTGACAACAATGTTGTTGAGGGAGTGATTGGAGTGCTATCCATCACTTCTTGTTTGACCTTGATTAGTTCAACTGATGTTTTATCTTTTTGTTCACTTCCTTTTACCTCTTCTTCTTCTTCTTTTTGTTTTTCAGCTTCTTTTTCTTTTTCTCCTTCTTTCTTTTCTTCCATCTTTTCTTCTTCTTTCTCATTTTTTATATCCTCAATCAAAATTTCTTCTTGATGAGTAGGAGGAATGTTACTGCATAAGATTTCAACTTCTTGTGTGCTCACAAAAGCTTCTTCAAACTTTTCCAACTCAGTGTCAGTGGCCACCATGGCTATCTCTACATTATCAATGATGATGGTGCTATCTTTTAGTGACTCTATCATGGGCACAAACTTAATTGTCTCTATTTGTGTTTCAAATACAAACATTAAGTCCTAAGGACCTTTCATTGATGCATTAGTGGGCTCTGACACCTTGACTTTCCTTAAGGGTGCTTGTGCTGTGGGTGCAGTAGTTGGATACTTGTGCCTATTCATAAAGACTTTCTCAAAGGCTTTCTCTATTTCCTTAGCCACCAGATCATAGTTTTTGTCCATTATATGCAAAGTCCTTGACTTTGTTCTGAGATGTTGCTTCACCATATATAACAATAGAGATTTCTCTTCTAAGGAACATACTACAAGAGTGTCATCTAGAATCTTTTCCCTTATCCTTAAATCCTCTTCAATGACTTGTCTCTTTTGGAATTCTAGGATGTTCCATACATTGTCAAGGATCATAGTCTTAAGTTCCAAGACCATTTTTTTGAACTTCAGCATGTGTTTGACTATCATTACATGTATCTTAGATTTGTCTATCTCACTATATTTTTCATAAAACTTTCCTACTTGATCAATTCTTCCCTCATCAATTATTCTTGTACTTAGCACACTAAGACTAGGTTTAAACCTTACTTCAGGAGGTGCTTGTGAGTTGTTTCTGTTCCTTGTTACTCTTGAGGATGGATGACCAATGCTAATCTCTTTCTTCTTCTTTGGCATTACCTTATACTCAGGAGGATCGGTAAGGTCAATGGTTTCTTTGGGTGCAGAAGGAGTAACACCAGTTTTACCCTTCTTTTCATCAGATATTTCAATTTTCACTTTCTTTAGCTTAGGATCATTTGGTTCTATCTTTGCTACATCTGCACTTTCTAATTCCAAAGAAATATTTTGTTCCCTTGCTTTGTCTAGGTCTACTTGAGACACTCCATGTATTCTTAAGATCTCAGAGGTAACCTTGGCAACCTTCCTCTTTGTTGATGAGTTGTTCAGTTTAGCATCTATCTCTCTTGGCTTCTCCTCATAGGTTCCCCATCTTGGCTCATTGGGGTCTTTAGGTGCTGATAACAGAACTAAGCATAGGCCTTGAGAATAGGTTCTTCCACTTCATATCCTAGTGGATGAATCCACTTTATTCTTGGTTTAACTACCTCCATGCATGTTGTGTCTGTCTCAACCATAAAATAAATAGTATCCTTGTATTTCTCAATAATGTTCTCTGGTATCCTGTACCTCATCTACATTTTGACCCTGAATGTCTTCAACTCTAGCGTCATATAGTCTCTTAGAGTGCTCTATATAGATGCCTTGAAAGATATCTGAGGCATGGTAGGAATAGTCTTGTCTAGATATGAATCTGACACTTTTCCAACAATATGGAAGTACATATAGATAATTAGGGACACAAACCTAAATATCTTGGTTTTATCATGCTTGATTGCCTTGATGTTGTCAATTAGTTGTGTGTGCAAGATCTCACATAGGTTGAACTCTCCATTTTCATTAACAATTCTTATGGCTACAAGAATTATGGCTACAAACACACTGTTTACCCTACTGGTGTGTTGAAACCTATATCCAAGTATCATAGACATCAATTTGATGTCATTTTTCTCAATAGGCTCTATGGTCATTCTATGCCTATCACTCCTTGACTTGCAAGTTTGTTCAACAATCTTCCTCACATCTTTACCCACTGGAAGGATGACACCTATTCTTGAGAGGCATGTCATCTCATGAATTAGGTCACTGGTAATTCTAACCAGCACTTCACCTATCCAAATAGGTCATCATGAATCCTTCTCAAAAGAATCTTGATCCATTCTGATTCATAGAACTCATATGCCATAGCATACTCCACTATAGGGTGATTATCCCAGCACGCATACTCATCCATGAAGGTTTTGTCTAGTTTTAACATAGTTTCCATGTGTGCCCTTAGTCTATCCAATCCTATTGGTTCTTTCTTATAGTAGATGTATGCCCTAATGTCCTCGACATGCATAACACCCATAGGTGTGTAGGAGAATGCCCCTTCTAGGTCATCTAGTGTAGATTTAAATGGATGCCTCTTAAATACATATCTTTTCTTCTCTGCAACATCAAATACTATAGGAGTAGCCATCACTTACTTGTATATCACTTTCATAAAGGTTTCCAAGAGATTTTAAATCGGGGCAACAAACTAAGGTTTCCGCAACTGATCAAATGCACAACAAATCACTTGATGAGTTAAACTGCAATCCTTCTCAATCAACTACTAACACTCTTCTACTCTTCAATTGCTCTTAATTTGAATGCAATGAGAGATCTTCTAACTTTTTTGTACTTTAAATTAGAAATTTTGTCATTAATGCTTGTCACGTAAACCAAGCTGTCACTTGGAAATTTCTATTTTTCATTCTACAAATAATTAGCTTGTGTGCTCTTGCACAAAGGTTTCCTTAGTCTCCAAAAGCTTAAGTCCAAAGGCGCATACTCTGAGAGTGAGTATACTAGCCACACAGGGGTCTAGAGCTAAATTAGCTCCCCCTATGACCCTAAGGGCCATTCATCCAGATGTAGAGGGTGCATCCACTGCAGATGCATCCAATACATACTCATCAACCTTATCCTTCTTTACTTCTAACCAAATCATGCTCACATTCTCTGAGGCTTTCACAAACTTGACTTCTCCTTCAGGATCCAATACTAGTTCTTTAGTCTTTTTAGAGCTTTCCTGACCTTGCGTCCTTGATCTACAAAACTTTGAGATATGTCCAACCTTGTTACAAGAGTGATAAATGAATGGAGCCCTTATATTCCTTGGTTCATTGACATGAGTCACCATCTTACATTGTTTAGCTAAGTGACCATTATAGTTACATATCTGACATGTAACATTCTAAGAACTTCTTACATTTGATTCATTCTGATTTCTTTGATTATGAATCTTGTTCTTTTGACTTTTCTTGCAATTCATATCTCTATGACCAAATTTATTGCATGAATAACAGTAACCATTGAAAGGTCTTACCTCTGTACAATTCTTTGCTATGTGTCCATGCTTGTTACATGCATAACAAGTGCATTCTACTGGTTTGCGCTCATTCTTAGATGGTTCACCATTATGTTTAGTTTGATCTTTAGTATTCTTAGAGTATCAATATTCTTTTTGTGTACTCATTCTTTCTTTCATGTTGTCAATCTGATTTTGTGCTTCATTGTATCCAATGTAGCTAGTATCTCCTTTAGCTCTTCTTGCATACAACTGAGATTCTATCAAATCAAAACTGGTGTGTAATTTATCAATGTGACTCTTAGCCACTTTCAATTCAAATTCCAAGCTTTCCTTATTGTTTCTTAGCTCTAAGATTTCCATATTTTCTTGCCTCAATTATTCATTCAATTGAAGGTTCTATTTGACCTGTTCATCATAGACTTCCTGATTGTTAGTCAGCTTATCATCAAATTCTTCAAGTTGTTCTTTTAAAAATTTATTTTCTTCATTCAACTTCTTGACCATTGTCCCTAGATCACTGGTAGAGCATTCTTTCAAATCTTTCCTTAGCCTTTTGATGACTAATTGAGCATCACTATTTTTTTCCCTTAGTTCTTCAGTTTCTCTTTTAGATTTTTCCAGGTCTTCAAGAGTAGCTTCAAGATTTCTTTTCAGATGTTTCATTTTTTATTTGTTTATGATCTTCTCAAGTGGTTAAACTTCTTTGCTGATGACCAGATCTTTGATACCAATTGTTAGGAATGGGAACACTGAGAGGGGGGGCATAACATACCTTTATCCCATTCATGGAAAATAGGCTCAAACCATGTAATGAGGATGGAGCTATGCATATATCCTCTCATTAACACAAAAATCAGTGTTAATTAGAGGTAACTCATTGGGTACCCATTCTTTCTCAATATGTGTGTATCAAAAGGGAACCTTAATGTCACCTTTGGTATCATCATCATAAGAACATGACCCCCCTTTAGCAAGGAAAAATTGCATGCATTTATTGAATTTTTTTCTAATCTTTTGACCTCTAGTTGATCTCCCCATTTTAGCCATACTATATGTAGAACTTTCATCTATCATTCCCTCATTTCCCTCATTCAATGTAGATAGATTTGACAAGTACCTATTTGGTGGGTCCTACAATCCATCAAATGAGATATTGTCAGGTCCCCGATTCAAATAGAGTTTTGATAATAATTAAATAATATATATAAAATAATCAAGTCGTGACCCATATGTACAGTTCTTTTTTGTCTATATGTGGGAGATATAAAATGTACTAAGTTGAAAGTGATTATATAATTATATGTCTATACGGTTCTTCTTTGTCTATATATACATTATATGATTATATAATATGTCTATTTATAATATATGTGCTCAGTGATAAACAAAAAGAATATAAGAAAATTATGTTTATTTATTGACTTATACCCGCTGATCCATGTCACTATGCACGATCCTCACCAAAGGGGTTAAATTTCTTGCATATGTTAATCATTTATCTTAAGTTAGCTAAAAATTACATGATACATATGCTACAAATAACTTATAAAACAATATGAACAATATGCAACATCGTAAACATGAACAAATTTACCTTATATATGGAATGCAATATTGTCAAGAGAAGGGGTGACGATGTCTGTAGTCAATTGCTTGTTTGCAAAAAGGGTGACAATTAAACACAATATATGCATGTATCATCAGCAATTAATTGAGCTTCATAAGCAAAACATTGGTAATTATAAATCACATATGTTGTAATCATTAGAATTGAAATCAATAAATCAATATTAAACATATATACTAATCAATATAAATATATATAAATAATTAAATCACATACCTTGTACATTTCAATCATGTCATTTATCATCTTCTTCATCCATCTCATCATCATCACCATCATCATCATCATCACCACCACTATCATCATCACCATCATCACCATCATCATCACCACCATCATCATCATCACCATCATCTTGATCTTCATCATCTTCTTCTTCTTCATCATCTTCAATATCTTCTTCTTCCATAACATTATACTTTGTATACACCTAAAAATGGTCACCTAGACTATTAGCCCCCATTTGCTAAATCATCAATTGTTTATTCTTGATCAAATCCTAGTTCTATCATTTATTTGATTATTTTCTATGGGCTAACCATCTTATCCTAAGTCTTTATTTATTTAAAAGGAATATTTCCTCCCCTTTTAATAAATAAAATCCCTCACTTTTCCTCTTATCCTAAGTTGCACAAATAAAGTATTATTCTTATTTTATAAAAAGAGAAAAAGCACTTTTTGTCTCATATGGACACAAAAGTCAACTCTTATTTTCTCATTGGAGGATATGTGTGCACATGGATTGCTCTTCTTTCAATCTCCACCGTTGATTAAATCTTTTGCCTATTAATCTCCATGGTCCATTCCTTCTCATTTCCTTTAAAAGAAGAGCTCTCTTCTTCATTCTAGATCCCCAACTTTTTATGCTAACTTTATGCTGCAGGTTTTCTAGGTACACTTTGGAGCTTTTGAAGATTTGGAGCATTGTTGGCATTCATCTTGGATCTTCATCAACACTCTATCTTCTTGTCTTCATTCTTGCATCATCATGGCTTTCTTGCTTCATAGTTAGATTTCATTTCTTGCATAGTAGCTTTATTTTCATGGCATTCTTAGCTTAGATTTCCTTTATGCTTTAGATTAATTCATCTAGTTTAACTAGGAGGCTTTGTAATACTTGCATCTTTCATTTCCATAGTTTAGCTCCCATTTCCATTCTTAATCTAGCTTGCATTGCATTTCATTCTTGATTCTTGAGGATATTGGAATTCTTGCCCTTGTCTTCATTGAATCTCCCATTGCATGGTTTACTAGCAAGGTTATAGGCTAAATAGCTCTAGCTGAGAGCATTCTTAAAAGCCCTTGCACTCCATGCCTAGGGAGCTATGGACCAATTTATGAGGGCTCATTCTTGAGTTTCCTTGCATGTAATGATCCATAGAAGTGTGACACATTTATAGCACACATTTTTGGCGCCCACCGTGGGGCAGAGTAGACTAGCTTTGTCCCTTTTTTTTCTGCATTTCTGTCATTTTCTGTCAATTTTTTGGCAAATTTTCAGCTTAATTTTTTGTCTCTATTTTTTTGTCTCAGATTGTTGTGCGATACTTTCCAGAAGTATCACGCTATATACCTCTGTATGTGTGTGTGATACTTCACCTATCATAAGAAGTATCGCGCAATATACCTCTGTATGCACGTGCGATACTTCGCCTGTCAGAAGTATCGCCTAGCTATAGTAGAGAATATTGCCTGGTGTCGGGTGAAGTATCAAAAGTTTAAGTGTGATATATCGTTGGAAAGGTCTTTCCGAGCCTAATCCAACCATGATGGTTTCATTTTCAGATTCTATCATTTGATCAATTATTTTTGCACATTATCTGATTTTTTTTTCATGTACTAATCATTGTTAGATTTTGGATTTTGATTCTCCTAACTCTTTTTGGTCTAACAAGTTGTGGTTGTAGGTGCTTCTTGCTTGAAATTTGCTAAAATCACATGTCAAAAAGGGCTACTAATAGTTTTTGCAGGGCTGCCCTAAGCATAAAAACCAAATCAAGTGCTTGTTTAATTGCTTTCTTTATTAAGTGTGGCATATACTAGTTGTTTCCTTTCATAGGCACTTAATACCTTGTAGAAATTTTGAGGTGGTAGGAGAGTATGCTCTTCACCCTTGTGGTGAAACAAAAATCTTGACCCATCTTGGGATTTTGAAAGCAATGGGGTAATTGAATCTTTGCTTGGTGTGTTTGGGAGAGATTCTTGAGATAGGGGAGTATGCTCTTCACCCTTGTGGTGAACCAAAAACCTTGAACCTCAAGAATTAATCCACTATTTGTTTAGCTTAGGATTCTTTAGTAGGCCTACTCTTGAGCAATCAAGAGGAATGACCCAAGTGGGGACAACCTTGTCATCATTTTCCTTGGTGGCGAGTGATTCCAACTCACTATAATCTCAAGGCTATCGAGGACACAAAACCTTGATAGACATAGTACTTATCTTCGCTTGATGTGAGTAACTTGTGGGATTGTGACCATGAGAAAAGTATTAAGCAAGAATGCTTAAGGTACTCTTGAGGCCGCAAGGTCCTAGTCCTTTATGAGGAGCAAGAGGGGTGCTATGAATGGAAACCCTTACTATGAACCATTAGATAGAGGCCACCTTATTTTAGCCGCTTAGCTTCTTGGTGCAAGGATTGATCCAAGTGGACTTACCCGGATCACCCCAAGACATTCACCATATGTGTTCCTTTGGTTGTGTTTTTGACACTTCCATGACAACACCAATATCTCTTGTGGGAAACCACTTGGTGTGAGGCAAGGGAGCATCAAGTTGTGGGCCATGTTGTTAAGTAATGAGCCTTGTCCTTCTAGGTAGTAATTGCTTGAATTGTCTTCGATTGTGCTATACCAGTGTAAACGTTCTCAACATTCAAACAAACGGTAGCATTCATAAGGTTCTCTATTTTGATATCACAAGTGCTTGTCTTGGCAAGGTTGCTTTTGCCCTTGTTTCAAGTGTTCTATGACATGTTTGATCCCATACTATTTGCAAACCTGTCTTTTATCTTTTGCTACTGCTTGTCAAACTGAGAAATTGCACTATTCAATCTACAAATTTGGTCCAAGTGCTTCAAAACTGAGATTTTTATATTCACTGGTCAAAAAAATTGCCCAATTCTGCAACAGTATCGCACGCCTTACTGTGAAATATCGTGCGATACTTCACACCCTGCTATTTTATCGCACGCTTTGTTGAGATATATCGCGCGATAGTTTGTGCCTTTTGGATTATCGCCCCGCTAGCCTGGAGTCTATCGCCCAACGATACTGCAGTCTATCGCCTGGCTTAAGGTGAAGTATCACCCAAACTAAGAAGTATCGCCCTGTCTGCCTGGAAAGTATCACCCAGAATCTTTTTGCTGTCCTGTCATTGCTACAATTCAGAGTTGCTAAACTTGCACTTTAACCTATCGTAGAGTGTCTTTTTCTGTTCTTACCTGAAATTGGTTTGTTACCTACATGCTTAGATTTGTTCTAGAATGAAACAAATGAGCTAAAACTATTGGATTTGAGCTTAACAAATGCTACTCTTGATCACTTGTCGCATCACGGTTACCTCTCTAGCTACTTGCTTATTGAGCTTCTTGCTCGCTGCTCGGCTTTAGTCAATTGATTGCTGTAAGTGCTTGAGCAATTTTGACAAGCCATCTCTCTATTGTTCTACTTTGACAAGTGATCTTTATTAGCTTTTCTTATCTCAAATCTAAGAAACTTTGTCTCATTCTATTAGTCAACCAACATCTCTTTTCATGCCGGTTACAACTCGGTCTCAATTTGAGCAGGAGAGTCATCCTCCGTTCAATTATACATAGTTACCTTCTCCAACTAGACGTTCAAAAGCACCCATTAGCAACAACAGTTCTAGTTCTGACCAATCTAAGAATTCTAAGGCTACACTATGGTATAAAGGAGGTTTCCTCTTTTCCGCATTCAAGACCCCCAAAAACACAGACAGTGTCTCACTCACTTTGACTGAACAAGAAAAGTTTCAACTCTTACAAGAACACTTTGAGCATAAGGATAATCAAGCGCGCTTAGACAAAGAACACAATCAACAAAGAATGGATGCTACTAGGCACATGGCTTATAGAGGGACATTTCATGCGCAACCTGAGACTAGTAATCATGAGCATAGACCTCTTTTTAACAATGGCAACAATGACAACAACACGCCACCAAGATCTCCTCCAAGGCCAACTTTTGCTATGCCTTCTTCACCACCTAGACCTCCTCCCTCTCAACATGAGGCAGAGGCTAATGATGAGATTTCTAGTGAGGATCTTATGAGATGTGAATAAGATGTGGATTTCCAACGAATGATGCATAAGCTTTTAGAGCGTAATGGCGATCAATATTTTCAATATATGACTTCTAGAGGATACAAGCTTCCTCCCGGCTATGATGTCAGACAAATTGTCCAACAAAAAGTACCAACTGAATTGGAAGTCCTTCAAGAAGAATTACGTCGAACAAATCAATGCCTTACCCAAATGGCATTAGAAAGAGAGCCTCCAAAGGTCTGTTTTGTAGAATCAATTTGTGCTCTTCCTTTTGATAAAGATCTATACATGGTCCCGTTTCCTAAGGATATTGAGGTTCCTAAATATGACAAGTATGATGGAAATGGTGACCCTCATGACCATGTGCATCATTTTTATGCTCTTAGTATGGACTTTCTTCATGAAGACACATATCTTCTACGCTTATTCCCTCAAAGCTTAAGAGGCCAAGCTTTGGAATGGTTTGCGAAATTGACACCACCTCTTAAGACTTTTGATGAGTTAGCTCAGCGATTTACCCAGCAGTACTCTTACAACATCCAACAACCTGTCACTGTGATAGATCTTGGTAATCTAAGACAGCATCAAGGTGAGCCATTTGCAACTTACTTACAACATTGGAGGTCATTGTATTCTCGATATCCTCGTCAGCTACCCGAAAGAGAAAAGATTGACATTTTCGTCAACACACTTGTGCCTGAGCTATTTTATGATCTAAGGAAGCAACTGTTCTCCTCCTTCCATGACATGGTTGAAAGTGCATATCGGATTGAGGATGTAGCTATAAGAAAAGGGGATATTGTTATTAATAAAGATGCTTAAGGCAATGGTAAAGACAAGAACAAACCTTGGAATAAGAACAAGTATGTTGTTAATGATGGGGTTGTTGATGCTCCTAAAGTTAAAGAGCCCGATTTCAATCTCTCCAACGCTATCTATGCAGCAAAACAATAAGAAGCTAGCAACACTCACAATGCTCCTAAACCTCAATATGCAGATAAGCCTAAGAAGTCATTTCGAAAGCGATTCTATACCAAGTTGGCAGAACCTTACGATGTGATCCTTAAGACTTTGGTTGACAATGGATATCTTACACTTCCTGATAAACCTGGTAACTGGGATTCGATAAATAAGCCTGATTGGTGGAGGGAGGATCATTACTACCATTATCACAGAAACAAGGGACATCCAACAGACAATTTTTTTAGGCTTAAAGATGATATTCAGGATCTTATTGAGAATGGCACAATCTCCACTAATGGCTTAACTAAAAATTCTGATCACACAGCTTTCAAAGATCCTCTACCTAAGCATGATAAGGGGGAAACCTCTCAAACACATAAGAAGAATCATGATGCAAAGATCAATTACATGTATCCTTCTAATACGCTTGTGATTAACATGGTAGAGCCCATTGAGAGAGTTCTAATGATGAGGTCTCAAGATGATAATAACACCAATCATGGTAAGCCAAAGTTAGTCTTGCAAACACGTGGTAGTTCATCTTCCCGAAGTGAGACACTGAATGCTATTACTAGGGGGCAAGCCAAGATTGTCCTTAAAACTGTGCAAGATCTCAAGCAAGCTTTGCCTTCCAAACAAGTGGCTCCTTCAGCCACCCCTAGCTATGATCTTGTCCAACATTTGCAAAAGACACCAGCACAGATATCTATCCTTGAGTTGCTTCGATTATCCTCTTTGCATAGAGAGATTCTTGATGAGGCCCTACGTACAACATGTGTTCCCAATGACATTGATCTAGATCAATTTTAGGCTATGGTCAACCACATTTCATCTCCGCTATCTCTCTCTTTTTTTGCAGAAGATGACATATCTATTGCTCACCCACATAATCTAGCTTTACACATTGAAGTTCTAGTCTACAATACCCGAGTCCGCCGAGTCCTGATAGATAATGATGCAGGGTTAAATATTATTTCTTTCAATGTCATACAACAATTGGGTCTGTCAGAATTGGCTGTGGATTCCAAGAAGAAGATTACTATAAAAGCTTATGATGAAGTGGAAAGATCTTCCAAAAGTCTTGTCACGCTGCTTGTCTGAGTGGGCCCTATCATGAAAGATATTAGCTTCCAAGTATTGGACATCCCACTCGCATATAACATTCTTTTGGGTCATCCTTGGATCCATGACATGGAGGCTGTTCCTTCCACTTATCATCAGTGCGTCAAATTTTCGTACAATGGCACTGAGGTTGTGATTCCTGGAGACCATACTATTGCTATCAATGCTCTTGCTGCTACTAAAAAATTTGTTCCTCATAATGAACCTTTTGTTGATCCTAGTATGTCTCTAGATGCTGCTGAGAAATCGCTTAAGATGATGAGCCTTGGTATGGGTGAATATACGCTAGATTCCTTCGCTTCTATACCTGTTTCTCCTAGGTCATATGGGAAACCTTCTGATCACATGAAGCCTTCCACTTCTACCATGACGATCTTTGATACTTTTGTTCCTTCATCCATTCCTTTAGAAGCAGAGAGAGAAGAACAAGCTATTCAAGAGTGGATCTATAGAGAGGATTCTAGAAATACTCCCATGCTCAGTAATTTAGACATAGATATAGATGAGTCACCACTACACACTATGGCTCACATGGGAGATGATCTTCCCTCTACTTCACTTCTTTGGGGAGAAAAATGTATATCTACTGATGATATGGATGTTGATATGGTTCATTCTTGTAGTAATCACCCCGACATGGTTGATGGGTCTTGTGTGGGGTCTGATGAGTTTGTTCCTCGTATTGCCTTAGTGGACCACATTGGTTCTTCTATGACAAGTCTAGATCTAGCTACTTTTGGAGCTTACCCTATAGGCTCAACCTCTCTTGTTACCAGAAATGACACCCCTCAAATCAATGCTATTGAACCAGTCACTTCATTTCATCTCCCATCAACACCTGTTACTTCTTCCACCAACGAACTAGCAAAAAAAAAGATTGAATCAGCAATCAAACATCACGGTCATCAAGTCAAAAGAAAAGAGCAATGGTCAGATGGCGAAAACCACATTGTGGCGGTATCTGAACCTAAGAAAAGTAAAAATAAAAATCTGCTCAAAAATAATGATTCTCAAATAAAAGATGACAAGTTGATTCTCTACAAAAAAAATGGTGCACTACTTCAAGCATGATCTCATATCTATTACACTTCAGCCCATTCCTAGAGCTAAGAACAAAGTTGGTAATGCCTTGGTTACTTCAACATCCATCTTACAAATGAAAAAGCATAAATTTCGCTTCAAGTTCCTGGTGGATGAATTACGCTATCCTGCTCACAAATCTTACAATCCTACCATCTTTTCATATCTTCCACCTCATATTCCTCTTGCAAATCCACCACACCATTCCTTCCGCCATCCCTTACACTTTTCCTTTGTCTCTAGTGACTTGTATAGGAAGGGTCTAGATGAAACTCTCCTTAAGTGTCTAGAAATAGAGGAGTTAGAAAAAGTGCTAGCTGAAATCCACGATGGCATATGTGGATCACATTCTAACGATCCTTCGCTAGCTCAAACATTGCTTAGGGCTGGTTATTATTGGTCAAACTAGTTGAGAGCTCCTATCACCACAGTTGCAGCATTTGGGCCTGGGGCCTATCAGTTCTCTACATCAGAGGAAGCAAATTCTTGATGCCCATTTCTGTCTGGGGCATTCTTTGTACATACTTTATGATCCTAAAAAAATTCCAAAAAAATTCATATATGATGCTGAAAAAATCCTAAAAAGCATATAAAGTCTTGAAAAAATACAAAAAAATCAAAAAATTCAAAAATTCAAAAAAATATTGAAAAAGTGCCTTGGTGAAAACCTGGAAACAGGCGCCTTGGTAGCAAAAATACAAAAAAATTTATAAAAAGTCCTGAAAAAAATTGCAAAAAAAATCTATCAAGTGGTGAAAACCTAGAAATAGGTGTTGCTTGAGACCCTCTGCACCTATGTCTATCAGTCTTGTGTGGCGCTCATTCGCTCCACTTCTCACTTTGCCTCTCCTAGCTTGGAATTGATTCTTGTCTTAGTCTAGGGGGCATCTATTGTTTTAAGCTTATCTTGGGTCTCTTTGTGCATCTGGGTTTCTTAGGCACCTCACAAATGGTGTTTTTCAACACCACCCCAACTGTGTTTTTCAACACTACCCTAGCGTCGAGTGTTTCTTAACACTTATCAGATGTCCTACCCGCAGTCTAGATGATGTAGTATTTCTCATTGGTAGATGCGATACTCAAAGTTTGACTCTATGACCTACACACACGCACTTGACTCACTGAGACTTTCTTGGCTTTATTTTATTTGTGTGCTGTCTATGATGCTTTCTTTGCTGAGTGTTCTCCCCCTATGATCATTTTCGATGATGCATAGCTAGAAGATTGAAGGAATGAGAACATGTTTTATTGCTTTTTCTGCTTGTGGATATATTTTGTTGGTCCTCACTGTCATGAGCATTTATGCTGGTCTTACTTGACACTATGGACCTACAAGGTATTATCGTTGACTATTTCGCAAGTGCATGCTTATAGTCATCTTGACTTTCTTGTGTCTCGATGTGAGCATAATCTTGCTATATCAAACTTAGGTAATCTCAATGCACTAGTCATCTTGACCTACATGTCTTTGATGCCTAGGTGAGATTTTCACATTTCTATCTAATATAGATCATATTCAGATCCACATAGTTATGCTAGTGTGTATTGTATGATCTTGCGATGCTACCAATAACGCTCGATGATGAATATTAGATATCTATTAGCTTTGTGACCTTACAAGTAAACCACTTTTCATGTAGCTTGCATTCTTAGGTTCATGTTAGTTAGTTTTGCATCTTGCATATGGAGAGAGCTCTCCTTTCATCTTTCGTGGACTTGTTAATCAACTGCGCTCACCTTTCACTTCTTCCTAATCATGTCTTTCACTTTTTTGTCTTTCATATCACATCATTTTTCTTTCATTTCGGGATCAAAACTGAATTCCAAGTTCTCCTTGATCATCCAAATCACCTTTTCCCCCTCTTTCACTCAGTTGGCTAACCTTTTTGAGGCCTGATCCTTCGATCTTCGCTGGGGCATTCTTCACCTCTTCATCCCCATCCCTCTCAACTTCTAGTCTTTCATTCACTTTCAATCTCAAGTTCAAATTCTTCCCCCTCTCCATGGTGTTTTTGGGTTGAGGGACCGCTTGGTTCATGCCCCGTGTCCCATGTGTGGGGCATATCTTCACTACTTGATGGTTATTCTGTTCTCTTTCTTCGATTATGATTTCTAATGATTTGATCATGTTGCTCTTGCTTCTGCTTTCCCTCTACCTGGATTTCGCTTTTGATCCCGAGGGGGCAGACACATCATATCTTATTGGCTATCTCTTTCCTAAGTGTTCAGTACTATCGCTACCAGGCTGACCATGTAGGATTTGCTATCTCTCTGCACTTCATTCTTTGGAGTCAGATCGCTATTTGCTTGCCTTCTTGGCTATCTCTTGCTTTCTTGGCTGATCTGAGTTGCTTTGTGATCCCAAATCGATCTCACATTTCAACTTCATTCTTTGACTACATGTGTTCCCAGATCGATCACACATTATTCAAAGAGGGGCAAATGTATACACCTAAAAATGGTCACCTAGACTATTAGCCCCCATTTGCTAAATCATCAATTGTTTATTCTTGATCAAATCCTAGTTCTATCATTTATTTGATTATTTTCTATGGGCTAACCATCTTATCCTAAGTGTTTATTTATTTAAAAGGAATATTTCCTCCCCTTTTAATAAATAAAAGCCCTCACTTTTCTTCTTATCCTAAGTTGCACAAATAAAGCATTATTCTTATTTTATAAAAAGGGAAAAAGCACTTTTTGTCTCATATGGACACAAAAGTCAACTCTTATTTTCTCATTAGAGGATATGTGTGCACATGGATTGCTCTTCTTTCAAGCTCCACCATTGATTAAATATTTTGCCTCTTAATCTCCATGGTCCATTCCTTCTCATTTCCTTTAAAAGAAGAGCTCTCTTATTCATTCTAGATCCCCAACTTTTTATGCTAACTTTATGCTGCAGGTTTTCTAGGTACACTTTGGAGCTTTTGAAAATTTGGAGCATTGTTGGCATTCATCTTGGATCTTCATCAACACTCTATCTTCTTGTCTTCATTCTTGCATCATCATGGCTTTCTTGCTTCATAGTTAGATTTCATTTATTGCATAGTAGCTTTATTTTCATGGCATTCTTAGCTTAGATTTCCTTTATGCTTTAGATTAATTCATCTAGTTTAACTAGGAGGCTTTGTAATACTTACATCTTTCATTTCCATAGTTTAGCTCGCATTTCCATTCTTAATCTAGCTTGCATTGCATTTCATTCTTGATTCTTGAGGATATTGGCATTCTTGCCCTTGTCTTCATTGAATCTCCCATTGCATGGTTTACTAGCAAGGTTATAGGCTAAATAGCTCTAGCTGAGAGCATTCTTAAAAGCCCTTGCACTCCATGCCTAGGGAGCTATGGATCAATTTGTGAGGGCTCATTCTTGAGTTTCCTTGCATGTAATGATCCATAGAAGTGTGACACATTTATAGCACACATACTTTATCGGCCTTCCTCTTGGATCATTTCTAACAACAAATGACCAACCCTGTTTATGTGGAACCTCTGAGTAAAACACTTGCTCACATTGGCTTGGAACAACATAGGGCTTATCCCCAACTAACTCAAATGACCTTGTATTAATCATTATAAATCTATTATCATGTTAAATAACAGTTCTATCTGGATTATTTTGATTCAGTCGAAGCCTGTACCATTTGACGATGAATAGAACTACTTTGAAGGAGTTAAAGTTGCACTCAATTATATCATCCAAGATGCCATCGTATTGATTTTGAGATTTTTGAGAATGTATGTCATTTCTAGATGATATATTAGTGACCTTGAAAATTACAGTTATTCCAAAATCACAAGTTTTCTTCGTGTCATCCAACTTTTTAATGCAAAATTTGTGGCCATGATAGTACATAGATTTGTGGTGCTTGACCTACAATTTTTTAAGTATGTGAAAATTATTTGCATCATGAGTTGATATGAAACATATGAGTTATGATCATTAATAAATTTGTACATACCTCTCTACCTCTTAAACCATATGCTAGATCAATTACCATTGGTGTAACATTGGAATCTCCATTACGATGAACTTCTCTAACCAATGAAGCAACACCTTCCCATGATAATGAGAAACTATTTTTTTTACATCATTCAATCCATACCATCATCCAATCAATATTGTTTGCAATATACAAATTTATTGCATCCCACTCTCGACCAACTGTATAAAAAAAAACACCAATTATAAATAACTTATATTGAAGATTTATAAGAATTAATTAACTACAATAACATCTTATATTTACCTCTCAATTTCCTAAATCTAACTTTTCCCATCAAGTACTCCCCTTTGAATTTGTTAATGGAGTTGAGATCCCAAATATGATCTACATGAATCTTTGTTGCAAACTTAAGAAGATATTCACGAATGTACACCATGGTCTGGTATACCATATATCCATCCACCATAGAACCCTTAGGATGTGCTCTCTATCAAACCAAGTCTTTCAAAAATTTCAAGTGCCTCTCAACCATCCACATTGACCTAGTTGGTATAGGTCCACACAATTCAATCTCCTCAACTTGATGTATGAGGTAGTGTTCTTGTGCATTGAAAAAAGTTGAAGGTAGACACTTTTGCATTTCACACATAAGATGAGAAAATTTTTTCTTCTAATATTTTATATCTTCTTTATTGACTTCTTTTGATGACAACCACCTCATGTATTTTTCAAGATCATATATAACTTATTTGACAATGTTGTCGAAGTGGTGTGGGAGAAATAGAGGTAGAACGTACTACAATATTTGTAAAATGATCTTATCAATATTTTAAAAAGAATGCAATGAAAACTAGATGCAGTATACAAATATATAGTGAATACAAAATAACATGAATTACCTTAATAAATGTATGCCAATCACATATTTTCATCCCTGGTCCAAATTCACTTTTCTTTGATATGAGATCATTTATGTTCACAGCAAATCCTGTGGGAAATCATATTTTTTTTATGACTTCTTTTATAGCATTGCTCTGCTACTCCGACAATAACCAACTAAGTGTAGTACCCCACCTATAGTTCGCTTTTTAGGTTTCTTTCTATTTTAGTTGTATGACCGAATTCTTTTAGGTCACTTTTGATGTGATCGAATATTATGATTATGGATTATTGTTCATTTTATGTGTATCATGCAATTGCTTAGATTAGATGATGATATCGTTTGATGTTATGTTTATGTTTTATATTGATTATGGTACTAATCCCATATTAGCATGTGTATGGTTATCATGTGTGTGCATCTGTTTGATGTGTTTGTTTGGTAGAGGATAGAGGCGTAGTTACTCACATAGTCAAGATTCACACGACTGATCGTACCCTATCATTATTTGTTATATATTATTGTATGTACATGCTTTGTCTTATGGTGACAAGTTCACAGGTATAGGGCATCGTCTTCCCTAAATTGGCAGGAGTGAGCGTGCCCACAAACATTCATCTCAATGGTAAAGAGGGGACATAATACATAGACCCAAACCCTAACCTAAGCCAAATTGTCCTAGGATTGGACAAGTGTCGGTTTGACTTTCCTACCCGAATTCATCTAGTTGGCATGAATTCATGGATCCCTTCTTCTGAGTTTGTTTGATTTATTGTGTTTGATTTTTACTCTGCATGATTCAATTGATTTGTGGTTATGTGGGTGATTATTAATTTATTGATTATAGTTGAATTATGTTAATTTAGATTATTTTATGTGAATATCAATGTTAGGTGCATAGTTGAATTTAATGATTAATTATGCTTCTAAGATTTAATTGAGGGAATTAAATTAAAGTTAATTATTTTAGTATTAAAAATTAATATTGATTATGTCCTAAGTTTATTATGATGAAATTTAATTAAAATCAAATAACGGATTATTTGGATTTAATTGAGTATTTTATTGAGAATTGGATTTTATTATGTTTGTGAGTATTTGATGAAGGGTGCTCCCTTTAATACCACAAACACATAACAGAAATAGAGAAACAACAACAATAATATGCAAGAACCGAAAATTGGCTTCTTATTATCTCCACAAATGTGGAATTACAAACTTTCAGAATTACAATATGCAAAGCCACATGGGCATTCCTTACAATATTCTATAGGACAAAGCCTCGAATTATTGCCCAGATCTACTACCCAGAACTATCCTAAACTGCCTAAGACAATAATACAGCCTTCCTTATATAGGCAATTTTCACCTCCCGAGAAGGTTCCAGAAATTTAGCCCTAAGGGCCGACCAAACTTAGAATTATTTTATTTTTCAATTTATTACATCAAAGTCGGCTCAAAATAACTTTTGAAACCCGAACATAAATTTTGAAGGAAAATTATTTTCCGCCATTTCAGGTGACCCAACTTTCGGAGACCATAAGTCATCACCAGTTGACCCGATTGACTATTATAACCCCATTTTGGAAATGCCACGAAGCGCTCTACAGGCTTGACCAACGCAAGCGTCTGCCACCCAAATTTTTGACCTCATCTGGGGCCTCTAAAGCCTTCAAAACTGAGTTCAAAGTTTCTGTACCCTGCTGCCCATACCAAAAATCTTCAATATCTTCCAATATACACTTGATCTGGCAATGAAACTTTACTGGCAGACTTATAGGGCCAAAATGAACCTCCAAGAAAGAAACCAGATCATTCTGAGCACATACAAAAATTACCAAAAATAGTAACTTTCCATAAATAGCAGCTCTGCACAAAATAGCCCTTATTGAATATAAAAATAGAAATATTTTTGGGTGATGCAAGATTGCTCTTACACCCAGGATGCTCCTGCATCAGACACCCAGGGTAATTTGAGAAGTGACCCTGTCACAACTCAGGTGTGTAGAGGAAAACTAAGACGGTTAACCTCCTCCTTTGTTAGCCATGATGAATCTTCAACAGGTCGTCCTTTCCATTTGACCAAATACTCTTCATATGTCCTATTCCTTGTGCTTCTGCCAACATGACTGTCCAGTGTGTCTTTGATCTCCTTAGTGTCTGAACTAGTTGCTGGAATACTCCACTGTGCTGTTGTGATCTCATCTTCAACACCTCCTTCATGATACTCTGTCAGATCTGAAATGTTAAACATTGGTGAAATATTCAGCTCACTAGCCAATTCTACCTCATATGCATTTCCTGAATCATGCTTCTTTAGTATCTTACATGGCCCAAACTTCTTCATTTTCAACTTGTTATATGTACCAACTGGAAACTGCCCCTTCCGCAAATGAACCATGACTTCATCACCAACCTGAAATTCCTTATACCTCCTTTTCTCATCTGCCTTAGCCTTATACTGTGCGTTCATCTTGGTAATATGCTTCCTCACCTCCCCATGGATGTTCTTCAAGTGTTCTGCAAAATTCTCAGCTTCAGCACTACTTATTTCTCCTTTATCTATCTTTCTCAATTCAGATGCATTTCTTGGACTACTTCCATATACAATCTGGAATGGTGATTTACCAGTGCTCCTGTTGACAGAATTATTGTATGCAAATTCCACCTGTGGTAAAATCAAATTCCATCCTATTGGCTTATCCCCAACCAAACATCTCAGAAAATTTCCCAAACTACTGTTCACCACCTCTATCTGTCCATCAGTCTGTGGGTGATGTGATGAACTGAACTTCAAATCTGTCTTCAACTTCTTCCACAATGTTCACCAGAAATATCCAACAAACTTAGTGTCCTGATTTGAAACTATGGTCTTTGGCAAACCATGAAGTCTCACTACTTCTCTGAAAAACAATTTTGCTACATGAACAACATCATTAGTCTTCTTGCAGGCAATGAAATGTGTCATCTTTGAAAATCTGTCAACTACTACAAAAATTGAATCATGTCCCCACTGTGTCCTCGGTAAACTAAGAACAAAGTCCATGCTGATATCCTCCCAAGGCTTCTCTGGTATAGGCAATGGCTGGTACAACCCTGTATTCTGCTTCACTCCTTTCGCCATTTGACATACTCTGCAACTCTATACAAACTTCTTCACATCTTGCTGCAACTGTGGCCAATAATAATTCTCACTAACCAAACCAAGGGTTTTATCACGACCAAAATGTCCAGCCAATCCTCCACTATGCTTCTCCTTGATGAGATTCTCCCTCATAGAACTTTGTGGAATGCACAACTGACTCCCTTTGAATAGCATATCATCCTGGATGATGAAATCCAACCATTTCATCCTGTCTAGAGTAATAGGTTCTGTACAAGCTTTCCAAGCTTCACCAAAATCAGGATCCTCTGGATACAAATTCTTGAGTTCCTTGAACCCAACCACTTCAATCTGCATTTCTGTCAGCAATAGTTGCCTTCTACTAAGAGCATCTGCAACCCTATTAGACTTTCCACTCCTGTGTTTCAAAACAAATGTATAACTCTGCAAAAACTCAACCCATTTCAAATGCCTCTGATTCAACTTTCCTTGACTATTCAAATATTGCAAACCTTGATGATCAGTATACAAAACAAACTCCTTAGGAAGTAGATAATGTCTCCACTTCTTTAATGCCTGAACTATAGCATAAAATTCCTGATCATAAATAGAATATTTCCTCTTGGCATCATTTAACTTTTCACTTAAATAAGCAACAGGTTTACCTTCTTGGCTCATAATAGCTCCTATTGTAGTACCACTAGCATCACAATCTACTTGAAACACCTTATTAAAATCTGGAAGGGCTAAAACAGGTTGTTCTATAACTTTTTGTTTCAACAATTGAAAACTCTTTTCTGCTCCTTTAGTCCACTTAAACTCTTTTTTATCCCCTCTCATTGTCTCAGTCAAGGGTCCACAAATACTGCTAAAATTTTTGATAAAATTCTGTAAAAGCTAGCCAAACCATGAAAAGATCTTACCTTAGTAGCACTCCTTGGAGTAGGCCATTCAAGGATAGCCTGTACCTTCTCTAGGTCCATTTTTAGACCTTCTGCTGAGACTACAAATCCTAAATACACTAACTCATTCTTCACAAAACTGCACTTTTTCAAATTAATCAATAATTTCTCATCTCTCAACTTCTCAAACACCATACGAATATGCATCATATGTTCCTCCAATGTCTTGCTAAAAATAAAAATATTATCTAGGTAAACAATGACAAACTTACCTAGAAATTCTTTCAGAACCTCGTTCATGAGCCGCATGAAAGTGCTTGGTGCATTGGTTAGCCCAAAAGGCATGACTAACCACTCATATAGTCCTTCCTTTATCTTGAAGGTAGCCTTCCATTCATCTCCTTCTCTGATCCGAATCTGATGATATCCACTCTTCAGATCTATCTTTGAGAAATACACAGCTCCACTCAAACAGTCCATAATATCATCCATTCGTGGCAATGGAAACCTGTACTTGATTGTGATCTTGTTTATTGCCCTAGAATCTGTACACATCCTCCATTCTCCATTCTTCTTTGGTGCTAATACCGCCGGTACAGCACAGGGACTCAGACTCTCACAGATCAATCCTTTCTGTAATAGTTCATGTACTTGTCTGTTCAACTCCTCACTTTCTGCAGGTGTCATTCTATGTGCTGCCTTATTCGGAAAACTCACTCCTGAAATCAAGTCCATCTGATGACTGATCTTCCTGACTACTGGTAATCCATTAGGCATGTTATCGGATACAATATCCTGAAACTCATTCAACAAATCTGCAACTTCTACAGGAACATCTTCTACTTCCTCTTTACCAGCTTTTGGAATTAAAGCAAAACACACATGCTCATGCCTCATACCATCTAGGAAATTTTTTCCATCAACAAAAGTTATCCTTGCATTACCACATACTTTTTCTTCAGTCTACTTCAATGGTTTTAGCTTATGTCGTACTCCATCCTTTGTCAGGGAATAGGTATTTGCATGACCATCATGTACAACACATCTGTCAAACTGCCATAGTCTACCCAACAACATATGACATGCATCCATAGATATGATATCACACAATACCTCATCTTGGTATCCGCCAACCTTGAACTTCACCAGGCATTGTTCATTGACCATGACCTTGTGGTCATCCTGTACCCAGGCAATCCGATATGGATGTGGGTGTTTCTGTCTCTTGAGCTTCAACTTTGTCACCATCTCTTCTGACACCAAATTGTCAGTGCTTCCACTATCAATAATCATATCACAACATTTACCTTCACACTTGCACCTGGTGCGAAACAGGCTCCTTCTTTGCTCAGGTTCATTCTCACCACTCAACAGGACTCTTCTGTTAATCAATGTTTCTCCTCTTTCAGCATCTTCAGAATTTGATGATCTGGCATCTTCATCTACATGTGCAACTCTGGCCTGGCCTTCATTTCTCCTATCTGTTCTGCCTTGGCACTGAGGACATTCAAATGCCCTATGACCTTCTTCTCCACAGTGAAAACATGTTCCACGGAAGCCACCTCTTCCAGATCCTTGTCCTCTTCCTCTTCCTCTCTGATCTCGATTATTCTAATCCTGGAAGGGATTGGAATTATTTCCTCACTGATTCTAACTGCTACTGGCCTCATCCTTCTTTTTCGAATCTTCATTTCAGCCACCATATGACCGTCCACCAGATCGTCCACCACGACCTCTTCCATTTTGTCTGTTCTCAAACTTCTTGTTCAGCTTTTCCTCTACTTTTAGGGAAAACTGGTATGCCTCTTCAATACTATTCATTCGAACCAGATTCAGCTCCTCCTGAATGCTTTGCCTTAACCCATTAAGGTATCAGGCAACTTTCTCCTTATCAGCTTCTGCATGGCCTGTTCTGATGAGAAGTCGATAGAACTCCTCTGTATACTCCTGAACAGATCTTCCTGCTTGCTTCAAACTCTGCATTTTTTTCAGTAGGTCAAGCTCATAATCAACAGGAATGAACTGTCACTTCAATTTATCCACCATCCGATCCCATCTCGTGATTTTCTCCTTTCCCCTTCTGTTTCACTCCAACTGAATTTCTTGCCACCAGATCTTCGCATGACCTTTCAGTCTAGCCTTCGCAAATTTGACCCTATCAGGATCCTCAACATCTTCATACTCAAAATATTCCTCACATTCATTGATCTAGTTGATCAATTCTTCTGGGTTAAGATTTCCAGAAAATGTAGGAACCTCAATCTTAGGTCTTTTCCCAATCTTAGAAATGGCCCGAAAAAGTCTTTCTTCCTCCTGGTTCACAATTTTGACTTCTCCTTCTTGATATTCTTATTCAGCTTCATCCTCACTTTCATCTCTGACATTAAGATTCATTCCTCTACGAATCTCTTCTTGCAATGCTCGCACTTGTCTCTGCAGCTCTCTAACCTCAGGTGTTACAACACCAGCTCTTCCGCCATGTTCCCTTCGTGGAGGCATTTTCATGATGTGCACTGAAACCCTAACCACGGTCCTGGTGCAAACTACCTCACTGTCGGCGATCTGTTTACACACTCAGGAACTTATACTCTAATACCACTTGATGAAGGGTGCTCCCCTTAATACCACAAACACATAACAGAAATAGAGAAACAACAACAATAATATGCAAGAACAGAAAATTGGCTTCTTATTATCTCCACAAATGTGGAATTACAAACTTTCAGAAGTACAATATGCAAAGCCACATGGGCATTCCTTACAATATTCTATAGGACAAAGCCTCGAATTATTGCCCAGATCTACTACCCAGAACTATTCTGAACTACCTAAGACAATAATACAGCCTTCCTTATATAGGTAATTTCCACCTCCTGCGAAGGTTCCAGAAATTTAGCCCTAAGGGCCGACCAAACTTAGAATTATTTTATTTTTCAATTTATTACATCAAAGTCGGCTCAAAATAACTTTTGAAACCCGAACATAAATTTTGAAGGAAAATTATTTTCCACCATTTCAGGTGACCCGACTTCCGGAGACCATAAGTCATCACCAGTTGACTTGATTGACTATTATAACCCCATTTCAGAAATGCCACGAAGCGCTCTACAGGCTTGACCATCACAAGCGCCTGTCACTCAAATTTTTGACCTCATCCGGGGCCTCTAAAGCCTTCAAAACTGAGTTCAAAGTTTCTGTACCCTGCTGCAAATACCGAAAATCTTCAATATCTTCCAATATACACTTGATCTGGCAATGAAACTTTACTGGTAGACTTATAGGGCCAAAATGAACCTCCAAGAAAGAAACCAGATCATTCTGAGCACATACAAAAATTACCAAAATTAGTAACTTTCCATAAATAGCAGCTCTGCACAAAATAGCCCTTATTGAATATAAAAACAGAAATATTTTTGGGTGATGCAAGATTGCTCTTACACCCAGGATGCTCCTGCATCAGTATTATTAAATGATTAAATAATTAATTGCATGAATTCATGATGCATTAAGTATTTAATTTATTTAATAATAGATTTTATTATTAACATGTGCATAATTGAAAAGTGATTTGTTTGAAAAAGTGACAACTTGTCTTTAGGAGACTAAGTTGAGTGGTGCACAATTATATTTATTTTTAACTATTAATTAGTATTTTCTCTCAACAAAAGTGGGAGAATTTGATTAGGAGTTCTTTTGTGAGTCATCTAGGGTTTTGCTTGATTAGTGGAATGGATTTCCAAATAGAGGGAGTTTGCATTCATTTTGAGGAATCAGGTTGTTGGAGCATTTTTGGAGAGGGAGAGATTTTGGAGTTTTTGTGTTTTCCTTGTGTTCTTGAGCTTTTGGAGATTGAGCTTGAATTCTGAGTGAAGGTTGCTTTCTTTTGGATTTGGGATTTGCATGCTCTGTGATTCAGAATCTGCAGGTTGAGCTTTCCTATTGTCAGATCTGGGAGATTCGGCATTCTACAAGCAATCTTATTCAGTTTCTAGCATTGGAATTGAGGTATGGTTTTGAAGAATTTTCCTATGTTTTTTTTGTGTACTTTCAACAATTTTCTATGTTTGATTTAGTATATAGATTTAGATCAGTTTTCTGTTTATGCTTTCAAATTGAGGATTAGATAACTCATTAGTTTTTCATTATATATTTTTATAAAAACTTGGCATAGTAGGGTTATGTTGTCAAATTTTCGGAAGAAAATTCATCCTAGAACTCTTAGAAAATGAAAAATCAATCTCTATATAGTTAGTTCTATAGTTTGAATAATTTAATTTAGTGGGTTGTTGATGAAAACCCAATTTGGATGAAAATTCCTTAATCTGGAAAAAAATCTCATTCTCTGTAAAAGTATACAGTCAAAAAAAAAATACTGGAAAAGACAAAAAAATTAACTTCCCATGTTTTAATTGGTTGAATATTTAAACAAAAATGTTGAAAGGAAAAAGACAAATTAGAGGAAAAATAAACTATGCTACCCCAATTTTGTAATTTCCCAAATTTCCATTTCTAGAAAAAGAAAGTCACTGTCTGTTATTTCTATTTTCGAAAATAAGCAGGCCTGTCAAAACATAAAACTTTATTATTTGTGATTGTATTTCATTTTTCTAAAATGATTTTTTTAAAAAAATATCTTACCAAACTAAATTTTATTATACAAATAAAATTTAGCAAACAAAATATAAAATTGAAAAGTTTTATTAAAATTTGTTGGTTTTGAAAAAGTGAATTGAATGAGGGAAGTGGGGGCCACCTCACCCCCCACTGTCCCTGAGGTGTGCAGACCCCCTACCGAGCAGTACTCAAGGTACCATCGACAGGGAGTACCCTGCCAATGGTACTTTGGGTACCGTCATGCAGTGGTCCCCACCCATACGCTCAACGCAGTGCAAAGTAAACACTTTTCTTTTTGTTTTTTTTGTTTTATTTATTAAAAGGTTTCAATTTTATGACAGTCAATTTACTTATAATTTATTTTAATATTAATGAAATTTATTAATATGTTTTGTTTTAAAATTATTAATAAATTTTATTTTAATTTTAGTTAATTTTATTAATTGTTTTATTTAAATATTAATAAATTTTATTAACAGATTTTGTTAATATGATTTATTTAAATATTAATAAAATTTTATTAATATGTTTTTATTTAATATGGGTAATGGTATTTCATTAAACATTGTTAAATTTTCTTCTGTTAATGAATTTCTTATTTATCATATGCACAATATTATCAGACAATTTTAACGATGATCTTTAGTAAATTGTTCTCATAATTTTATTTAATTTAATCAATCATAAGAATGTCAATTATAGGGAACTTAGACTTTTAACCTTGCAACTTAATTATTGCCATTCATAGAATAATATTTTGATTATTTTCTATCGAAATTGGGTATTTACGTTAAGATGGATTCAATGGCATTTCTTAGGTATTTCTATTTACTTATGACATTAATGGAACATGGTTATTATGAAAATTCTCTAATAGACCCTTTTCTTGAATGCATTTATGATGATTATGAAATGTATTGGATTATGGTTTTTATTTCAGTTCAAATTGATATGATTGTGTATTCTTCATGTCTTCTCCTACATTATGGGTTGTCTGGTTCTAGATGATCTAGGGGAATACAGAGGCCGGGGTATGAGTCAAATATTCATGTTATCAGTTATGTTTGGTGTGTATGTACTCTATCTGATTATCACTCCTGTTTGACCATTGGGCTCATGTTATATTGTATTTTGTTTGTGGTATCTCTGTAACCATATCTAGTTCTTTTGTGTGAATATGGATATGAGGTTATGTAGTTGTATACCTGATTAGATCTAGGAGAGATCTATGAGCCTAGGTTAGTTTACCTTGACATGTAGTAGGAGGTGGCTTGCAATAAGCGTCAGGGCCCACAAGTGGCTGCCAGGATCACTTATTGTAAAGTTTCAATAATCAAGTGATAACCTAATATAATTAAGGGGTATTTAATTAAACCTAATAAGATATAAGTCCTCACCCATGCTTGAGTGCTAGTATAGACTAAGGTGGAGTTGAGAAGATGACTAGCCCCCTTTTTAAGGGATGAGTTGGCATAGTTGATGACTTTGTCAATTTGAGAGGTCATTGATGTCGTGTATGGTCACTTGGGTGTCAGGATCCAAAGAGATTACCAAGACAAAACTCAAGGGTTAGACGTACATGATGACACCTTCCTATGCATAGTCTGGTTGTTCTACATGTGTCGGTTGCCTCTGGTTTAGTGAGTTGTACCTTTATCTTTGTTATGTTTATCTTGAGTTAGAGTTCTTTCAGGATCCTTCTGCTTAGAGTTTTATCCTTGTTTTGTTTTGGTTATCCGATTGGGGTTTGTGATTATCTCCTTAGCATGGTGGGGTAGGCCTTTGTGGTCCTACATGGATGGGTGGTAGTGATTCTTTACCATTTGAGATTTGATGTCTTGGTGTTAGTGCTTGATGGTGATTCTGCAGATGGATTCCTTATGATGCTTCATTGTTGTTTCTTTCTTATCTTCATTATTTGTAATCGTGTATTAGAGTATCGCATGTGATACCTAATCTGGACATTGTACTATTATAGTTAGATTTACTACTACATACCTTGCGACATGTGTAGTGGATGTCAGTTTATGTATATATCATGGATGTCCATGAAGATTGTATTTATTGTTATATCGTGTAATTGTAATTTATAAGTTATGGAATCTTTTATTGATGCTAGTTCTAGTTGTGTTTTATTCTTAAGTAATTCTACGTCATGGGACCCTCGAGATTTGTAATCTGTGTTGGATGTTGTTTTCAATGTGAGTAAATGGTAAATGCTTCTGCATTGTTGTTTATCTTGTATGTTAACTGTAAAAAAAAAAAAATTTCACCAAACTTAGTAGCATGTTAGGTTAACTTCTCTTGGGTTCCTTGGCAGGGCGTTACACTAAGGGCACTTGTATCAATCTAGTCTCCATTGTTATTTGATAGACTAACATTTTTCATTGCATGGTTGGATTCTTCAATGTCACTACAAATTTTGACAATTTTGTCTTTGTCACGCCTTCCATCTAAAATTTTCCATAATGCCTCTATTACATTCTTTCCAATATGCATAGGATCAAACAAATGCACGATTGGGAGTTGCTCGTAGTACAAAAACCTACTCAATTGTGTAGGATAAATTTTTAGTCATTTTGGAAGTTGGTCATTAATGCCTTGACGACCTTCATGAACATCAATTACATCATCAGTAAACAAAACACAATATCAAAATATAAATTTCAAATAAAAACAATCAAATGGAATGACATTATCTTGATGATTTATTTTATTATATTCCAAATTCCATAGGCGAGGTGTCATTCTCCATGGCTTTGATGTAGTCTCTTCTTTTCCATTGAAAAGATTTTTTTTGGTAATTCGGTACTTATGATTTCTATGGAGAAAGTGTCTATTCTCATCAAACACCTACTTTCCTAAACTTTTTGAATGATGAGATTTCATCTTTGGACCAAAAACTGGACATGCAAATTTTCCCTTTGTCTGATGACCTACAAGATCTAGTATAATTGGATTAAATATGTTGACTTTGTGTTAGCACTATAGCATACCAAAAAAAAGGAGTTAAGAAGAGAACATACCACAAAAATGTGTTAGCCCAGGGGCATCATGTATTGTCCATACAAGCATTGCATGGAATTAAAATTTTCTTTGTCCTATTGGTCTAGAGATGTCATACATAGTGATCCCATTCCATAACATCATCAACTCATTGATAAGGGGCTCAATATATACATTGATATCTTTAACTTGGTACTTACCTAGTTGAATGAACAAAAATATTACATAATTATTATGACCATTTTGATAGATTATTTATAATAAATTAATTTAGATGACTATTAAATGAAAAAATACCTAGAACAATCAGTGCCAACATTATGTGCTCCCTCTTTATTGACATCCAAGGAGGAATGTTATTGTTGATAACAAAAACAAACCACACTGAGTAATTAGATCTCATCTCTCCAAACGGATTGACACCATCCACTGCCAATGAAAGCTTGAGATTACGAGGTTCTTCTTTAAGGTGTGGCCATTTTTCCTCTATTTCCCTAAATGTTGAACCATCCACAGGCATTCACATAATTTCATCTCGACTTTTATTACATGCATGGTAATCCATAAATTGTGCCAAGCTATTGCACCTGAATAATCGTTGTAGACGTGGAATAATGAGAATAACCCAAACAACCTTGCAAGGCACCTTTTTTGTTATTCGATCTTATCAATATCTACTAATATGACAAATAGGGCATTTTTTTGCAAATTCATGTTGTTTATGATATATAATATGATCATTTGGACATGCATGTATTTTTTGATACTCCATTCTAATATCTTTCATAATGACAGATAATTCTTGGTACGAGTGAGGTAGAATGTTTGATGGTGGTAACAAACACTCACCTATCAACCTACGACCAAAAATATAATTTGTTAATTTAAAGAATATTAATTGCTACATGATTCACCCAACATTAATTGTAAGGGAATTATGACTAAAAAATGAAAAAATATGACATACCTTAACATTTGTGTCATTGCTACATTAGATAAACTATTCATAACCTTCAAGTTCCCCAACAACAATATAGCGGCAAGAAGAGTTGTTTGGGAGCTTTCGTATAGGGGCTTGTGTGCCTTCTCAAGTATAGGTACATCAAGGTCTGTGTCAACATCATCATCATCATCATCATCATCATCATCGTCGTCGTCATCATCATCTTGATCATCGTGATCTTCTTCATCATCATGATCATCTTGATCATCGTGATCTTCTTCATCATCGTGATCTTCTTCCATGGGATCATTTCCTTCTACTTCTAAATTCACACCTCCATGTTCCCTCATTTGGAAATCCACATTCTCTAGATTGTCATGGTCCATAACATGAAACCCAAGGTGGTTGACCTATATCAAAATGATGACCTTATATTAACCATGACCATGATGTCATAATCAAATCATGTCTTGTGTGTTTTATAAATTATTAAAATACATACCAATAGATGAAATTTTTTTCCCCCTTCGATGTGACCATGTTGCCTACAATGTTCCTCGATTATTTTTGTAAGAATTTTGATATCGCTCTGATACCATGTAAGAATTTGCGTAAGGCAAAGAATAAAAGTCAAGATCTATAAGCTCAAGAGATAGCACAAGAGAGACAAAATAAGATATGATCAAATGATCAAATAATGAATAATAGATTGAATTGATTAATTATATACAATGTAGATGCCTCAATATATAGGCAATGCATGATATCTAGAAGATATGCAAGTGATAAGATCACAACTAGACATGGTGGAATCACATGTCCACCAAAGGTGGATCATCCTCCATTGTACATGAAAGTATGTGCAACATGTGCAATAATTAGAGGATGATAATGTGATAAGAGCACTAAAGGTGGATCTCACACACAAAGAGGTATGTGATGAAAACTATCACACCTAAAGTGGAAATTCTCCTAACCATGTGCTAAAAAGAAATGCAAACTCCTAGGTGTCTCAAAGACAACTAATTATGCAAATGCATTATCCTAAGTAAACTTAAGTGTAATTAGTAAATATTTAATTACACCAATAGTTTTGATTAGATATCTTTGAGTCTTTAAGCCCTTACAAATTTCACAAGGACAATAACATTTTCCATCACCTTTTCTTTTTAAGTTAGACCACAGTCTAGCAATTGTTTCCCTATTTTTTTTTGCGTTGATATCATCAAACATGGTCTTTCTTGAATGGAATGACTCATTTGTGGAAGAATGATGATTTGTTTGCAACCTGCTAATTCTATATCAAGTGTATTAAAATAACATCCAACATTAATTATCAAGTAAATTCTAGCAAATCTGATTGAGTCGTATTCTCTTGATAGTGTATGTCTACTATAAGTAAATCCCTTAGAAAAATTTAAATATAAGAAGATCTCTAAGAAAAATTTTAATTTGAGGATCTCTAAGAATTTTACAAGAACAAAGCCAAAAGATGAAGGTCGTCACAAGCATTTCAATATCAGAGGGAGTATATAGAGTTCAAGAGAGATGGGGGAAATTTTCTTTATATGATATGGGAGTTGATATGGTTGATTATGAAAGTACAAAATCAACACAATATGGAGATTCATTTGCCAAAAAATATAAAGCACATTTTCTACTAAAGATAGAATGCCAAGATCTTGCTACCTTCCTAAAAAATAGAGGGATTAATTAACCAGGATGAATTTTATTTTGTTTATGTTTGGTTGAAAAATAGAGGGATTGATTAAATAGGGATCTTTCTATTCTTCAAATTTATACCAAGAACCTCAGCAACCAAGAGAAATAGAAAGGGTGAAAGCGGATCACCCTGATGTAGCCCCTTTTTAGCTGGGAAATTTTTTTTAGGAACACCATTAATTAGAACAACATAATAAGTGGAAGAGATTCAAATATAAATCCACTTGCACCGGGATTTGTTGAATCCAAATCTTCTCATGATCTCAATCGAAAAATCCCATGGGTTATGATGATACCATCAAGGATTTGTTTATCCTTTAAGAATCTGATCTTCTCTTTGTTTATTATGTCATTGAAACAAAATATGAGTCTGGTTGCCATTTCTTTTGCCATAATTTTGTATATTGAATTGCATAAAGCAATCAACCTGTACTAATCAAAAGAGGATGGAGATTGTATTTTTTGGATCATGGCAAGATACGTAGCATTCCATGACTTAAACAAAACTCTATGTTTCCTACATCCTTACCATTATCAAAACCATTACCAGCATGCTAAACTTTGGTGGAATGTTTCCTTGGACCTTGTTGGATCTCAAGTCCAACAATTGTAGATTCTTAAGATTGTTATATTAGAGATTAAGATAGAATAAGCCTGTAAGATTTCCAATATCCTTAGGTATATTGCCAGTGATATTATTGCTTACCAAGCAAAGTCTAGATAGCCTGGGAGAGAGGTTTCCTATACCTCTTGACAAAGTCCAATTGAAATTTTTCCATGATAGATTAGTTAAATTTAGTTGCACTGGGTCAATTTTAATAATCAATAGACTGTAGATTATTTATATATATATAGAAGGATATATATTTCTTCAATATTTGATGCCCTAGGTAGATAATTTCCATGTTAGATGGGTCATATGGGGATTATAGGTTAGATTGGAATAAAAATGTTGTTTTTAAACCTTTTATAAGTCTTTAAGTATGGGAATTAGATGTTATGTTGTCAAGTGGATAACTTTTGTTGTCTACTTGACAACAATCTTTGGTTGATTTTGTTGACAATTAGTTTAGACTGTTTAGGAACTGTATCATCTTAAAATGGAAGCACTTCCATGGTAAGAGCATTTATCCCTCTGAGTAAGTGGTCTGGGGTCATGTTGAACACCTTGAATGGATATTCAACTTGGATCTGGCTTTTCCCCCTATTCTACCCCATTTTCCACCTCTTCCTAGCATTTTCCTAGCATTTTGGACCTTGAACCTGAGGTTTTTGACCCTAAGGTCAAAGTCAACCTTATGGGGTCAAAGTCAACCTCAATCCTAACTAGGTCAGGATCAAGCTCAACCCTGACCTAGTCAGGTTTGAGCTTGACCTTGACCCTAAGGTCTGGGATCTTCAGGGTTTTCTTCCAGTTTGGGATTTCATCAAAATCTTGCATTTTCCCTCTTCGGGACCACTATTTCTCGGATTAAGCATCGAATTCTCAAATTAATATTTGAGATGGAACTTTCTTGAAATTTGTATATGAATCATAATTTATTATTGGAGATTAGTCTTTCTCAAGTCTTGTGCCTAATGCTCAAATTAACTTTGGGGTTGGCCTTACCTCAAATTTTGTGACAAGGCTCTTAAATAATTATTTTATTTCTATATTAAGGGTGGTCCCCTTCTAGAGTTTTGTGTCAAGACTTTAATTTAATTTCCTCTCCATGTGCACCTCTCTATATTTTTGTGCCATGGGCCCTTAATTATTGTTTTCTACGAAGCCCCTCTTGTGCCCTAGATCACTATAAAAGGGAGCCTTCCTCTCTCATTTTCTCCATCTCATCTCACAATCTCTCAAGCTCTCAAGTGCAAGCAAGAAAGAAGATCAAGCATTCAAGCATTCAAGCATCCAATTCATCAAGGAGATCCATTAGTATCCATTGAAGGATTCAAGCTCTATGGAGCTCTCTTGTTGAAGATTCCTCCATTTCCATTCAAGCCTCTTCCTAGTTCAAGATCCATTCAAGATTGGTGTTGAAGATCTAAAGACAATTGATTGGAGACATCCTACATTTGATTCTACATTTATCCATTCTTGTGGATTCAAGGATTTGAATCCTCCACAAGGGTTTCAACTCAAGCAAGGTGAATTGTTCCGTTTACTTTGTTTATTCCAGCAATTTCAATTCAATTTCAAGGTTAATTCCTAAATTGGGGTATGACTGAGGCAAACCCCCCAAACAAATAACCAAAAACCCTCTTTTATTGCAAGTATAGGTGTTGAACTTTGGATCTAAGAGTAGATTTGAATACCCTTTTCACCAAACTTTTGAGATCCGTGAACAAAGTTAAAGTTGACCTTCATTTTCCTAAGGTCATCCTTGACCTTTTATGAGGGTCAACGTCGACCTGATCTCATCTCGGAAAAAGATTTCTGGGTTTTGTAGATCTCGTAGTTTCAATTTAATATTATGAGAATCAATAGTTTTTGAGATTGTTTGATAGGGTTTTCAGCTGATTCCTTGTCAGAGGTAAGTACCTTTATTTCTTAATTTCAATATTAGTCATCTATATTTACTTTCTATATCAATACAATTTCATGTAAGTGTAAATATTGGCTTTGGGGTCTCTTTTATGTGCAAGCCATTGCCCTAGGACCCCATCCATATTTTATCCTATACATTTTGGTGAACCTGACATACCTACCCCTTTCTTTTGTGGATTTAGATGCCCTATCGTGTTAGATCTCCCTTTCTATTATCTTGTGTGTTCACCTTCACTTTACATTTTGCTGAACCCATTTTATGAATCCTCTTTCTTTTGTGGAATTAGATGCCCTATTGTGTGTTTGATTTCCTTTTCATGCTTATAAAGTTCATTTGAATGCATTTGGATATATCTAGATCTATTTGTTATCATGTTGCACAAGTTGTTTCAAATATTTTCCAAACATTCTTCTATAAATTTTGGGATTACACAACATTCTCTTCTTACCTTACCATTGCATGATGTTACACCTAGAAAGACTTTATCTAGTGCATGTGATGTTACTTTTCCCTCTTTTGAATTTCATTGTAAGGATATATTAAAACAAGAAGATGACTTTAATCTATCTCTCCATCATATTTCTCCTTATGGAGATGAGTTGAGGATTGATGTTAATTCTTCTCCTAATATATGTCTTTTCTATGAGCCTACTTTATAATATAATTTACCTTCTTTCCCCTCTAGGGATCCTAAATTGTGCTTTATTGGTAGGGATGATAATCCTCCTATTTGGGATGAACCATTAGATTTGGATGTCGATTACTCTCTTCCTCATGAAACCATTTTGGATGATCCCTTGGATAACAACATTTATTTATCCTCTCCTTGCAAAGAAGCTTTGATACAAGAGGGTGATTTATTAATAGATGACATATTGATACATGATGATAACTCTTTTCCTAACATACATGTAGACATTTTAGTGAAAGAAGATGATATTATAGCTCTTCTACCTCCATTTTAGATTCCTTCTAGTGATGAGGCATTAGTGGAGAATGATATGAATTCCCTTAATTCTCACCTTGTTAGTGATGATCCTATGGAGAATCAAGACCTTACCTCATCTCCTCCTAGGATGTCCTCTTTTCTTCCTTCTTGTGAATCTATTTGTAGTGTTGAGACAACTACAATGGTTTATCCTAAACCCTTGTTGACTGCCAAAGGTTATCCTCACATTACTATCAAAGGTAAACCTATGGAGTCTTTCAATGATCAAGATTTGATAGCTCACATATATCATACAAGGAACAATCCTCAACCTAATCTAGTGGTTTCTACTTCTTTGCCACCTTCTCAACATATTCTTCCTCCTCCACCCCATCTTCCTAGCAAGGAGTATGATTTGATAACTCAATTGCAAAATACTCCTGCCAAGATTTCTTTATGGGAGCTTCTTCAAACTTCACCTACCTACTATGAAGCCTTGAAAAAATCTCTATCAACTCTTCCTACTCCACCTCCTAATCAAGAGAACATCAATAACTTCTTACAATGCATGCATGCTACCTCGGGTCCTCCTGACATTGTATTTACTCAAAAGGATTTAACTTCTAAAGAGGTTCAAAATCAATATGATGCTCTTATGGTTGTTGTTTCTATCAATAAAAGTATCATTTGTAGGACCTTGATTGATAATGGATTTGGGCTTAACATTTGTAGCATGGACATGCTCAAAGTGATTAACGTTGATTTTTCAACTATTCAACCTAACAATGTTGCTATTCGTGGCTTTGATAACATTGCTAAGAACACTTTAGGAATCATTACCTCACCTATCAAAGTAGGACTGGTCATCTTGAATACACCTATTCATGTTATGCATGGACCTCTCAATTATAACCTTCTTTTGGGTAGACCTTAGTTGCATGAGATGCATGCCGTTCCTTCCACCCTTCATCGTAAAGTCAAGTTTATACATAACAACGTGATGTATACACTTCATGTGGATGATGCACCTAATCCTTGTCTTAATATTCAAAACCAAACTACTCCTATTCCTAATAGCAATCCTTCTTCCTCTAATGCTCTTCTTGGTGATGATTGGGGAACCTTGGATTTTACTCCTACCTTTATTGGAGAGTATAAGATTAATGATCTTTATTTTATGAAGAAACAAAGAGAGTTTGAACAATGAGTTTTTACATCTAAACCCCTTTGTAATAAATTTGTCAGTACTTCCCACCACAATGAACCTATCAAACCTACTAATGATGATACAATGACTACTAAATTTCCATTGACTTCTTCTGATATGGCTTCTCATTATGGTCCTAGTTATCACTTCCTAGTTAAAAATGCTCAAGGATGTGGTCAGCATAAATAGGGAATTCAAATGCCCTTACACACTGGGGGGCATGAGAATTCTTATGGATTAGGATTTAATTCTCAACAACAAATCAATGTTAACAACATCTCTTTAAGACATGATGAACCTGTGAAGTAATTTGACCAAGAAGTTCTTTTGCCTAAACTCCTTCGAGCTAAAATGATTACTACACCTAAACACAAAAAGAAACGTAGTCCATACTTGAAGACTCTTCCTTTTTGTTTATATCATAGATTTCATGATCACTCTACTAATGAATGTCAAGCTTTACATTATAATATTAGGCAGCTCATTGATAGTAATGTTATTTATATATCATATGGCAATGAGTTGTATTTCAATCCTATTTTCTCTAAATAACATTTATGGGAGCTCCACATTATATAAACAATGTTAGCCTAATCCTTGGGGGCTCATTATCTTGTATAGTGTTGCAAGAAATATAATAGGTCCCTTTCCATCCTTGTTCCTACACTTGGGGGGCAAGGATGTCATCTTCTTCTTTTCTGTCTTTCTGGGATTCACCTCTTGGTTAAGAAAAATTTATCTATTATGTGATATCCAATCATACATGAAAATTTTGGTTTGCATTGAGGATCTTTGTCCTTGATCACAACCTATTTCATTGTTTGACATTGGGTTTCCATGGTGGATAAATCTCTCACCTTGGAAACTGAATAGTGTGCTATCCCTCACAAGGGTTATTTTTTCACTTCTTGCATGATATCTCTTTGCATTCATCCCTTCCATGGCCTCATAGGAGCTGTGACCTTCTTGGCTTGGACTGGGTGTTGTCTAAGGATATTGTCTTGATGTTGAAGAGGGCTTTATCCTTGTTCTTTTCTTTCCTTAACATGTCAAAATAGTATGTTTTTTCCATATTAAGGAGGGGGGCATATATATGGACTCCCTTGTTCTATATTATGTATTGTTGTTCTAACCTTTTGTCTTGCGGCATGCTAAATCTTGGAAGGTAACACACATAAGTTGCTAAATCAGGAAGGGACACGCATTTTCAATTTTCAAATATGATAAATCTTCCGATGGTAATGCACATAAGTTGCTAAATCCTAAGGAGACACACATTTTTCAATATGCTAAATCTTGGAAGGTAACGCACATAAGTTGCTAAATCTTGAAAAGACACACATCAATATGCTAAATCTTTCAAGGGTAACACACATAAGTTGCTAAATCTTGAGGAGACACACATTTTGTATTCCATGGTGATACAAGAAGGTGGATCCATGGGTACTTTATAAAAGTCATCAAAAGACACACTACATACATGCAAAAAGCTGTCAGAAGGTGCACAACATTATGGGGTGACTATCAAGTGTTTTCTTGGTGATCCATCCTATCCTCTTTGTTGTTCATAGTGAGATACACACATCTTACTGGGTGAGCTAACGACTCCTCTCTTCCCTTTTCTATCTTCTTTTAGTGATGTCTCTCTTATTGCAATCTTGGAGTTGACAAAGACTCGAGTCTCTGGGGGCTTGAGGATTCCTTTGTCCCTTTGATTTCAATAAGATTATCTTTTTCTTTATGATATCCTTTACCAAGAGTTTGCATCGAGTCCATACTCTTGCTAAAGTGGGGGATTAATGTATCATCTTAAAATGGAAGCACTTCCATGGTAAGAGTGTTTAGCCCTCCAAGTAAGTGGTCTAGGGTCATGTTGAATTCCTTGAATGGATATTCAACTTGGATCTAGCTTTTCCCCCTGTTCTACCCCATTTTCCACCTCTTCCTAGCATTTTCCTAGCATTTTGGACCTTGAACCTGAGGTTTTTGACCCTAAGGTCAAAGTAAACCTTATGGGGTCAAAGTCAACCTCAATCCTAACTATGTTAGGATCAATTTCAACCCTGACCTAGTCAGGTTCAAGCTTGTCCTTGACCCTAAGGTCTAGGATCTTCAAGGTTTGCTTCTGGTTTCAGGATTTCATCAAAATCTTGCATTTTCCCTCTTCGGGACCACTATTTCTTGGATTAAGCATCGAATTCTCAAATTAATATTTGAGATGGACCTTTCTTGAAATTTGTATAGGAATCCTAATTTATTATTGGAGATTAGTTTTTCTTGAGTTTTGTGCCTAATGCTCAAATTAACTTTGGGGTTGGCCTTACCTCAAATTTTGTGACAAGGCTCTTAAATAATTATTTTATTTCTATATTAAGGGTGGTCCCCTTCTAGATTTTTGTGTCAAGACTTTAATTTAATTTCCTCTCCATGTGAACCTCTCTAGATTTTTGTGCCATGGGCCCTTAATTATTGTTTTCTACGAAGCCCCTCTTGTGCCCTAGATCACTATAAAAGGGAGCCTTCCTCTCTCATTTTCTCCATCTCATCTCACAATCTCTCAAGCTCTCAAGTGCAAGCAAGCAAGAAGATCAAGAATTCAAGCATCCAATTCATCAAGAAGATCCATTAGTAGCCATTGAAGGATTCAAGCTCTATGGAGCTCTCTTGTTGAAGATTCCTCCATTTCCATTCAAGCCTCTTCCTAGTTCAAGATCCATTCAAGATTGGTGTTGAAGATCTAAAGATAATTGATTGGAGACATCCTACATTTGATTCTACATTTATCCATTCTTGTGGATTCAAGGATTTGAATCCTCCACAAGGGTTTCAACTCAAGCAAGGTGAATTGTTCTGTTTACTTTGTTTATTCCAGCACTTTCAATTCAATTTCAAGGTTAATTCCTAAATTGGGGTTTGACTGAGGTAAACCCCCCAAACAAACAACCAAAAACCCTCTTTTTCTTGCAGGTATAGGTGCAGAACTTTGGATCTGAGAGTAGATTTGGATACCCTTTTCGCCGAACTTCTGAGATCCATGAACAATGTCAAAGTTGACCTTCATTTTCCCAAGGTCATCCTTGACCTTTTATGAGGGTCAAGGTTGACCTGATCTCATCTCGAAAAAATATTTTTGGGTTTTGTAGATCTCGCAGTTTCTGTTTAAGAATACTAGAATCAACAGTTTTTGAGATTGTTTGATAGGGTTTTTAGCCAATTCCTTTTCGAAGGTAAGTACCTTTATTTCTTAATTTTAATATTAGTCATCTATATTTACTTTCTATATCAATACAATTTCATGTAAGTGTAAAATATTGGCTTTGGGGTCTCTTTTATGTGCAAGCCATTGCCCTAGGACCCCATCCATATTTTATCCTATATAGGAACAGTTAAAAAAATAGTTATTTGGTGGTTGTCAAGTTATTTGGGGAGAATGGAGCCTATTTTGAGGGGGGACCCATGTGAGGAAGGGTGTGAAGAAAGGTGGTGTGAAAAACCATGAAGATGTAACAAGGTTATCATCAATAAAATCTATTTCTCTGCATTTGTGTATCTCACTATCCCGAAGGAACAATCAGTGAGTCCATAACTCCAATGGTTGATGAAACGTGATTGAGACTTGGTTAAGTAATATAAAAAACTCCATTTCTTATTTTCATGTTTATGTATTTACCTTAGCATTTGGTTTGATCTCAAGGAAGAAAAATTGACTGGTGTGATTGTGACTGGATTTTAAAGGGTACAGTCAATAGTTTAAGGTTGTATTCCTTAATACAATATGGCTAAGGTCAACCACCCCCCTAAACCATGGTACCAACAATATGGCTAAGGTCCTAGATATCTTCCATAGAATTTTCCTTATACACAACATGGGTGTCACACATCTTTATGTCGAGGGATATTCTCTAATTATAATTGAAGCATGCAAGAAAAGAGTTTTCCAAAATTGGCGAATCCATTATGTTTAGCAACAATCCTGGATGCTCCTTCATAAATTTGATAACTTTACATTATCTCAAATACATATAGAGAGGGAAATAGGTTATTTGATCTACTTGTGAATTGGGCATGTGACAGGGATAAAATGGTGTTTTCTAATGACATTAACCCATTATAAATTTACCTAGAGCTAGAAGATATAGTACTCAAGGACTGAGGTTACAGTGGGAATTAAAGTACTTTGACTCTATCATGCTTTCAAGTCTCATGTTTAGGATTGCATTTGTATCATCACTTTATTTGAAATTAGTCACCTCATTATTTTCTAGTAGTTTTGATCTTATGAAAATACAGATCCTTAATTTGGAAAGAATCTTGTAGATTGTTCACTATCATTAACAATTCTATATAACGCATTTTTTCTTACAGGAGTAGCCATTGGATCAAGGTGGTAGTAAATTTTTGCTTATGTTAACATTTGTTACTATTATGTAACTGGTGTCCTATTTTGTGTGGTTCTCAGTTGGGCATTTCACATCAGATTATTGGTGAGTGGCTATCCCTTGCTAAAAAATAATCAAAATTTTATTTTAAGGGTTTAAAATTGAGTAGTATGATTTTAGATTACTCTACATTTGACAAAATATACAGTCCAAATTTTACTATTTCATTTTTGTTCTCTTAGATTCACAAAAGGTTACCTTGACTAACATATACATAGAGCTTAATTCACCCTTATGAATATTAATGGTTTTGGCTTCAAATGTTTGTCTTTATATGATAAATGGTAGGACTACATCTTATTTTGGGATGAGAGTGAGGCTTAGTCTACTATTGTAAGAAATGTAGGTCAACTATGTTATATCACATGAAAAATTTATTATTTTTTATGTATTAAGTAATGTATAATATTCTTGAGGATTTGAATTATGTTACATGATATTCATTAATATCTCTTACTCTATTCTAACTTGTATGTGAGCAGTGCCTTCTAGTAACTATTGATGTTTCTTGATGTGTTTAGGGATCATCTTGTCCTTAAATATTTTGTGTCAGTTACAAATTGTCCATAGCAACATAGTAATCATGTTAGATATAATAAATTTTAGTAGAGATAACATTATATCATTCATGTCAAATGATCATAATCCAAGCACCATACATCTATCAAAGGTTAACTATGAACAATAACTTGGTCATCTCTTTCAACTTCAACCCAAATCCTAAATCATTTCTATAAAGTGAGGCAATGGACCATTCACATATCGATCTTAATGGCCATTAGTAACTTAATAAAAGATAGATGACATAGATCATTATAATGCAAGAATAATAGCCTAAAAGTTCACTTTGTTGGAATTAGGAGAGATAGGTACTGAGAGGGGAGGGGTGAATCAGTGCCCTCAAAACTTAACTTGTAACACCTTTCTAATCTATAACTAAATACTATAATAACCGATCAAAATAACTTGAACATAATTGCATAAATCAATCATCTACTTAACTTCAGAAAGTAAACAACATGAAATCAATATGACAATCACATAACACAAGTATTTTGGTAATGCAGAAACCCTTGTTAGAAGGTAAAAATTGCGGTGGGGATGACACCCACAAATTCTTCACTACTGCAAATAGAAAAGGTTTGCCTATTAAGGCTACAAGTTTTGATCACTTCTGGTGATCTTACCCTATTAGGAGTAACATATTAGATCAGCTAGATCTACCTAGCTATAGGATTTAACAACACTAAATGAAGTGTGTACTCGGTTAAGAGATTTATACCAAACTCTATCACAATTGTTAGAAAGTAATAGGTAACTATTTGCTAGTTGACAACTCAATTGTCTGAAATAGATCTATAAGTGCTAATCAAAATATCACCTTAATTGTGATGAATCTCTGCTCTGTTCTGCTTGGTAGCCTTGACTGATTCTACTCAAACTGAAATCCTTTGTGCTCTGTTCTGCTCAGTAAACTGATTGTCTTGAAGATGGGCAATTTCTTCAAGTGCTCCGTGATTCATTTATATCAGTTCAACAACCCCATAAAATGGTGTGAACATATACAATATATAGTGTTTTGTTTTTCTGCTTAAGAAAAAATTAGGTTACAAAGAATAATCATAACCCTAAGATCTACGGTGCAAAATAACCTAGATCAACTATTACAAAATAAGATAATCATTGCATTTAATGAATATCTTTTACAATAAATGCTTCTCGATCTTGGTAAACCATTTTACAATCTATTATAACCATCTGCATAGAATAATGTGCCATTTCTAATTATTATGTCATTTTCTGTGATCATCAATAAACACTGTATAATTTGCTTGGTGTATACTACAATGCTCAGTATTTACTGACTATTGGTGTCGGTGATGCTAGTGCTCGGTTAACTATGTGATGCTCGTTCTAAAGGCTTTACCGAATACTCTGTCTTGGTTCTAGTTACCGACTGTCTCAATATAAGTAACCAACTGACCTGTTTACTATCCTTTGATACTAATGACAACCTTAAATGCTCAATAGAGATTAACAATCTCCCCCTTTGGCATTAGTATCAAAAATTAAATGTATATAGACAAAATGTTTCTATATATTCCTTATGTCTCCGCTATATACATATTCACAACAACAAAAAAATTATAAGTACAAAAGTACTCCCCCTCAGTGCATGCTCCCGATAGTATGTAATATACTTATTTGGCATATACATGATTTCCCCCTTTTTGATAATAATGCCAAATACAAAACAAAAATATATAAAGTATACTTACATCTTGTCAAAAATGTGTGGATGGGTTTTCTTCACAGACTCCAAGAGGTTGTCCCACTCCTCTTTCAAGTTGGTAAGAGCAATATGCTCTAGACTGACTTGTGCATGCATGTCAAAGATATTATCCAACATCAAAATCTCTGGTGTGGCAACAAGTTGCTCAGCTTTAACTATATGCATTTCAAAAATCTTCAAGTAAGGAATGAGTTCTTTCTGTAACTCTGTAACCTGATCAGTGATGTGCTTGACTTGTTTCCTTAAATCTGCTATCAGCCACCGGAGTTCCTGAACTTAATTAATATGCTTTAAGAAAGCAGTTGGCTTGGCGATAGCTGCTTGTGTACTTGACTTTATCTCTACTTCTAAACTTGTTATCTTTTCACTAACTTCTACAGTGAAAGTGTTTGAAGTACAAAGATTGATGAGAAATTGATAGATTATTTGGGTGATAGATTTTGCCTCGGTAATGACCTCAGATAATTTTACCTTGTTTAGTGCTACTTCGGTAGTAATCCTTTTTGCCAATTTGTTTTGAATCTTTGACTTTGCCCTTTCTTCTATTCTTTTGTTTGCATCTATGTCTGGGGCATTGATCTTGTCAGTGAGTGTGGCAAGTTGATCTAAAATGGGAGTATTCTCATTAATATTTATTTTCGGTACTATCTATTGCAGAATATCCCTCGCATCATTTAATACTTCTTTATGTTTTTGTTCTTGCCTTAACTTCTCTTGTGTCGCTTTCCTTGAACATAACTCCCCATATTTACTTAGGTCTTCGGGACTTACGGTTCTTGAGTCACATTCTGGTATAATGATAACTTCATCAATGGTGACCAGCCCTTTGGCTTTCTTCTTCTTCTTCTTCTGTGCAAGAGGTGACTTCTTCTCACTTATCACAATAGCTTTTTCTTCATTTTTCAAAGTATCTTTCCCAGTTGCCACTGTATCATCCTTTTTTTGCTCCTCGGTAGATTGTGTATGGGTCTCAGTGGTAGTGTCAGGTGCGTTCACCTTAGTTGACTTTGTTTCTATTGGTTCCTTTGTTTTTGTAGACTATGCCTCTGGTTGGTTAGGCTCATGTGTATTTGCAGGTTACTTTGGTGCTTGAATCTCAGTTGTATCTTCAGTTGGCTCAGGATGAGAGACATCAGGTTGTACTTGTGAAATGATTTCAACTACCTCTACAAGTATAGGTAGTTCACCCAATAGAGATGTACACACATTTTCAATGTTTAATGCTTCATCTTTGTATTGTACAATTATTACATCTTTGTCATCCTTATCATCAGGATCACCGTTAGTGATGTCCCCAATGAGTGCATCATCATCAGTTGTCTTTTGCAAGTGGATCTTGACTTGATCTAGTGCATCTTGTGAAATTTTGATTTCTTCCTTTTGTTCAGTGATATCAATTACCTCGGTAATTGATATACCAGTGTCTTCCTTTTTCTTTCCTTTACTATCATCAATGAAAATACTTTTACCTTTTGAACTGTGCCTCTTTTTAGACAGTTTCAGGAATGCTTCCTATTCAATTGTCTCTTTTGATTTCAAAATTGATGTCCATAAAGAATTGCATATGACATCCATATCATCTACATTCTCATCCAAGATCTACATAGCTCTATTCTTGACTAAAAATCTGGGATGATACCTTGTGATGTATTCACTTACCACAACATAGCTAAAGTGTGTGGCTGCACGACTTAGTGATCGTTCTCTTTTCATTTTCTCTATATCTAGTGCAATAGCCCATCTCTCACTTATTTTTTCATCAAGTTCCTTTGGCAATTGACATGCAAATTCCATTAGTACTCTCTTGAATTTAATCATCATTTGAACAATAGCATGTTCTATCTTTGTTTTGTCCTCAATTGACATGTTGCTAAATTTGCCTATGCCTAGATCATTAAGATTGTCATTCTCAATAATATCTTCAATTATTTCTTCTATAGTACTGTCCCTATTATAGACCAATTTGAATTGATCAGGATCATTTTCAATTTCAGTATCCTCTAGATCTTCCTTATTTCTTATATATTTTCTCTTTTTCTTCGGTGTCTCAGCTACATTCTTGTTCTTTCTCTTGATGTATTTCTTCATCGGTGTAGCTGGCCTTCTTTTTGGAACTTTTACAGCTTCTTCTTGTTTAGTAGATTGTGTAGTAGTTGATGAATGGGTCTTCATCCTTTCAGGTTCTTGTGGCTGTATGTCTTGTTCATCATTGGTGGGTAGCTGAGTTTCTTCTTCATCATTAGTGGGAGGAACTGGTGTGTTATCCTTTTCTTTATCTGACTAGGTCTCCTCGCTATCATAGGGCTTGTTAGCCAACTATAATTGACCTTCGATTGTCTCCTCAACTGGTGACTCCTTAGGTGTGTCAGATGTAGTTCCATATTTTGCTGTGAGATCCTTTTTTCATTTTCTTCGCCCTTCTTGACATTTTACTGATCTTAATGTCCGTTGTGATTCTAGACTTAGCTTCTTCATATACTCCAAACCTACTGGTAGTGATGTTAATCGGTAATGCTAGCAATGCATTGATAGATTTCAAAGTGAAATCATGATTCATTTCATAACCCATTGGTGCTAGCCATTTTGTTCTCAGTTCTACTACTTTTATCATTGAATGGTCTGTGCTTACCATAAAACATATGTCATCTTCAAATTTGCTTACTAATTCCTTCAGAATTCTACTCCTTTATTGCATCTTTGATTGAAATTCCTTGAAATATGCATTGAACTCCCTATTTAGATTGTCTCCTAGACTTGTCATCATTTCACCGATTTGAGCAGTTATCGGTTTGTCTGTTTGCCAGTTTACTTTACCAATACCCGGTACATATTTTTGTAGATAGAGAAATGTACATACAAGTAGCAATCCATACTTACAAGTATTGGACTTCTTTGCCTTGATTGTCTTGATATTGTCATGTAGTTGGTGTAGTAGCAATTCTGCAAGATCAACCTGGTGATCTTTCTTCACAATTTTGTAAGCCATGTCCATGACGCTGCAGGGTACACTATTGGGTCTGCTGGATTGATATATCTTGTACTTGATGACATGAGCTATGAATTTCACCACTGGATCTTTGATAGTTTAAATCTTCAGTGCCCTACCATCCCATTGAGCTCCAGTGTTCTTTTCTACATCAGGATGAGACAAACTTTGAAAGGCTTTGGCTTTGTCAGTTGTAGGGTACCCAGTAACCCTACTGATAATCTTCTTCGTGACCTCAACAGGTTTATCTAACCAAAATTTACCATCATGAAATCTGCTCAGCACAATTCTTATCTAGTCATTGTGAAATGATTGTAGGAAGTATGTAAAACACCGTAACCTTGATTCTTCAATCTTTTTATACTCAGGTTTAATCTTTCCATCCGGTCCATAGATTTGTTGAAAAGCAGCAATAGTCTCAAAATCACATACTTCACTGATCTTGTAGTGAATGTAGGACCTAACATCTTCTGTCAACAAAACCCTATCTGGAATACTAGAAAATACCCCCACATCGTCTGTTTGTGCTGCAACCTTGGGATGAGGTTTGAATTTCTCTTCAATGAAATGTGCCCTAACAATAAGTTCTACTTCCTCCTCAATGTTCTGTGATTTACTTGCCATTGATGTCGATGCCATAAATCATTTCTAGGGTTTTGGTAAATAATAGATAACTAGTGTTCGGTAGGCAAATGGACTTACTCGTTATCATCAAAGATTTGTCATCAGTTTGATCTACAGTAGCTTTGAATGTGTTCTAAAAATCTTTAGCTCAAACTCTTCTCTATAAAATCTCCCTTCTTTGAAATCACAATGTAACAAAGAACCTTGTTTTCATGTATTTATAGGTTTTTTGATATTCCCGCTCAAACTTTGATGCATTAAATGCATGACCTAACTTTCGGTATGAAATGACTATCATCTCGGTAATGTCTATAATTTCTTTTGCTTGGTTAACATAGAATTTCTTCATTGGTTTTCTCTGTTGTTGGTTAACCTTGTATAGTGATTACCAACGGGTAACCAACTCACTTTTCTTCTTTTACCGACTATATGTCATTAGTAAACTTATAACACATAAACCATAGTGCATCTTTATTCATGCATATTTGGTATTCATACATCATGTATAAGGAACTGTATGAAAAATATGATCATTTAAAAAGTTAGTTCCATACATACATTTGTCAGCTTAAGTGGAGGTACCGATGTCACCCAATCTAGTGGACGAGGTTTCATCGACAGTGTTACTTGGCTCAGCATTCTCATTAGATGCCTTCTTCCACATTGTATTCTTTAACTTCATAATTTCTGCAATGTTATATCCACTTTCAAATATATGGTTTTCATCAGGTGCTCAGTCTCTACAGTTCTTGCTTATATGACCGACCTTGTGATAGTGCAAACATGCCATTCCTGCATTTGACCAGTTTCTTGATTGTCCAATCTGACTCTTTCTAAAATATTTTTCTACAATATGTCCATACTAACCACATGTAGTGCAACTGGTCCATGTATTATAATCCCAAACATATGAGTTACCTTGTCTCTTCGGTTGATATGGCTTTCGTTGAAGTTTCTCTTTAGGTGTCCAGACTTGTTTCATTTTCACCTTGCACTCCCTTGCAGTGTGTCCATGCTTATTACAAGTATAGCATACTTTCTCCTTAGTGGTATTATTAGCAATTTCATTCTTCTTATCTCTACATTCATAAGCTGGATGTCCAAACTTGCCACAGTAATAGCAATATCCATTGAATTTAGGAATAACAAGAGGTTTACCTTGTGCTTTGCTTCTACACACATTAGATGTATGTCCTAGTTTTCCACAGTGATAGCATGTCAACACTTTAGGTTTTTGACTTTGATCATTGTTGACTTCTTCAGCTTGTTGTCATGATTCTCCTTCACCAGTGTAGCCTATACCAGCTTTGCTTCTGAATCTCCTCTTATTAGTCAGAAAATCATCTATCTTTTTAGAACTATCCTCAGCTATCTTCATCATTTCATTGTGTTGCTTTTGTGACTTTATTTCATTTCTCAAATTTTCATTATCTTCTCTAAGTGCTACAACATCTTCAAGTCTTCTTGATAATTCTCCATTTACTCGGTTCATTTCTTGATTAACTGTCATCATCTAATTTGATACTTGGAAGTGACGATCAGTAAGTCTCTATATCTCACTTTCTTTTGCTTGAAGTTGTTTTGTCATCAGTCTCTGGTCTTCAATAGCTAGATTCCAATCTTGTTCAACTTGTCTACCATTGTTCATGATTTCCACCATTCTCACCATTTGAGATTCATGACCTATTTGAAGTGCTTTCACTTGCTCAGATAGATGCTGATTCTTCTCAGATAATTCAGATATTATGTTTTCAGATCCATCAGAGATTCTTCCAGAGCTTGATCCAATATGATCAAATATGTCATTAATAGGTTCTTCATGATAACTGATTTCATTTAGCTGAGTTGCAAGATTCTTCCTATCAACTAGTAATTTCTTCAGTTCTTCCTTGGCTTGTTTATATTGTTCCACAAACATCTGCATTTGTATCTTTTGATTCTCAATAGTCTTGTCAAGCTTGTATCTCTCCATGAATTTAGATCTTTACCCTTCAGTGGTTAGACTGTTCAATAAGAGAACTGAGCTCTGATACCAATTGTTGGAATTAGGAGAGATAGGTACTAAGAGGGGAGGGGTGAATCAGTGCCCTCAAAACTTAACTTGTAACACCTTTCTAATCTATAACAGAATACTGTAATAACCGATCAAAATAACTTGAACATAATTGCATAAATCAATCATCTACTTAACTTCAGAAAGTAAACAACATGAAATCAATATGACAGTCACATAACACAAGTATTTTGGTAATGCAGAAACCCTTGTTAAAAGGTAAAAATTTCAGTGGGGATGACACCCACAAATTCTTCACTACTGTAGATAGAAAAGGTTTTACTGTTAAGGCTACAAGTTTTGATCACTTCTGGTGATCTTACGCTGTTAGGAGTAACATATTAAATCAGCTACATCTACCTAGTTATAGGATTTAACAACACTAAATGAAGTGTGTACTTGGTTAAGATATTTATACAAAGACTATTAAGTCTACTCAGTTAAGAGATTTATACCAAACTCTATCACAATTGTTAGAAAGTAATAGGTAACTATCTGCTAGTTGACAACTCAATTGTCTAAAATAGATCTATAAGTGCTCATCAAAATATCACCTTAACTATGATGAATCTCTGCTCTATTCTGCTCGGTAGCCTTGACTGATTCTGCTTAAACTGAAATCCTCTATGCTTTGTTCTGCTTGGTAAACTAATTGTCTTGAAGATAGGCAATTTCTTCAAGTGCTTTGTGATTCAGATATATCAGTTCAACAACCCCATAAAATGGTGTGAACATATACAATATATAGTGTTCTATTTTTCCACTTAAGCAAAAATTAGGTTACAAAGAATAATCATAACCCTAAGATCTATGGTGCAAAATAACCTAGATCAGCTATTACAAAATAAGATAATCATTGCATTTAATGAATATCTTTTACAATAAGTGGTCCTCGATCTTGGTAAACCATTTTAAAATCTTTTATAACCGTCTGCATAGAATAATGTGCCATTTCTGATTACTATGCCATTTTCTGTGATCATTGGTAAACACTATATAATCTACTCGGTGTATACTGCGATGCTCAGTGTTTACTGACCGTCGGTGTCGGTGATGCTGGTGCTCGGTTAACTATGTGATGCTCGGTGTAAAGGCTTTACCGACTGCTCTATCTTGGTTCTAGTTACTGACTATCTCAATATAAGTAATCGACCAAGCTGTTTACTATCCTTTCATACTAATGACAACCTTAAATGCTCAATAGAGATTAACACACTTAAATGGAATACACAATACCAAACTCATCATTTGGAGTTTGGTGAATAATAGCCTAAAGGTTCATCATTTGGAATCATAGATTAAAATTTCACTTAAATGGAATTCAACTCTATTGACATTTCATAGGGAAACCAAAACACAAACTTGGTCTTATCACACCCAAAATTCAGAACTGTCCTCTTAGATAGTGTATTCACCAGTTAATTCTGGCCACTATTTTAATCTTTCTCACCAAGTTTCCCAAAGGACAAAAAGGGATAGTAAGGTATTCTTGGTTCTAATAGTTGGGTAGTAACTCTCCCAAATGGATCGCTTCTGAATCTCCTCCAAACTCCCAATATTCACCAATCTTCTCAAAAGGGTAGGAGGCCTAAATGGTTGGTTTAGTGAAGGAGGTGCAACTTAGACATGGTCTCTAGATAATCTAACTATAGGAACATTTAGAGGAACTTGAAAAAATTCCAAACTTCCAATATTAGCCTCTAACTCAAAGCCCATCAAAAGCTATGGGATCTACAACTTCTGGTTATCCCACTCTGCCAGTCACAGAGATGTCCGGCTAGGTTTTTAGTCCTATCTCCTTGGAATCACCACCATTTGGTCAAAAACTAACTACAAAATAAAATAGACCCTCATACCTCTTGTTTAAATCTAGAATTAGAATTTTCTGATGGTTGAATCAAGAGATATGATTCAACAAAGTTGACAACCCTAGTTTATGTGCAAAAATGACCTGTTATTGACTTTCACCTGATTTATCTTCAATTTCTCAACCAAATAACCTTAGATTTGTTGCAACAAGAAGCTAAGACATCTATAAAACTTCGTATGAAGTTATTTTTTCCATACTAATCCTCACGGGTTCAGGAGAAATCAAACACCACTCAAAAAATGTTAAAAATCACAATTTTTCCAAGAGTAATAAACTAAAAGAGCTCAAATCAAATATTTTGGGCACTAATGGTGATGCCCACAAAACTAATAATCTAGACTTCCTCTAAGTCTTCCAATGCCATTATCCACTAAATGTTCAAAGATACAGTCAAACAACCACACTTACATTAATAAACATTATTTTCCCAATGGTTTTAATAAGCATTTGTAAGGTAAGGGTTAAGAGATGAAACCAGTGAAGAGATGAAATGCGCATTGATGATTGAATTCTGGTGTCGACAGATGCCGTCCTTCTCTCCTTCACCTCTCCTTTACACGTGAAGTAATTGCAAAATGATTTATATAATGAAACCGTGTATTTTTTTTTAAGTTATATTCTTGTGTTGGTTAGAATTACAACCACCTATCATGGTTGTAATTCTGACCAACACAGGAATAGATTAAAAAAAATCAAATTTTTCCTTCTATAAAATGACCAAGGAAAATCATTTTAATGCTTGGTCGGAAATGTTTGTCTAAAAAGTGGGTCAAATGTACTAGTGATTCTATATTTTCTAGCCATATGTCAAATTGAATCTCTTCCTTTCTTAGAAATAATTTGAGGGATGCCACTATATTGCTGTCCATTTCCTTTGTCTCTTTGAGGGTATACTCACAATCTCCTTCTAGAACAATTGTTGTTCTTAGATGTTTCCTTCCTCTTTAAAAATTTCTTGTTCTAATTAATTTGGCTTCATATACATTACTTTCATGTTGCTTAACAAATTAGAAGCTTGTGTCTTCATGTGAATTATCTAATCATCTACCATATTTCCATCTATTTGACACTTTTGTATATTTTCTATGAAATTTTTATCAAACACCTTCTTAGGATTGGAAACTGTTTCAACAAAGGTAGATTCAAGAGTTAAAGCCGGAACTCCCATAATTGATTGAAGGAACAAGGATAAATCTTGGACTTGATGTTTGAGATGATCTTTAGTTTGTTCATCCTTGTTTTTTTTCTACCAATATAGTTGTGGAGACTTGAAAAATATGTACAACACCTTCACGTGTGACACAACCCAAATCTACCTAAGGTAAATTAAAATTATACTCATTAGATTCATTTATATCCTTTTCTATGGTAGGGTGTGCAACTTCAACAAAAAAGTTGCATATATCTAGATTCACTTCCAATCTGGAATCTAATTTAGTTCTCTTCATTTTGACACTTTTATTGCACTAAATTGGAAACCACATCTATACTTGGTATTTCCAATTGGATAACCCTGTTTTTCTTCCTTTCTAGAGTTTGTTGGAGTCAAGATGCAGAGAATGCTAATGTAAGAGGTTCAACTATTATAGGAAGATTTGCAAGCATAGGTGAAATAACTTGAGCATTTTCAATATTTATGAATGGAACCTCTTGAGGCACATTATCTTCACAAGGATAAAGGGTACCTGTAGGAGAAGAAATAGAGTGATTCATTTCATCCATGAATGATGAGGGAAATGAAGTAATTTATTGAGATTCCTCCATTATTTCTTGTATTTGATTTGGATCTTTGTCTCTTGGTTTTGATCTCTTCTTTCTGATTATGGGATTGGTCTCACATGTTGCAACAAGGTTTATTTCTTTATTTGGATATTTGTCATGTCACCTCCACCTTGAGAACTTTTATGTAAATTAATAGTTGCAGATGAATTATGAGGAGTAGATGGCTTGGATGTATTTCCATGTGAATCATTTCCTTTAGAAGAGCTACTCCTTCTTGTTGATCTAGTGGCTATGGCTTCCATAAATTTATTCCTAATCCATCTTTTTGTCCTTTTTATAACATAAAAGGTTCTCTCCTTCAAATATTTCAATTCATGAAGTGACCAATCAATGTAGGGAAATAATAATATTTAGATTATGTCAAAGTAGAAAGGATTAATCAAATATGATCCATCTTCCTATATTTTTGTCACATCCTAGATCCTAATTTGAAACCAACCATATATCTAATGGTGAATCTCATCCAATCTCTTCTCCTCACTTTAAAATCACCCTCACAATCTTCCCAGAAGTCTTCCATTGTTAGGAAGTGAATGTATCCTGGTCCAAGATCTAAATTGTCTTTAACATATCCCTTCCTATCAAATGGAAAACTTTCATAATAAAAGTATAGAGTAAGCTCAACGATAGCTCTTTCTATGTTTTGTGCATTTGATAAAGAGTTGCAGTTGTAATGATCCATACCAATTATGAAATAAATAGGGCCTACCTACTTATTCCAACACTTCTTATTAACTTGGCCAATCTTCTTGCAAACTTTAGTCAATACAATTTTGTCATCTACAAACTGAGGTAGCATGAATGGGAAGCCTCTAAAGCCTCCAATATAGATATAAGTGAAGTGGGGAAATTGTATGAAGCAAGCCCCATATTTATAGACAAGGGAAATTGCTTCAGATGATATTATAAGTGTTAATATTATTTAGAACAACAAAGAGGGGGGGTGAATTAGTTATTCTCAGGTCCAGAAGTACCAATTGAACTTATAAACACTTCAACAAACTCAGGTCTAATCACCAACTCAACTCGGTCTACAAAGAACATATATCAAAACACATATAACATGCAGTCTACTATCCTATAGTAATTAACTTGCAGAATATCAAAACATTCACACAAGTATAACACCATAATTTATAGTGGAAACCCAATTTGGGAAAAACCACTTTGTAACATGTTACTAATATTTTCACTCTTCTGAAGTGAGCTCTGTAAAAAGCCAACCTCATTAAAGGCTTACAAACACACTATTAGGTGTGACCCTGTTAAAGGATTTCAATCACCCTATTAGGAGTGGCCTGGTCAAAGGACTTAAGTACATTCCATTAGAATGTCACCTTGATTAAAGGATTTAAATTATGACTGTTAGGTCAAGCTTGATTAAAGGATTTAGACTGTTACAATGGTTATAAAGTAGCAGTAGTTTTTTATCTATAAAACATACAACTCACTTTATAGATATCAGATCCAATTCGCACATATATGCTGATTTACTAACTGAGTTCCATTTCTATTTCCATCACTGATCTGCTTGGAATTTGCTTCAAGAAATCACAACTCTAATCTTCACCTTCAGCCTTATGCTTAGAATTATTAGTCAATAACGTCAACATCACCAAAATACTCTATAACCTCAAAATTAGGTTTTCTTTATACCTCTCCAAATAGGTAGATCTATCTTTTGCCGCTTTATCTCCATCGTCGATCTTAGGTTAGGTCAGATCCATCAGCTCTTTCCATCATTTAGGTTCTTCATCAAACCTTCTAGAAACATCTTCAATCTCCTTATTGAATCCATAGTAAAATGATGTACCATGCATTAAATTATCCATACAATTAGTTAATAAAGTCAACATGATTTACATAACTCAAGAATTAAACTGTGTTGGTTGGAAATGTAAATTCTTTCTCCAAATGTAAATTGATGATGCTCGGTCAATATTGTGTTCATCTCCTCGGTCATCATTACATAACTTGGTCATCTCTTCAAACTGTCTTCCTCGGGTAACACTATTTTTCTTGATAATTTCCTAACACTCGACATTTACTGATGTTCAGTCAACACTAGATTTACTCGATATATACTGTCACTCAGTCGACACTAACATCACTCGGCTTAAACTAAATTTCTTCATTTTTTATCAGTTAAGCCTTCTTCTTCAGTCTTTCTTCTTACTTAGATAAATAATACATTACCTTATCATAGTGCCAAATAATCAAGTACTCATCGAAGTATCAAATAGCTCAACCTTTCCCTAGGTGCTATTGTTATCTCTTTTTCCCTAATCCTTTGCATCAAAAAATAGATATAGTAATTTTTTAGATATAAATTATCTTACCAGTTAAGGTTTGACATCAATGACAATACAAAAATTGTTTCAATTTCAGTTTCCAACAATCTCCCTATTTGGCATTGATCACAACACCACATGAATAACACATGATTTACCAAATAATCCAAAATATTGTGTAATATCCTTAGCTTTATCTTGAAATAGCTTAGCCTTTCCTTGCTTGACCATTTATGCAATAACTTCCTCTGAATCTTTGAATCTCTTCCTCTTGATGTGTTCCTTTCCTCTTGATGTGTTTTCATCTGAAATCTCTCCCTCTTTGAAAAAAATACCAAAGTAGCAATAGAACTTACATCTTTCACATGTAAATGTCATCTTGTTAGTTCAGTATCAGTATTTCTCCCTCTATCACCTTGCTTATGACCAATTATCAACTTTGTTGTGCATTTCACAACTCTAGGCAGCCCCTAAAGTGTGACCTTTCCTACATCAATTTGTCAGATACTTTGTTCAACACATTTGATGCAGTGCTCCTAGCTTGACTAGGCAGCCTCAGTTAGGGGAAGCACCCATAGTTTACCTCTTAGATATTCATGAGAATCCTTAGGTAAAGCTTTGGTGAATATGTCTGCCAGTTGTTCCTTTGTGTTCACATATTCCATTCTCACTTCTTTTTCTTGAACCAATTCCCTCAAGTAATGATACTTTATTGCAATGTGTTTGGTCTTTGTGTGCATTACTGGGTTTTTTGATATGTTGATAGAGCTTGTGTTATCAAAAAATATAACAACTGATTCAGTAATATCCTCTTTCATACCTTTCAATAATTCCTTGATCCATATCAGATTTTAACAATTCACTATAGCTACCACATACTTAGCTTCTACTATAGATTGGGAAATCCAATTTTGTTTCTTGCTTATCTAGGAGACTAATCTCTATCCAAGAAAGAAAGCTCCTCCATTTGTACTTTCTTGTCATCAACATTTCCTTCCCAATCCACATCAATGTAGACTCTCAGTTCAAAAGTTTTAGTCCTCTTGTAGTATAATCCATACTCTTATGTCCCTTTCAAATATCTCATTATTCTCTTCACAACCATCATATGAGTTTCCTTAGGATTGATAGATAATCTTGCCACAATCCCAACTACTAGAGCTATATCTGGTCTACTATTAACAACATATTACATCTTTCAAATCATGGATCTATACAGGGTTTGATTCACTTCAGCAGTATCATCAGTCTTAGATAATTTTTTCCAGTAGCCATAGGTATGCTTATTGTCCTTGAATCCTCGATTCCAAAAAATTTTAGTATCTCTTTGACATATTTAGATTGTGTTATGAAGATACCTTTCTCCATCTGATAGATTTTTAAACCAACAATGAATTTGATCTCACCAAACATAGACATCTCAAATTTGGTTTTCATCTCACTTGAAAATTTCTGACATAGGGCATCTTGTCCACCAAATATAATATCATCTACAAAAATTTCTGCTAACAAAATCCCTTTACCTTCTTCAGCTTTCATGTACAGATTGTTGTTGTCATTTGTCCTCGTAAATCCAATCTTTATCAAGTAATTGTGCAGCCTCTCATACCATGCTCTGGGGGCTTGTTTCAATCCATATAATACCTTATTCAGTTTTCAAACCATGTTTTTCTTGTCTGGATCAACAAATCCTTTAGGTTGTTCAATGCATACTTCTTCTTCTAATATACCATTTAAAAATGTAGACTTGACATCCATTTGGTATACCTTCAAAGCTCTGTAAGCAACATATGTAATTAGATTTCTTACTCCTAATCTTGCTACAGGGGCAAATGTTTCCCCATAGTCTATTCCTTCTTCTTGAGCATAACCTTTGCATACTAGTCTTTCCTTATTCCTTGTGACTTGTCCATGTTCATTTAGCTTGTTCCCGAATACCCATTTTGTTCCAATAACATTCTTGTTTTATGATCTCAACACCAGAGTCTGGGTATCATTCTTTTCAATTTGATCTATTTCTTCATTCATAACTTGAATCCAGTCTTCATTCTCTAAAGTATCTTTTACTATCTTAGGCTCAAACTCACATAACAAACATGTAGGGTCCAATAACTTACTTCAGGTCAAGACTCTAGATTCCTTATCTCCAATGATTTGTTCAGGCTTATGATGTCTTCTCACATACTATGGCAGTGTAGGTTCAAATTTCTTTTCTTCTAGGTCTTCAAATTCATCAGATTCCATTTCTGATTTCTCGGCAGCATCCTCCTAATGCTCGACAACATCCTCCTAATGCTCAACAATGCTTATCTAAGACTTGGCATCTGGTGCAGGTGTGTTACTTGCCTCTCCTTCTTCTATATAGACAAAAGATTTGTAATCTTCAAGTTCTCTCTTGCCTTCTTGATCATTTTTCTCTACATATTCATGAACTCTCACATTTACACTTTCCACAATTTAGTTAGTGTTAGAATTCAAACACTTATAAGCTTTACTCTTAGTGGAATAGCCTAGGAATATGCCTTCATCAATCTTTGTATAAAAATTTCCACTTCTATTATCCTTTAATATATAGCATTTACTCCCAAAGATTCTAAAGTATTTCACATTAGGTGCATATCCATGCCATAATTCATAAGGTGTAACATTTGTACCTTTTTTGATTTGTACTCGGTTTAAGGTATAAACAACTATACTTACAGCTTCTCTCCAATATTTTTGTGGAACAAAATTCTCAATAATTAGTTTCCTTGCACAATCCAAAATAGATCTGTTCTCCTCTTAGTTATACCATTTTGTGGAGGGGTTCTAGGTGTAGAAATATGTCTCTTGATTCCTCTATCATTTCAAAACAGCTTGAACTCATTTGATATAAACTCTCCACCTCGGTCAGATCTCAAACATTTCAGGCTCCTACCTATTTCTTTTTCAACTTTTTCCAAAGACCACTTAAACAACTGAAATGCATCATATTTTTCTTTCAAAAACATTACATTCATCATCCTAGTGTAATCATCAACAAAGAATAAAATACTTAGCATGACAATAACTTTGTATACCCATAGGTCCACAAAGGTCAGTATGAACCAAATCCAAAATATTCTCAGAAGTAAATGTCTTGCTCTTGAAACTAGACTTTTTCATTTTTCCCAATTGACATTGTTTACACATCACATTATCAAGTTTCTTCAATCTCAGCAAACCTCTAACTTTCTTCTTTTTACTAATACTTACCAGATGTCAAAGTTAACATGACATAGCCTCTTATGCCATAACCATACATCATCAAATTGTGCAAACAAGCATGTTTCTTTAGATAGATCTAGATAGAACAAGTTACCTCCAATCTGTTCTCCACTTCTAATCAGTTCACTAGTAGCATCAAATATTTTAGCCTTTCTATGATAAAATTCCACTCAGTAACTAGTGTTTTTAAGCTGTGCAACACTTAGTAAATTATAGTTAAGACCTTCAACCCAATAGGCATTTTGACAAGTGATCTTATCAGTTGTCTTAATCAATCCTTTACCTTTCACAGGACATGGTATATCATTACCAAACTTAACACTTCTACCTTTGCAATGATACGGGGTTTCAAACTCACTTTTGTCACCAGTCATGTGATGTGAGAAACCACTATCAATGATCCATTTATCTCCTTTACTCACATAAGAAATAAGTGCAGTTTTCTCATCCTCATCAAAATCATCTTTCATAGAAACATAACCTACTTCAATATCAAAGTCATCACTATCACTATCAGTTTCCTCTTTTGCAATATAACATGATTTCTTACCTTTATTCATGTAATCTCTATATCTTCAGTGATCTTTGCTATCTCTCTTATCCTTGTACTTGCTTTCTCTTTCCTCATCCTTGTCATTCCTGTCAGGAAACCTTGCAGCAATATGGCCAACTTTGTTACATGAAAAAACAAATTATAGGAAGTTTACCTTTATATTTTCCTTTTCCTCTCTTCAATCTTCTAGCCATGAGTGCTTCAAGATCATCCAGTTCCTCATCAGAAGTGTTAATATCACTTCCACTTTCACTTTCACTAGTCACACATTTATCTTTGTCTCTCTTAGATTTATGTAAAACCATTTGTGACTTGAATGCAAATTCAACATTAGGAACAATATATTTATCATAGTTAGAAAGTTCAAAAGAAATGAGCTTACCAACAAGGTTTTCCAAAGTTAGAGAATTACCAGGGTTACATCTTGATTCTTGCATTGCTAAAATTTTGAAAGCATATATAGGAAGAAAATTTCTTAATACCTTTCCAATGACAGTCTCATCATTAATGATTCCATTGGATCCTCTAATAGCATTCACTATCTCCTTGATTCTTCCACAATACTGAGCAATATTCTCACCTTCTTGCATTTTCATTTCATCAAACTTACCTCTCAAGCTTTCATCTTTTTCCCTTAGTACATTTGTATCACCACCATAGATGGTTGCAAGAGTATCCCAAATTTGCTTTGTATTAGTGCAATCCTTGATGTCTTTAAATTCCGGATAACTTAAGGCAGATGCAATCTCCAACATTGCTTGATTTTGTTCCTATTTTTCTCTCATCTCCTCAATAGTCAAAGGTGCAACACGTGTAACATAGGCATTTTCAACATAGTATTTCTTCAAATCACCAATACCAACTAGATGCAGTTTCATCAGACTTTTCCATGTAGGGAAGTTATCCTTGTTCAACTTCGGTACCTCCTTTTTATACATCTTGATCATATTGCCTCAAGTACCTTTAAAATTTTTCTCTGTAAGCACGAAAAGATATGATACCAATTGTTAATATTATTTAGAACAAAAGAGAGGGGGGTGAGTCAGTTGTTCTCAGGTCTAGAAGTACCAATTGAACTTATAAACACTTAAACAAACTTAGATCTAATCACCAAGTCAACTCTATCTATAGAGAACATATATTAGGAAACATATAACATGCAGTCCACTGGCCTATAGTAATTAACTTGCAGAAACATATCAAAACATCCACATCAAAACATTCACACAAGTATGACACAAAAATTTATACTGGAAACCCAACTTGGTAAAAATCACTTTGTAACATGTTACTGATATTTTCACTCTTTTGAAGTGAGCTCTGTGAAAAGCCAACCTTGTTAAACTCTTACAAACACACTATTAGGTGTGACCCTTTTAAAGGATTTCAATCACCATGTTAGGAGTGGCCTGGTTAGAGGACTTAAGTACATTCCATTAGAATGCCACTTTGATTAAAGGATTTAAATAATGATTGTTAGGTCAACCTTGATTAAAGGATTTAGACTATTGCAATGGTTAGAAAGTAGTAGTAGTCTCTGATCTATAAAACATACAACTCACTTTACAGATATCAAATCCAATTCGCACATATATGTTGATTTATTGACTGAGTTCCATTTACATATACATCACTGATCTGCTTGGAATTCACTTCAACCAATCACAACTCTAATCTTCACCTTCAACCTTCTTCTTAGAATTATTAGTCAATAACATCAACATCACCAACATACTCTGTAACCTCACAATTAGGTTTTTTTATACCTCTCAAGATAGGTAGATCTATCTTTTGCCGCTTTATCTCCATCATCAGTCTTAGGTTAGGTTAGATCCATCGGATCTCTCCATCATTTAGGTTCTTCATCAAACCTTCTAGAAACATCTTGAATCTCCTTATTGAATCCATAGTAAAATAATTTACCATGCATTAAATTATCCATACAATCAATTAATAAAGTCAACACAATTTACATAACCCAAGAATTCAACTGTGTCGGCTGGAAATCTAAATTCTTCCTCCAAATGTAAATTGCTGACACTCAATCAATATTGTGTTCATCTCCTCAATCATCATTACATAACTCGGTCATCTCTTCAAGTTGTCTCCCTCGGCTAACACTATTTTTCTCCATAATTTCCTAACACTTGGCATATACTGATGTTTGGTCAACACTAGATTTACTCAGTATAGTACTATCACTTGGTCGACACTAACATCACTCGGCTTAAACTAAATTTCTTCACTTTTTCTCAGTTAAGCCTACTTCTTTAGTCTTTCTTCCTACTTAGATAAACAATACATTATCTTATCATAGTGCCAAATAATCAAGTACTCATTGAAGTATCAAATAACTCAACCTTTCCCAAGGTGCTATTGTTATCTCCCTTGCCCTAATACTTTGCATCAACCAATAGATATAGTACTTTCTTAGATAGAAACTATCTTACCAGTTAAGGTTTGACATTAATGACAATACAATAATTTTTTCAATTGCAATTTCCAACACTAAGACCAATTTTTTCTTGTAACTCTCTAACAATGAGCATTGTGAATGCACCATTAATCCTACAAACGTGGACTAGACCAATCTTTCATACTTGCAAAGGAATACATGAGATATGAAGACGTGTGAAATTGTTGATTGATCTCAAATTGAGTTAACTGATTATTGAGGTTATTACTAATAATTCCTCCCCAATCAATAAATTGATTGCTGAAGCATATTGTATTGATATGAATAAGGAACATCCATTCTTGAAAATATTCAACATTTTCATTTCTAGTCAACCTGTTATGGAGAATCACCATATCTAATATATCTTAGATATGAAGAGTGATTTGTGGAGTGCCATAGGTAACTATGATTGGCCTTTCCTTGGTGACTCTAACCATCTCTTAGCTATGATATTTAAATATTTCTTTTTTTCCTTGGTAAAGTAAGCTTCAACACCCTCCTTAGTGAAATCTGCAAATTCATCTTTGATTGGTAACCTAAAAGATATTGCAATGGATATAGGATCAAGCCTCGCTATTATGTTAGCTTCCATTTTCCTAAATTCCCTAGTATTTGGATCATATGCCTTCATGCATTATAGAATCAATTCCAAACACTAAACTGCTAATGGATGAATTGCCTCATGTACTAATTCATTGTCTAGTATCTAATGAGCCAACTAAGTGTTCTCTTTCTCTATCCCTTTCAAGAAATCCATGATATCTACATGGCCGAACTTTGTATTTTCTATCTTTGGGAGTGACCATTTGAGTATAGAAACATGGGCTCTTGTCCTTGGCAATTGTACTTCATCTTTCTTCAAATATCAAAGACTTAGTGAAAATTGATAATCAATTTTGGACAAAAATTTCAAAATAAAAAATAACTATTTATAGTGCCACCTTTCACTCTTCACAAATCTCACAATTTGCCTTTATTTTACAAAATAAGAAAAATCACAATGTTTCACATTTCATGCATTTTTTTCTAAATTTACTATACCATCATGCTTAGGTTGAAGAATTTGATTTCACATCTACTGATCATAAGTTTCTATAATGCCTTTTTGGACATATGCAACAACTATTACCTTTACAAAACTTTGTCTCTTCAAGGAATTCAATCAGTCATTTATTTAACATTATTTTCCTTTCTATTAGTTCCATTTTGAAATAGGAGCATTCTCAAGGAGATATGGATGTAATTGAAGCACAAGAAAGTTTACAAGATTGCCTTATTTTTTTCTCCTTTGAAGTTTCCTACGTATTCTCATCCAATGCATTAAGCACATATATGTATATGTTATAGTGCATGACATGATTTCAATTCAAAGAAGCCTCTCAAATAGAAATTCCCACCTTCATGTTTATTTTGAATTGTAGGCCAGAAGAATGATGGTAATGGTTGTAAGTTTTAGTTCTGCTACCTGATATTTCATTAAACATATTGAAGGAATCCTAACAAATATTTCACATGCTTCCATACCACACATGTTTTCATATATTTATGCAAGGTATTTTTATAAACAATTGTCATTCTATATCTTTGTAATTATTGTAATTTATGAAATGATAAGTCTTTGAGGTATTCTGTCAAACAGTTTGACGCCTCCTCTGAAACTCTATTTCTTTATCATGTACCCCTCAACCCCATTTTAAAATTTTGTGTTCAAATGGATTCATTCCTTCCTTTTGTATTATGACATTTCATTGAATAATTTGATCAATTCACTCATAGACCACCCCTATTTCTATACTTTGCATGTGTGTCTTTCTATCATACATTTATTGAGATCATATTCTCTTGAGGAATTTTGTCAAATAGTTCATAAGCTTCCTTTATGAGTTTTTATTCCTCCATACATTATGCTCAAGACTTCTTAATTGCATTTTCATGGAAGTTTAAATTTCAAGCCTTTTTAATGAAGTTGCACATCCTTTAACTCTCTATTATAAATAATACTATGAGTCTTTAATTATTATTAGATTATAGTGGCATTTGTACACACTAAAATGGTGCACTTATATGAACCATTACATGCAAGGTTGCTCAAGAATGAGGCCTCACAAAGCGGCTCATAGCTCTCTATGCATGGAGTTGCAAGGGACTATGATGTGTTTGCTCTAGCTAGAGCTACAAGCTTATGACCTTGCTAGTCAACCACACAATGAGAGATTCACAATGAAGACAAGGGCAAGAGTGCCAATATCTTCAATAAAATCAAAGTATGCAATGCAAATCTAAATGAGAATGCAAACTATTCTATGGAAATGAAAGTACAAATTAAGCTATTGAAAGGAAATGCAAAGGATTACAACCTTCCTATTTAGACTATGTGAGATTAATCTATTGCATCAAAGAAAACTAAGCTATGAAATGAAGCTAAAATACAAGAGTGAAAGGCTAAGAACAATAGGGTTTCCAAAAGCTCCAAAAGTCTCCAAGAATTCCTGTAGCATAAGATTAGTATTCAAAACATGATATGCAAATGGAGGAGAGAGCTTTCCTTTTATAAGAAATGCAAAGGAATGGACCATTGAGATTAAGAGGGAAAAGTCTTAATCGGCGGTGGAGGTTGAAAGAGGAGCAATCCATGTGCACAAGTATCCTCCAATGAGAGTGAAGTGTTGACTTTTGAGCCTCATGTGAGACAAAAAGTACTTTTTTTCTTTTTGTGAAATAGGAATAATGCTTTATTTGTGCAACTTAGGATAAGAGGAAAAGTGGGGCTTTTTATTTAATCAAAAGGGGAGGAAATATTCCTTTTAATTAAATAAAGACTTAGGATAAATGGTTAGCCCAAGGATAAAAATCCAATATATGATCGAAATTAAGACTTGATCAAGAAATTAATAATGTTGAAAATATTGATTATTGATCAAAATGATTCAGGGTTGATAAATCAAATAAATGGGGCCCAAAGTCTAGGTGACCATTTTTGGGTGCATACAGCATTATCTTTCCACTAGTAAAATTTAGCCTGATTTTTTATGCGAATTACTTAATTTTTCGATGCACATTGGTCAACCAAACAACCATTATTGTCGTCAAACTTATTTCATCACTTATTTGACACATTAAATTGTTTTTGAATATTTGACCATTATAGTTGTCAAAATATCGACAAATACGACATCAAAATAATCGTATAGTTGGTGTAAATAGCTAATATATCTTTTTGCATTTTCGACCACATATGGTCAAAAAATTGATCGATGAATATGTTGATAGTATAGAAGTGGCATTGAAAATTAAGGTAGTGTCATTGAAATATCAACGGTATTTTACGTCGACAGTATAGCATTCTCATCAAAAATTAAGGTAGGGTCATCGAAATATCGACGGTATGTTACATCGAGAGTATAGCATTATTGTTGAACTATACAATCTTTGTTGGTCAAAAAATCGATAATATATTTAGTTTTTTTAAAAATATATATAAAAAAAGATCAACAAATAAGACACACTTTGTCTTGTTCAAATGACAACTAGGCAACGTTGAAGGCAACGCCAAGAACAAATGAAAAGGGTATCAGACAAACGAAGATCAGATAATGACAAGATAAAATCATCCAAATTTATCCAATTCTTATTTATCATCCAATTTATCGATGTAGTTTCATATTGAGAAGCAATTTGAAAATATTTAGTGGTAAGGTTGAATCTGTCCTCTATCTCACACATATGCTCTATCTATTTGGAGAGAACAATCCATTCAAAAAGACCAGCGCACACAAATATATATATATATATATATATATATATATATATATATATATATATATATATATATATATATATATATATATATATATATATAATATACAACACCAATATTCAACAATAATATTCCAGTAAGAGTTTGAACTTCAATAATAAGAACTACAAAACCCGGTTCTAAGATCCCATTAAATATTAACTTAAATTTAGAAACAATTGAGAAATATTTATTGTTAAGGTTGAAAAATATAAACTTCATTGTTGAACACTATCTTATTCAGAATGCATTGTCCATCTTCTATTACACATATATTTAGAGAGTACGGTTCATTCTGAAGGAACAACCCATATATATATATATATATATATATATATATATATATATATATATATATATATATATATATATATATATATATATAATTATTCTTCTGTCCATATAATCGTTGAAATTTAGGGTTAAATTTTTTTATGGGATTTATGAACTAGTGAAGTGATGGATGAAGACCTCATCTATAACATAAACACTCTGTAACAACAAGGTTCAAAATTTAATGTCAAGAATCACAATACTATAATTTAATGATTCTATACATATAGTTGATCTTTGAAATAAGACTCAATTTGGAAAGATTTATTACTAATAATGATAGAAAAAATCACGCCGATTAACTCCTATCTTAAATTTAGAAAGCACTAACCCTTCTTGTTCTATCTACACATTTGGTCCATCAAATAATATAATGATTACTAATTTTATAAGATATAGTGCCAAGTTTTTGTCAATGTGTAGGATGGTCAAAGTTTTGTACTCGAATCACTGCCCTTTTCTCATAACCCTTCTTAAGACACTCATCTCAGGCATGGATATCCAAAACCCATTATTTAGATTATTGTTGACAAAGAAAATGATTGGTGATTTTCTTCCTCTCACTCACTACATATTTTTCATCTCTTGGAAAATGGTTGATGGTGATTGATGAAGAAGATTTGAAAATGATGATTGATCCAATTCATATTTGTGCAACATTTTCAAATCTTCTTCATAATCATCATCAACATGGCCAATTTTGCAAAACTAATTATGCATATACACTGAATTCGGGCTCAAATAATGAGCAAGCCCACCAAAAATAAAATTCCACATGTCGATGATGAAAAAAATCAAGATGAATTACTTTCAAATTACTTCTCTCTATAAATATTTTGTATTCAAATGAGATATCAAATTGATGAATACATAGTATCATGGCAATTCAAATGAGATATCAAATTGATGAATAAAATCAACTGCGTGCTAGCCAATAAAAAATTATTATGGGAATGGAAGATCCATTTTTACATTAAAGTCCATGTAAGAAGCACCCATCGCAAGCCATTGTGCATCCATCACTTCAAATGCAACGTAGTAAAGAAAATCAAATGCCCACTCATCTCCTATAAATACAAATTAATCAATCAAATGTTAATCTTAAATTGTAGACTTTGTCAAGTTTCCAATCACCTAAAAGAACACTTCATTATTGAAACATCTCAACTTAAACCTAGGGCATTTTCCATGTACACCAAATAAAACTACTCTAATATTCTATTATAGTGTGGTAGATGTGCCAGTAAAGTCATCTACATAAGTACAATATTACTACTAAAAATAAATGCTAAACAATCCAATATTATAGGTTTTTAAGAAGACAAACCTGATAGAATCTTCAAGAATATTACTCCTATTGTAGTGCTAGGCCTCACTGCAAATGTTATAGATGTGTTAAGCTGAATGGGACAATTCTTGTGGAATTCAAAATAATAATACAATGTTCATATATTTTTCCATATCAAATATGACATGTGACATGGTTTCCACCATCTGCTAACACTTAATGTTGTCATAGCTCACAAACACCATCATATGGAAATGTCTTGAAGATACAATTTTGAAAAAGAGCATTTTAGAAAAATATGTTCAGGCCATATCAATCAGAATAAATATATAATGATATAGATGATGAACTACAACTGATTTAGACCCTGATTGAAGAATCTGTGATTTAAGATCACCGAGCTGATTGATTAGATATGTAATATGATTAAATTAGTATTATGTTGTCATTGATGTCAACTAGTTTGACAACACTTATCTTGTAAGTTACTATACCGAAACATCTGTAGTAAAGGAGTGAAAGAGATGAAGTACATAAATATCTACATGAGGAAGATGGATATGACAAATGAGGATAAATAATACATTGAGTAACTTGTTGATGAGTCTATGACCTTATGTTATTGAATTAATTATGTTTCATTCATCTATGATGAGGAAAAGAGCTGAAAGACACATAGAAATGTTGTCGGTTGATGAAGCATTTTAGTATACACCAATGGGGTGTAGTGTATACTAAGTACAGTATAAACTGAGCTTGTATTCACTGACACATTTCTTTGTTAACCAAGCAAGATAAAAGAATTAAGTGATGAGCTTAGCTGATAAGATTGATGAGCTAGAAAGTGTATGATTTCGAGGTAACATATAATGTTTGTTACATAGATCGATGGCTAACAAAATTTAGGAAAGATCTAAAGGATGAGAATCAAATGTGTTATTGACATAAGTGTCAAGGTTTGTTTAAGCAAAAAAATCAATGAAGATGATTAAGCAGCACAATCTGATTGAGCAGAAGAAAATGGTTTACTTGTATATATAAGAGACTAGAGATTTCATAGTGAAAGAATGTCAGAAGGAGGAGACTGCAGAATTATCACATGAACAAGTTTTCATGCATACCTGATCATATTGGTTAGTGAGAACCAAACTGCAGAGTTTTACCGAGGGACAGGAAGCTATTACCAAGTGACAGTAAGTTACTAAACATTGATTGGAACATAATTGATTTAATGATCAGAGGATTGAATGAGTTTAACATTGATCTATACATTTGCAACTGAATTTTTATTAAGGAAAATCACCTATTGTCACACTTTAACCATTGTACACAGTCAAATCTCTTAACCGAGTGGACTAAGAAAGTCTTTTATGTATCATTCATAGAATGAACATTGTTATCCTATCAACCCCAGAGTGGTTGTTGGTTGGATGATAATGGTTGGTCTAAAATCCTCTAACAAGGTCACACCTAACAGTGTGTTTGTAACCTTAAATAGGGTTGGGTTTTCACCGACCTCACTTTAGAAGAGTGAATATTTTTGGGTTGCCCGTCCTAGGTGGTTTTTCCCTTCATAGGGTTTCCATGTTAAATCTCTTGTGTTATGTGTTGATTGTGATGTTTGTTTGATGTCATATTTGCATGTTGCATATTTGATTTGATCGGTAACTACTATATGTTTTAGACTGGTAATCAATAAAAGCATAGATAGCACAATATTTTAAGTTACTGAGTATCAAAAATTTTAAGTATTTGATTTTGGATAATACATTTTGTATTGGGACACTGGATAACTGATTCACCTCCTCTTAGTTATTCTAACAATTGGTATTAGAGTGTTGGTTTCTTAGAATAGAGTTTTAAGGACTTCAGTACAAAGATCTCAAAATGTATAAGAGGGAAGTGCCAAATCTGAATAAAGGGAACTTCGTAGTATGGAAAAGCCGGATGAAGTTGCAGATATCTGGAATTGGGAATTATGCACTAGAATTGATGGAGAATGGCTATATAGAACCAACCCCTAGTCCCCTGACACTTGATCAATTGAGAGACAGGCATGAACACAATGTTACTATGATGGAGATTGCTGCTGCCTATACTGATGCTAAATTTGAAGATATTAAAAGCTGCACTACAGAAAAGACATGTAGGATAAACTTTCTCAAGTTTACAGTGGAGATGTGAATGTCAAAAGAGCCAAAGCAGAAAGCTTAAGGGGTAGATTCGATGATATGAAAATGAAGGAAGGTGAGAATATTGTGCAATACACAAATAGACTGAAAGAGGTAGTACATTCTATTAGAGCATCTGATGGAGTTATTAGTGAAGAGATAGTTGTAAGAAAAGTCCTCAGAACCTTATTGCCAGTTTACACAATCAGAATATCTGCTATTCATGAAATAAGGTCTGCAGTTGGTAATGTCCTTACACTTGACAATCTGATTGGTAAACTTACAACCTTTGAATTTAATAACTTTGACAACAATGTTGTTCCATCTATGGAATCTTCTTTCATGTCTTCTATGAAGATTGGCAAGTCTAGCAGGAATAGTAAGAATGATAATAGTGATAGCAATATCGATGATGAGCTTGATGAACTTGAAGCTCTTATGGCCAAAAGATTACCCAAAGGTAAAGGAAGGTATAGAGGTAAGCTACCTTTGGTATGCTTTAACTGTAAAGAGGTTGGCCACATTGTTGCTAGATGTCCACATAAGAAAGATGATGAAAGAACCAAAGACCGATCTAAAGGAAGCTATGGGAGAAGATTCAATAGAGGCTATCGACACAACAGAGATAACTGAGACAGTAATGACAAAGGCAAAAAGGTATGTTACATAGCTGAAGATAATGAATCTGAATTTGATTCTGATGATGATGTAGAAGTTGTATTTGTTTCTATTAAAGATGACTCAGAGGAAGAAGAAAAACATGTAGAAATAGTGCTGATCTCTAAAGTTAACAAAAATAATACATGGATCATAGACAGTGGCTGTACACATCACATGACTGGTGATGAAGAGAAATTTGATCAACTTGAAGAATGCAATGGAGGATCTATTAAGATGGGTAATGACACACCATGTATGGTAAGAGGTAAAAGATCCCTAATGATAAATGATAGGATAAATGTGAAAATGCTTATTGGGTAGATGGACAGAACTATAACTTGTTAAGTGTGGCACAGTTGAACAATTCAGGTCATCGAGTTGCTTTTGAGAATAAGAAAGTGAAAACCTTTGATGATGGTGGAAGATTAGTTGGAGCTAGTGCACAATCAAGAGGTAATCTATTTTATCTTGATACTAATGAATCTTCTTGCTTGATGATGAAAAATGAAGATGCTTGGCTATGGCATAAAAGGTTATGCCATGTGAATTTTGATAACATGATTAAGATCAGTAAAAGGAAAAGGAAAAGAGTTAGAGGTCTTCCTAACTTGTCAAAACCTAATGATATATAATGATATAGACTCTATGGAATCGATGCAGACTCTTGTTCAACTACATCGATTCCATAGAGTCTATATCATTATATATTTACTCTAATCATGAGAAATAAAGAATTCATAAAAAATATTAAATAAATAGAAGGTATAAGTACAAGATCAATAACATGTTTTTGATAAGTGCTATGTGTATAATGGAAGGTATATTGTGCTAGATTATGCTTGTTGTAGTGCTTAGACACTGTACTAGATTGGTGACTTCTATTTGTATAGGGTAATCATACTCATGCCTTCAAAATCATAGTTGAATGCCAGCATGATAAATAAAGAGTGCATAAATACAAAATCAATAACTTTTTTTTCATAAGTACAAAATTAGAAAAATGTTTTTTTTATAGTATAAACAAAAAGCATAAGCACAAAATCGATATCGTATTTTTCATAATATGTTTTAATGTTCATGAAAACCTTGATGGAAAAGTATTTGAACACTATTTAAAGTTTTTCAATATATGTATGGTGTAGTTCTTGACTATTTCGAGGTGTTTTTTTCAAAATTCTTCAAAATTCTTGGTTGTTATGAAGTTGTGCTTCTGAAAAATATGCAAATTTAGCAAAATCGAGAGAAGTTAGTAACATAGATTGCATTCGGTGAAAAGAAATTAGAGTTAGATAAATACTTAACTATAGTGTTGAAGAAGAAGACAGGGATGAGTTGTAGTCTAAATTGAATTTGAATGCAAGAACTACTTCAAGAGAATGTAGACAGTGGCATCAGAACATAAAATCAGTTGTGTTTGTATTTGTTGAATTGAGGAAGGCATAAAACCTTGAAGCATAAGAACTACCCAGTAACTCCATTTGTGCTTCATAACTTTTATGATTCAACATTATTTAATTAGGTCACCGTGGACTAATATCAATTATGAGCTTTAAGCTAATTTGGTTTTTATTTTGGAAGGAAAGAACTAAAATATTATAAACACCAAGTGTACCATGAGAAAACAAAAATGATGTAGAATGAATATTTCTTTTAAATCAAAAGATTAAATGGAATGAAAAGAATTTATTCCAAGTGAAGAAGAATATTTAGTTTCAAGAATCAAATCCACCAAAAATAATGTCTTGACCATCTAGACAAGATGGTTACAAAAAATTTCCCCACCATCAAAACAAGGAAGATGTAGAAATGAAAATCAAAGCTGTACAATTTTTACACAATGACCTAATGAAAACTTAGCTTTGTTTTCTCTACTACATGCTCCTCATGAATCCTCCAGTGTATCCACAAAAATTTATTACTTTGCAAGTCATTTTTATAAGATTGATGGGCCATTTTGTATCATTTATTTTGTTACTATTATTGTTTTCTAGTTTATCCTTTGCATGTTATATTCTAGTATTTGTTTAATGTAGGTGAAAACTAGAGAAGGAATTTTGAGGTAAGTACTTGCAATATCTGCTTCAAATATCATTACAAATCAAGTTCTATATTTTTCACCACTGTAGTAATCCTATACTTTTTTAAAAAAAAATTCATTCACTGTGCCATAAGATACCTCTAATGAACAATTCAAGACATATGCTAGCTTTTGTAACAACGTTTACAACTCAAACAATGATGAAAGGATCTACATCTTTTGTTGGAGAAAACCTTTCTCCAATTGCTAATGAAGCAGTGTAGAGTTTGAGCAATATGCTAGCTAGTATTTATTCATAGACTTTGTAGATTGGGTAGATGTTGAGCATATAGGTTTTCTCATAAAGTCTTTACAAAACAACAATAGAAATTTAATATATTGATTTTGTGAATCTTCATTCATTGTGTCATTCTATAAGATCTCACTTCTCTATTCACTATGACAAACATTCCATAGGCATTTTATATGTAGTTCTTTATATATGCAAAGGATAAGTTAGTGTGGATTCACTTGAATTTAATTTCCTCTTAATCAAAGTCTCTATTAAAAGTCAAAGGGTCCTACTATTTTACTAATTTAAATACTTGAAATAAATAATAATAAACTTATAACCTTTGGTTACCAATTATTTTAGGTATGGGTTCCAATAAATATAGACAATTTTTTCTACCTTATATTTTTTTTCTACCTTATGGGCTCCAATAAATATAGTTTATTCAAGGGATGACTCACATCAAATTTTGGTCCCTTGGTGATGCATATGCCTAAGTAGGGTTTAATTCAAAGTTATACCCCCTTAACCTTGGAGAGTTTCTACCTACCTAGGACTAATTGAATTGGCTATGGATCCATAGAAAACCAAAATGAAATGTCACCAACTACAACTTTCGAGACTTATCCTTGGACACGTTTTCTCACCTTTTTAAGACAAAAATGTCATCAACATGCTACATAACCTTCAAGAAGAATTTTCTTGTAGCTGTATTTTTTAATGCCCTCCTTTTCAAATTTTAATACTGCTATTGACTTCTAGAAATGAATGTTCCACAATCCAGCTACATCATCCAAGTCTCTTTAGAATGTAGTAAATAAAAGTTTGAAATGATTACATGTGATCATCCCAACAATCTTGTATAGAGGTCATAATCATTATTTTGATCTATAAAGCTACAAAATTTGGCAATAGCTTCCTTGTCTATACCAAAATGGAGTTGTGGAATATAGAATGGGCATCCTTCAAAGGAAAAATGATAGAATATTTTTTTCAGATATTTTTTGATGGAAATGCTCTAGTAGACATGTATGTAAATGTGGAAGCACATAGAAAGGCACGTGAACTATGTGATAGAATACCTCAAAGAGAACATGGTATGAAGGTTTAATGGAAAGATGGATTTTTCTTGAAATGGTCAGGCATATAATTTTTTGATAGAATACCTCAAAGAGAATAGGGTAGGAAAGGCATTGGGGAATTTTGTCAGCTCTATTTCAGCTGAAATGCCATTCATAAATGTATGCAAAATGTACAAACATGAGCAAGGTAGAAAACTATTTGATTAAATGTCTTGAAGTAGTGTGACCTTTTACAATTACACAATCACAAGATAATGCATTAAATAAAATGGATCTATTAAAAAAAAAATTTAGAAACTTTCAAGCAAATACAATTCACAGCCTGGACCAATATGGGCATCATTCAAAGCACAATGAAAGGGGATTTTCTATTTTATGGAAAACTATTACTATTTAAAAATGTTATTCTTTGTTAGATGTATATTTGAGATTTTCTATCAAGCTTTACTTTATAGTTTTCACTCTCTTATCTATAAATCTAATTTGATGAACATGGCAATGTAGATTGGTTGATGAACATGTTTAAGAAGTAAAATATTTCTTAAAGTAAGTGAATGAGAAATAATATGGAAAAAGAAGTAGGTGTTTTTGACCATTGAATCTATGTCATTGGTTTAATTTGAGCTTCACTTGGTTTCAAGAATAGTTTAATATTCCCTACTTAACAAGGCCAACCACGTGAAGGTGGAAGCTCATTTGGACCCTCCCCCCCTAACATCACTCTAAATTCCCCATTAACATCTAATAACATTCATTCATTCATCCATCCATTTTTGAAATATAACATTCAATCATTATAATCACATAACATTTATTAACACATAAAATTCATTAACACACAACATTCATGAATAATTCATTAACACATCATTCATCAACATTTACTAGTACAAAATTACATTCATTAAGACATTGTTCTTTCATTAGCAAAAAATGTTAATTACAATCATTTCTTTTTTTGTTTCTTGTTCATTTTTCTAAGGTAATGACTAAGCAGAGCATCAATATGCTCATCATTTCCCTCTACTACTTCTAATCTCAACATATGTCTCCTCCTCATGTGTTTAGGAATAGGAGGCTACTGCACCAAAGGGGGGTCCCCTGCAATAACAACTACGTCATGGGTTAAATTGACACCATTTTATATTAGTGTTACAAGTATTTCATTAATTAAAAGAACTATAAATCAAAAAAGAAATTTAAAAGAACAAAACATAGATTTTCTTTACCTGAATGTGCCACATCATCTACATGGTGATCACTCTGAACATCCTCCACTCGTTTAGCATGACGTTTTGTATCCTCTAAAATATACACAAAAAAGGTTACACCAATTTTAATTTAAGATGTTAAATTATATTAATAATTACATAATTAATTTTCAATAGAAAATGAACACCTCCATTGACACTGTGATGCACATCAGGGCCTTCTTCATGCGGTGTAGGTTCTGTGTTGGGATTACAAGGCTGCATTGCAATGCCATGCACATTATTATCATTCTTTTCTTTTTAAAAATAAAAATAGTCAATTTATGTTCGAAATTAACATCAAATAGATTGTTTCTCAAGTATTCAATTTCAAATATTTTTCATTTGGCATATTTACATGTTCAACCAATGCAGAAGACTCTTGGGTTGGGCAAGTGGAAGCTTGGCATAGGCGTTCATCCATAGCTTGATAGCCTTCCTTGAAGGCAATTTTTTTGTGTTCTGTCATGGCCTCTAAATTAAATTATGAGCCCTGCATTTTTTGATTAATCAAAATTATTTATAATTTATAAATAATTTTGATCTAGAATTCATTTACTGCTACTTACAATTTGTGCTTGAATTTTTAAATATCCACCAGAGCCAAGTTTGTGTTGCCCAATCTTTTGTAGTTTGGCCTTTGTTGCCTTTGATGTGTCTTGCAACCTATGAAAAGTTTGAAATATGTTAGATGATATGGATATAAAGATCACTAATTAGTACATTATTACATTGTACTAGTAGTTAATACTATCACATACCTTCTTCTCTCATTTGCTGGTGTAATTCCTCTTTGAGCATCCCCTTTCTCCTTTGCATCCAAAATGAACTCATTACAATGCCTCACTGAAATAAAGGGATGATGCTCGTACTTTGGGTTCTGGACAAGACTCCTTCTATATGAGTCCCTCATAGTATTAAGATGTTTGGCAAATTTTTCTAAAATTTTTTTCTCCTCAAAAATGTTACTACCAAACTTATGCTCTAAATCTTTTATGAGCTGATCTTTTAATTTTTTTTCTTGTAAGTTCCACTTTTTAAGAAAAAACACAAAATTGTTAGATAAAAAATAACTTAAGTTGCATACCTTGAATATAGTAAAAGAAAAGGCATGAATGAAAGGAAAAATATTGTACCAATTAATGATATGAAATAAAAATAGTGGGATAGGGTTAGTTCACTTATGATGTTCCACCTTGTACGTATGATGGGCCTGAATATCTTCAATGTCAAGTCATAAAACATCTTATAAAAAGAATCATTTCCTACAAAAATCTCACGGGATCGTCAATCCAAAACTTGTTATGAATAGGTAAATACAAATTACAACATAAATAATAATAATTTTAAAGTACCTGGAAGCTTAAGACATTTTAAAGGCATCAATTCTTTATCGTTAATCAATAATGACGTCTGCATAACTCCCATCCTAGAAACACGGGTAGATCCAGGAAAAGATGGTGAATTATCACCAATACAGGTACTCTAATTTGTATCTGGCGTAGTAGTCATCAGTGTATCTCCTACTCCACAAAATTAATCCACTATGAGATGTACCAAAGATTAAAGTACAAATTATCAAATCATAATTAACAAAAAACCAAATATAGAAAAACAAGGATTTACCAGGCATAGACCGTGAAGGTGTCGATGTTTGCATGCTCCTTATTGCTGACATTGCACTCGGCAATCTCAGATGGATGTCGGTTGACCTTCTAGGAGGAGTCGCTTGCACTTGATGACCTAAACAATACATTGTTAGCAAAGACATTCTAAAAGAATAAAAGTAAGAGTAGCTTTCAATAAAGTTTGAGTGAAGATTTTCTTAGAAATTTATAATTAGTTTTAACTGTACCTTTTCCTATAGTTGTATCTACGGTATCAGTAAGTCCAATGAAGCTTTTGAATGTTCCAAAGAAAAAATTACTTGTAGCTTGTTAACTTAAGGATTATTTTACCTGATGTGGTCCAAGTTTTGCTAGTACCAGCCTCACCTTGATGTCCATGACCAGGTACTTGAGCAACAAAAAATCCTATAACAAGAACACATACATATTTTAGTTCACGACATAAAAGAGTATAAAATATAAACCTTTATTGAACCTTTTTTATAACTAAAGATTCATTACTTCTTACTTCAAACCAACATGTTTTCCACATAAATTCCTCTTTCCTTGCCAATGTCTCCTCAGTTGGATTTGGATCGACCAAAATGGCAAGAATTTTTGCACTGACTTTTTTTAGTTTTTTCTTCACCATATTTACAGGGTTAGGGATATCTGGAATATCCTCATCTGTATCTACAGCTATGGCCTTTGTTGTTGCAGGTTCTTTTCCCCTATCTTGAGCATCAATTTGTGATAGGAATATCAATAAAAATATCAAAATAACTCCAAAACCGTAAATAAAATAATATAATAATATAACATTTTCAACTATCTAATTTGTACAATTACAATAAGGTTTATCATTGCTGAAGAATAGGTGGGAGGAGAATCCTCGCGGCCTCTATCATGTGCGGGATCTATGTCATCCTATGACAAAGATTAAAAATAAAAACTTCAGCGAACTTAAAGCAATAGACTTAGCAAAAAAACTTATTAAAAAAATGGTATATTGGAGTCATAAACTTGAGGTTAGTTTAAATGGTATATAGTACTTACCACCCCCATGATAGTAACTTTGTTTGTATTTATGCATTTTAAATGGTAATATATTAGCATTTCTTCCCTTGTACTTATTGATTTTATCGCACATACAAAAACATGATTCCCCTCACATGCCTCAAATATGCAATTGGGTTTCTTATTAGTTGAACTAGGTCATGTACTATCTATAAAACCCACAATATTCCCTATTTATTTTGGTCTCCCATGAATGTACATAGAAAATCTTTTACTGTGATTATTTTCTTTCCATTGTATATAATTTGCTGACAGTGCATACCTACGCATACTTTTTTTATATTGAACAATCGGCATCCAATCATTGTAATTGTAACAAGGTTCGACATACTCCATCAATTCAAAAACTTTTTTGTAACATACCTTTATCCCATCCATGGAAAATAGGCCCAAACCATGTAATGAGGATGAAACTATGCGATATATCCTCTCATTAACACAAAAATCAATGTTAATTGGAGGTAGCTCATTGGGTACCCATTCTTTCTCAAGACGTGTGTACCAAAAGGGCACCTTGATGTCACCTTTGGTGTCATCATCATAAGAACATGAACCCCCTTGAGCAAGGAAAAATTGTATGCGTTTATTGAATTTTTTTCTAATCTTTTGATCTCTAGTTGATCTCCCTATTTTAGTCGTACTACATGTCGAACTTTCATCTACCATTCCTAAATTTCCCTCATTCAAAGAAAATAAATTTGACAAGTACCTATTTGGTGGTTCCTGCAATCCATCAAATGAGATATTGTCATTTCCCCGCTTCAAATAGAATTTTGATAATAATAAAATAATAAAATATTGTTAAATAAATAATAATATTAAAAATAGACAAATAAATAAATAATCAACAATATTGTTTATCAATTCATAATATTAATTAAATGAATATAATGCTAATAATTAATCAATATATAGAATAATCAAGTCTTGAATAGAGTCATGACCAATACAGTTCTTCTTTGTCTATACATGGGAGATATAAAATGTTACAAGTTGAAAATGAAGGAAAGGCACAAAAAAATAGGAATCATATAAAAGGATCAGAAAAGTGACGAAGACAAGTCATATCCTTAGCATAGCATGCAAACAACATAAGACTTGAATTTAGTCAAGTAACATTTGAGGTATTAATCTATAAAATTGGTATTTTTTACCATCGAACAAGGAAGAGATAATAAGGGGTCAGTGAAGTATGGGAGCATTGGTATTAAGTCGATGATAAGGAGATGAGACAGTCATTGTAAAAGGAAATCACAGTACGTGCTTAGTTATGTATAAAAGGCAATCAATTATGTATTATATATAGGGCGTATTGACTTATACCTGCTGATCCATGTCACTATGCATGATCCCTGTCAAAGGGGTTAAATTTCCTACATATGTGAATCATTTATCTTATGTTAGCTAAAAATTACATGATATGTATGCTACAAATTATGGAGAAGACAACATGAACAATATGCGAGATCGTAAACATGAACAAATTACCTTTACCTTATATATGGAATGCAAGATCATCAACAAAAGGGGTGATGATGTGTTTAGTCAATTGCTTGTTTCCAGAAAAGGTGACAATCAAACAAAATATATACATGTATCAGCAACAATTAATTGAGCATCATAAGCAGTACATTGGTAATCATAAATCACATATGTTGTAATCATTATAATTGAACATAATAAATTTATGTTACCATGCCATTAGAGTTTAATATAAATATATAAATATGTAATCATTAGAATTGAAATCAATAAATCAATATTAAATATATATACTAATCAATATAAATATATATAAATAATTAAATCACATACCTTGTACATTTCAATCATGTCATTGATCATCTTCTTCATCCACCATCACCATCACCATCACCACCATCATCATCATCGACATCATCATCATCATCATCATCGTCGTCATCATCATCTGTTGGCAAGTTGACTATACTAATGTATATGACTTAGAATAGTGTTGTCATTATGGAAACAAACTCATATAGTAGTTTGGAGTCAGTGCACTTGATGGGAAGATCAGAAATCAGCTAAGTGTTGAAGACTAGATAGTGTATAGAGTTCATGAAGCTCAAAGCATTAGCGCACGTGCGTACGACTAAGTTATGGTGTACGCCCTAGAAGTTAAGTTGGCTAGACTATATTCATGCTTAGTCTATGAGCACATGATTAGATATGCAAGTATGAGAAAGATATAGACAGTTGAAGTTACACAGCTAGTGTGTGCCATTGACGAATAGAGTAAGCAGCTAATTGTTATCATTTTGAGTTGTGGTTATATTCTAATGATGTGGATATATATAAATATGAGATGTGCCCATTGTAATTGATATAGATGTGGATAGAGAGTTGTGATAAGCAAAGAAGAAGTGTGCAAAGAGACTATAAGATGTATTAGAGCTTTGCAAGAGGTCAAAGTGGTGCAGGAGCACCCTTTCAAGGGCTCCCACCAATCATTTTGGTTGTGATGAAAACTTCCTAAGAGAAGTATGTAATTAAAATAAGAGCTTAAAGCTCATTTTGTGTGTCTAGGCCTAGTCTAGGTCCTAGAAGTTCAGTTGGTCTTTTCAATGTGAATAGCACAATGATTCAGTGAATGTTGTCATCCTGAAATCATTGATTAGCTATGTGTTTAGAGGTCTTAGGTTGTGTGTTTGGTAGAGTTATGAGCACAAGAGTGCCTTGGAAAGACCTTGAAAGGGTCTTGGTGATGTAAGAGAAAAATTTGCTCAAGCAACCAAAAGTTGCTTAAAAGTTGCTAGCAACTTTTCCTATGAAGGCTTTAACCCTGCCTAAGTGGCTAAAGAGCCCTAACAATACACTCACATCAAGGAGGAGGATATAAAAGACTTGAAAAACCCTAATTTAGTGGTTGGATGTCATTTGGTACGATTATGTACGAAAATACTAGTCTGAACTATGAAATCTGTGAACAGTCAAGGTTATTTTGGCTTCTGTGAATGTGAATAGGAAGAACACTGTTGAATCTTTGTAGTGTATGATGTAACTTGTGTTTTATCTTTCATTTATATGTCTATGGTTTGAATCTTTCAATCTTTATTAGACTATTTTGTTCATTTCTTGTCTATAACTAGTTCTCTGCCAGTTTGGAGAGACATGTACATATAGGTCTGTAACTTTTGTTTCCACCATAGGAAATCCATGGAACCTTGGATTCTAAAGGTACATACCCTACTTTGTAAAACTATGTCTGCAGGGCCCTTGAATGTAAGTTCAAATATTTATTTGACCTTGCCCTAGGCGAGCTAAGGCTTAGCCCGGTTAGGAACAATCAGCAGAGTATGTGCTCTCATTGACAGAGGAAAGATTTCCAAGCCTAGCCCTTTGGAGGGAGTCAAGGTACATGTCCAAAGACTAAATTTTTTCAAGGAGGGAGTTTGAACAACCCTAGAGAGGTGTTGTTGTAGACCAATTTTCCCTGTGACCTTGACAAGCCTTAAAACCCTCATTTTTGGTACAGGTGTTGTACGGCCTGTTGGAAGCCTGAGACCCCAAAAATCCTTGAGAATGGATCATTATTAGTAGATGTTATTTAGAATAGGTGTGTTTAATCTTTGAGGAAAGGGTATCAAATTTCCTATAAAATTGGAAGGAGGGCTAATTAGGCCTCTTCCTTGTAGCCCTAGTTTGCAAAGGAACCCTCAAATCGGGTGATGACCCAACCATGCCAATGCAATGAAAAGGTGTCTAATGCCCTAAAGACATCTTGGAACTCATGAAATCCTCTATTGGAACTTGGGAAAGGATTTGAATCTCAGAAGACCCTTATAAGCCTATGTAAGGGATAGTAGCTAGAGATCAAAGCTTGTAATGTTGGAAGATGAAATAGCTTAACTTGGTGGGCAGGTTAGGGAAGGTCAGGGGATCCTTGGAGGAATAAGGAATCCTATAGACCATTAGAGTTGTCAGAAGAAAAATTGGATCCTAGATAGGATCAGAGGCATAGACTAGCTAGTCTATCCTAGCCTCCCCATCAGATTGGTATCAGAGCCTCTTAAGGCTTGGGAAGTGGAAGGTGGATGTTTCAACCACTAGAAGAATCAATTGGATCATCTCAAAAGTAGAAAATGGTGACCAATGTGGAGCTTGCCAAGAAGGTGGGAGATCAGGAGGAAGCTAATAGACTCATGTAGGGAAGATTGATACAAATGGAGCAACTATTGGATGATGTCCAAGCAAAGGCAGATAAGGTGAAAGATAGGATGGAGGAGCAGGATGCCAAAGAGAAACAGAAGACCATTGATGATAATGTACCTACACCTAATCCTCCAACTCAAGATGATAAATTTCTTAAAGCCCTAAAGGCTATCATAGGCAAGGCACTTGAAGGTGTCCCATTACTGACTGGTGGGATGGATACAGAGCTTGTGATGCAATGGATTGAAGGCATGGAGAATCACTTTGAATGTGAAGAGATCTCAAAGGCACAAAAGGTCAAAGTGGCCAAATCTCAGTTGAGAGGACAAGCTTTAACCTGGTGGAACTACTTGCAAGATGAAAGAGAGAAAGAGGGAAAGAACCCAATCTCTAATTGGAAGGAAATAGCTAAAAAAGTGAGGGAAGCATACCTACCAGCAGATTATGAAAACTAGCAGCATAGGAGGAGATTGAATCTCAGATAGAAGGAGATGGATGTAGCCACCTACACTGAAGAGTTCCACAAGTTGAGCTTGAGATCCAAGATCAAAGAAGAAGAAAGTGTCAAAGTGGAAAGGTACCTAAGTGGTTTGAAATGGAGCATAGCTAAAGAGATGAGTTTGTTCACTCCCACCACAGTACTTGGATGTCAGCATATGGCACAAAATCTTGAAGATAAACAAAGAAGAAAGCAAGAACCTAACTCCAAGAATAGGGCAAGAGGTAGAGACTCTAGAGGGGGTCAAAGAGGAGGTTCTAGTAGAGGTGGTGACTCAAGGAGCCAAGGGGAGAGTAGACTTTTGGAACAAAGTTCAGAAATCAGTACAAGAGGATCTTTTGGTAGAGGAAGAGGTTCTCAAGGAAATAGAGGAAAAGCGATAGGAAGAAGCAGCTCCTACTTTACCACTATGAAATGCTATCAATGTGGACAACTTGGACACCCTGCCTATAGGTGTCCTGATAAACCATTAACCTCAAATAATGAGAAGAGGGTAGCCTATACCCAAGAAGATAGCAACAGCTCATGCACTAATGAAGTTAGAAAGTTAGAATAAAAAATGGGTGAGAACCTAATGTTCAGGAGGGTACTTATAAGGCAGCCTAATCAAGGTGAACCCAAGGAAAGGAGGGCTCTTTTTAGAGTCAGGTGCAAGATAAAAGGCAAAGTATGCAAGGTTATAGTAGATTTAGGGTCTACTGATAACATCATAGCAGAGGAAGCATCAAAGAAGCTAAAACTTACAAAGGATCCCCATGCAAACCCCTACAAGGTGACTTGGTTGAACTAGGAGCAAAGTGTGCTAGTTAATGAGCAGACATGGTTAGAGTTTTCCATTGGAGGCTATAAAGACAAAGTGCTTTGTGATGTCTTGCCCATGGATGCATGCCATTTTCTATTGGGAAGACCCTTGCAATTTGATAGGAAGGTGATCTATGATGGAGAGGAGAACTCCATTTCTTTCAAGAAAGATGGAAGAACATTTAAGATTCAGTCCATAATAGAGAATGAAGAAGGTACTTCAAGGACACCTAGTGTGTTGCTTAGCGGTGGTAAAGAGTTCTTGCATGCACTACAAGATGAGGAGACCATAGGATGTGCTATCATGGTGAAGCCAAAGGAGGAGGACAAGAAGTTGTGGGCAGAATTACCATTGGAAGTGCAGCAAATGTTGGAAGAATTCAGAGATATAGTAAGTGATGGAACCCCTAACACCTTACCTCCAAGAAGAGCTATAAGTCATAAAATTGAATTTGTACCCGGTGCATCTGTACCTAACAAAGCAGCCTACAAGCTTACCCCGGACCAAAATAAGGAAGTGGCAAGACAAGTGCAAGAACTATTGGATCAAGGGCTGATCAAGAAGAGTATTAGTCCATGTGTAGTCCCAGTGGTCTTAGCATCCAAGAAAGGAGGAAAATGGAGACTTTGCACAGATTCAAGGGCTATCAACATGATCACTATCAGGTATAGGTTCCCAATTCCAAGAATAGAAGATTTGATGGATTTTTTAGGAGGTGCTATGTACTTAACCAAGTTGGATTTAAAGAGTGGTTATCACCAAATCAGAATCAAGGAGGGTGATGAGTGGAAGACCACTGTTAAGAACATAGATGGTTTGTATGAATGGCTTGTAATGCCATTTGGGCTTACAAATTCCCCAAGCACCTTCATGAGGTTAATGAATGAGGTCTTGAAGGACTTCATAGGCACATTTGTAGTGGTGTATCTAGATGATATACTCATCTATAGCAAAACAAAAGTAGAGCATCTTGAGCACTTACGGTTGGTCATGAAGAAGCTACATGAAGAGAAATTAGCCATCAACCTAGAAAAGTGTGAGTTCATGCAGCAAGAGCTGGTTTATTTGGGCTTTGTAGTGTCCAAGGGTACACTGAAAATGGACCCAAGCAAGGTGGAGGCAATCTTGAATTGGCTTGCCCCTAAAACAAGGACTAAAGTTAGAAGTTTTCATGGCTTGGCACAATTTTATAAAAAGTTTGTGAGGAACTTCAGTGGGATTTGTGCACTAGTACTAGACACCATCAAAGGAGGACTGAAAACTAAGTTCAAGTGGACTGAGGTAGTTGAGAAGGCATTTCAAACATTGAAATAGGAGGTAGCCACAAAACCTATCTTACTCTTACCTACTTTTGAAAAATTGTTCACCATTGAATGTGATGCAAGTGGTGTAGCAGTAGGGGGTGTATTGAGTCAAGAAGGAAGGCTTGTGGCATTATTTAGTGAAAAACTCAATGAGGCAAAGAAGAACTATTCAGCTTATGACTTGGAGTTGTATGCATTGGTACAATCTCTCAAGAAGTGGAGGCATTACATCATACCCAAAGAATTTGTTGTCTTTACTGATAATTAGGCTTTAAGCTACATAAACACTTAGGAGAAGCTTAGTAATAGGCATTTGAAGTGGATGGAGTATCTCCAATCCTTTACCTTCACAATCAAGCACAAGAAAGGGTAGCTCAACAAGGTAGTAGATGCCTTGAGTAGGAAGTTATTGACTGTCCAAGAGGTACAGCTGCAAAGCATTGGAATAGCAGGTTTTAAAGACTTATATAAGGAGGATGAAGACTTCTCACAAGCCTACAAGGTGTGCCTAGAGTTTGAGAACCATTTTCATGGTGATTTTGTAGATTACACCCTTCAAAATGGATTGTTGTTCAAAGGTAATCAGTTTTGTGTACCTAGAGGATCCATGAGAGAAAATCTGATTCAAGAGAAGCATAATGATAGTCTAACTAGACATTTTGGCATAAACAAAACATTGGAGTTAGTACAGAGATACTAATTTTGGCCTAAGCTAGCAAGGGATGTGAGGAGATATGTAGAGAAATGTGGAGTATGCCAGAGAGTTAAAGGAGGTTCAAGCAATGCAGGACTCTACCAACCTTTACCAATTCCAAATAGGCCTTGGGAGTGTGTAAGTATGGACTTTGTGGTTGGACTCCCTAAAACCAAATCAGGTATGGATAACATCTATGTTGTAGTAGACAAGTTCTCTAAAATGAGTCATTTCATTCCATGAAAAACTACTCATGATGCAAGTTATGTAGCACATCTCTTCTTCAAGGAGATAGTTAGGATTCATGGACTCCCTCTGAGTGTTATGTCTAATAGAGATAGCAAGTTCATGGGTCATTTTTGGCAAACCTTATGGAAAAGGCTGGGAACTAATCTCTCTTTTAGTTTAGCATACCATCCTCACACTGATGGTCAAACTAAGGTCATCAATAGGGTGCTTGGCAACTCACTAAGGTGTTTGACAAAGGAGTATGGGAAGACTTGGGATCTTGTGATATCTTAGGGTGAATATGCTTACAATGATAGTGTAAATAGGACCATAAGAAGAAGTCCTTTTGAGATAGTATATGGAAGACACCCTATAGGAGTGTGTGAGTTGAGAGACTTAGGTTCTATGGAGTTGAAGAGTGGACAAGCTGAAGATTTCACTCAAACTATCAAGGAGGTTCAAAAGCAAGTGAAGAAAACCATTATGGAATCCACTCATAAACTCAAAGCTAAAGTGGATGAAAAGAGGAAAGAAGTACAGTTTTAGATTGGGGACTATGTCATAGTCCATCTTAGCAAAGCAAGGATGCAGAAGGGCATGCCCACTAAGCTACAGATGACAAGAGTAGGCCCATGAAAGATTCTAGCCAAATATGGAGAGAATTCCTACAAAGTGGACTTGCCATTAGACTTAGCCATCTCACTGGTGTTTAATGTTGTAGGCCTGATTAGATTCAAAGAAGATATCAGTTAGCAAGGTACACCTCCACCAAAGGTACTGCAAGACATAGACACCAATGCAATGCCCAAGAAGAAGCCAGCCAAAGCAGAGAAGGTCTTGGAATCCAGAGTGAAGAAAACTACAAGGAATCAAGTCTACATGGAGCACCTGATCAAATGGAAGGATCAGCCTAAATCTGAAGCCACCTAGATTGAGTAAGGACAGTTCAAGAAGTTTGGAGTTGATCTGGCTCTTCTTGACCCCAAAGTGCCTTAGTTTGTGCTAAGGGGGAGTATGGTGTAGGAGCACCCTTCCAAGGACACCCACCAATCATTTTGGTTGTGATGAAAACTTCCTAAGAGAAGTATGTAATTAAAATAAGAGCTTAAAGCTCATTTTGTGTGTCTAGGCCTAGTTTAGGTCCTAGAAGTTCAGTTGGTCTTTTCAATGTGAATAGCACAATGATTCAGGGAATGTTTTCATCCTAAGATCATTGATTAGAAATGTGTTTAGAGGTCTTAGGTTGTGTGTTTGGTAGAGTTATGAGCACAAGAGTGCCTTGGAAAGACCTTGAAAGGGTCTTGGTGATGTAAGAGAAAAAGTTGCTCAAGCAACCAAAAGTTGCTCAAGCAACCAAAAGTTGCTTAAAAGTTGCTAGCAACTTTTCCTATGAAGGCTTTAACCCTACCTAAGTGGCTAAAGAGCCCTAAAAATACAATCACACCAAGGAGGAGGATATAAAAGACCTAAAAAATGCTAATTTAGTGGTTGGATGTCATTTGGTACAATTCTATATGGAAATACCAGTCTGAACTGTGAAATCTGTGAACAGTCAAGGTTATTTTGGCTTGTGTGAATGTGAACAGGAAGAACACTATTGAATCTTTGTAGTGTATGATGTAACTTGTGTTTTATCTTTCATTTATATGTCTGTGGTTTGAATTTTTCAAGCTTTATTAGACTATTTTGTTCATTTCTTGTTTGTAACTAGTTCTCTGCTAGTTTGGAGAGACATGTACATATAGGTCTGTAACTTTTGTTTCCACCATGGGAAATCCATGGAACCTTGGATTCTAAAGGTATAGACCCTACTTTGTAAAACTATGTCTATAGGGCCCTTGAATGTAAGTTCAAATATTTATTTGACCTTGCCCTAGGCGAGCTAAGGCTTAGCCCAGTTAGGAGGGGTCAGCAGAGTATGTGCTCTCATTGACAGAGGAAAGAGTTCCAAGCCTAGCCCTTTGGAGGGAGTCAAGGTACATGTCTAAAGACTAAATTTTGTGAAGGAGGGAGTCTGAACAATCCTGGAGAGGTGCTGTTGCAGACCAGTTTGCCCTGTGACCTTAACAAGCCTTAAAACCCTCATTTTTGGTACAGGTGTTGTATGACCTGTTGGAAGCCTGAGACCCCAAAAATCCTTGAGAATGGGTCATTAGTAATAGATTTTCTTTAGAATAGGTGTGTTGAATCTTTGAGGAAAGGGTGTCAAATATCCTATAAAACTGGAAGGAGGGCTAATTAGGCCTCTTCCTTGTAGCCCTAGTTTGCAAAGGAACCCTCAAATCGGGTGATGACCCAACCATGCCAATGCAATGAAAAGGTGTCAAATGCCCTAAAGACATCTTGGAACTAATGAAATCCTCTATTGGAGCTTGGGAAAGGAGTTGAATCTTAGAAGACCCTTATAAGCCTATGTAAGGGATAGTAGCTAGAGATCAAAGCTTGTAATGTTGGAAGATGAAATAGCTTAACTTGGTGGGCAGGTTAGGGCAGGTCAGGGGATCCTTGGAGGAATAGGGAATCCTATAGACCATCAAAGGTGTCAGAAGAACACTTGGATCCTAGAGAGGATTAGAGGCATAGACTAGCTAGTCTATCCTAACCTCCCCATCACAAAGCATCACTGCATCAAAGGAACTGATCTGACTAGCAGTGTCACAACAAAAGTTCATCAAATAGATATAGTCTATATTTGAGGTCAGAAGGTTGTAGCCTTCATAGGGTCTAACCCTTGACAAGGTCTACTATACTTAATGCATTATAAAGCAACTCCTAACAAGGTTAAGGATCTTCTAACAAGGATCATGAAACACTAGTACAAAATATTAGTGGGTGTCAATTCCCACCGGGGTTTTTACTTATTTGGGTTTCCCCATAACCATATTGGTGTCATGTGTTGATTTCATGTTTCATGTTTATGTAGATGTTCATTTATGTACTTAAGCATTTAAGTTTAGTTTAAATAATAAGTAAAGAGATAAAATACAGTGAACATTGATTCACTACAAATTTGTTGAATTGATGAAGTATGTCTGTCCGTGTTACAATTACAATGATTGGATGCAGATTGCTCAATATAAAAAAAGTATTCGTAGGTATGCACTATCAGCAAATTATATGCAATGGAAAGAAAATGATCAAAGTAAAATATTTTCTATGTACATTGATGGGAGACCAAAAGCAACAGGTAATATTGTGGGTTTTATAAATAGTACATGACCTTCCTCAACTAATAAGCAACCCAATTGCATATTTGAGGCATGTGAGGGGAATCAAGTTTTTGTATGTGCAATAAAATCAATAAGTGCAAGGGAAGAACTGCTAATAGATTACCATTTAAATTGCATAGATACAAACAAAGTTACTATCATGAGGGTGGTAAGTACTATATACCATTTTATTAATAAGTTTTTTTTTTGCTAAGTCTATTGCTTTCAGTTTGTTGAAGTTTTTATATTTAATCTTTGTCATAGGATGATATGGATCCCCACATGATAGAGGACACGAGGATACTCCTCCCACCCATTCTTCAACAACTGTAAACCTTATTGAAATTGTACAAATTAGATAGTTGAAAAATGTTATATTATTATGTTATTTTATTTAGGGTTTTGGAGTTTTTATGACAGTTTTACTGATATTCTTGTCACAATTTGATGTTCAAGATAGGGGAAAAGCACCTGCAACAGTAGAGGCATGTGATGATATTATTCACCTTCATGAAATTACAAGATTAACTAAGAACAACAAGAATTAGAGTGAGCACTAATCTAATAAATGCACAATTAATCCATCAACATCTCATGGATCTCTAGAAAGAAGTGGTAAGTGAGCTCTCAGCTGCAAATCCTCACTAGTGACACCTCTAAAATGAGAAGAATGCTGCTATGATGCTTCTAAATGCTTATTCTATGATGAATTTATGCTTAATCTAGCTCCATTGATAACAATGCAATGATAAAATGCTAAAATGATAACTCTAAATGCTCAAATGCTTCAATTGCTCTTAGAAATGATCTCAATTGACTATAATAACAATGCTTTTCAATTAAAATTCTAAGATGGAAATGCTCTCTAAAATGCCTCATACTTATAGTGATTTCCCAAGGGTAGGGGGTAGAGTGAGTTGATCATGGTTATGCTTGGGTAAGGTCAATTGACTTTGCTTTGTCCATAAATGGGGGGACAAGGAGGGGACAATCATTTAAATGGTTTCAAAAGGCTGGACCATTTCAACAAAAGTGAGTGATTTGTGTCCATTTTGTCTCCAATTTGCTTTGTTGAGGGAAATTATGATTAATTAATTAATTAAAGTAATTAAATTTAGCCATGAAGGGTAAGAGGTTCATTTTGATTTTTGCTTTCAACAACTATGTCATTAATTGAATTTAATCAATTTCATAGTGTTTTTCCCCTTTTCAAGCTTTATTTAATCATTTAATTGAATTTTCCTTTGATTTGAATTGCCTTTGTTCCATTTATTGATTTTTTGTGCTATTTTGATGATTTGATGCACCTTTTTGATTGATTTAAGCCTTTTGCCAATTTTTCATGTCTACAAGAGGTAATAGCTACCCCTTCTAATGATGATATCGTAGAAACACCTAATATAACAATTATGTTGAAGAAAAAACTAAAAAAAAATCAATTTAGAAATTATTAGCATTTTGGATGAAGCAAATCCAACCAAGGAGATGCTGAAGAGGCAATATGAATTGATGGCGCAAGAACATCGTTATGAAGTAAGCAGTAATAAATATTTAGTTATAACAAAAGTTTAATAAAGGTTTATATTTTATAATCTTTTATGTTGTGAAGTAAAATATGTATGTGTTCTTGTTACATGATTTTTTGCAAACTCAAGTACCTGGTCAAGGACAATGCAGTGAGGCTGGTACTAGCAGAGCTTCTATCGCCTCGGGTAAAATAATCTTTAAGTTGACAAGTTACAAGGAATTTTTTCTTTGGAACATTCAAAAAATTCTTAAGTTAACTCTTACTTTTATTATTTCAGAATGTCTTTGCTAACAATGTATTGTTCAAGTGATCAAGTGCAGGCGACTCCTCCTAGGAGGTCGACGGATATACATTCAAGATTTTTGAGTGCAATGTTGGCAACAAGGGGCATGCAAACATTGACGCATTCATGGTCTATGCCTAGTAAATCCTTGATTTTCTATATTTAGTTTTGTGTTAATTATGATTTGATAATTTGTACTTTAATCTTGGGTGCACCTCATAGTGGATTAATTTTGTGGAGTAGGAGATAAACCGGCACTATCTGCTATGCTAGATAAGATCAGAGTACATGTATTGGTGATAATTCACCATCATTTCCTGGATCTACCCGTGTTTCTAGCACGGGATTTATGCAAATGTCATTGTTGATTGACGATAATGAATTGATGCCTTTAAAATGTCCTAAGCTTCCAAGTACTTTAAAATTATTATTTTTTATATTGTAATATGCATTTACCTATTCATAACAAGTTTTGGATTGATTATCCCATGACATTTTTTGCAGGAAATGATTCATTTTATAAAACGCTTTATGACCTCACACTGAAGATATTCAGGCCCAGCATATGTACAAGGTGGAACATCATAAGTGAACTAACCCTATCCCATTGTTTTTTTTTCATATCATTAATTGGTACAGTATTTTTCCTTTCATTTAGGTCTTTTCTTTTACTATATTCAAGGTACACAACTTTAGTTAATTTGTCTATCTAACAGTTTTGTGTTTTTTCTTAAAAGGTGGAACTTGCAAAATAAAAAATTAAAAGATCAGCTCATTAAAGATTTAGAGCATGATTTTGGTAGTAATATTTTTGAGGAGAAGAAAATTTTAGAAAAAGCTGCCAAACATCTTGAGTGAGTGAGGGCCTCATATAGAAGGAGTCTCATCTAGAATGCAAAGTACGAGTGTCCTCCCTTTATTCCAGTGAGGGATTGGAATGAGTTCATTTTGGATGCAAAGGAGAAAGGGGATGCTCAAAGAGGAATTACACCAAAAAATGAGAGAAGAAGATATGCAATAGTATTAACTACTAGTACAATGTAATAATGCACTAATTACTGATCTTTATATCTATATCATCTAACATATTTTAAACTTTTCATAGGTTGCAGGACACATCAAAGGCAACAAAGGCCAGGCTGCAAAAGATTGGGCAGCATAGACTTGGCTCTGGTGGATATTCAAAAATTAAAGCACAAATTGTAAGTAGCAGTAAATGAATTGCAGAGAAAAATTATTTATAAAATGCAAATAATTTTGTTTAATCAAAAAATGTAGGGCTATGAATTTAATTTAGAGGCCATGACATAACACAAAAAAATTGCCTTCAAGTAAGGCTATCAAGTCGTGGCTAAATGCCTATGCTAAGCTTCCACTGGCCCAACCCAAGAGTCTCCTACATCATGTGAATAGGTAAATATGCCAAAAAATATATATTAGAAATTGAATACTTGAGAAACAATCTATTTGATAATAATGTGCATGACATTGCAATGCAGCCTCTTAATTGTATCACAGATCCTACAGCGCATGATGAAGCCCCTAATGTGCATCGTAGTGTTGATGGAGGTGTTCATTTGCTATTTAAAATTAATTATGTAATTACTAATACAATTTAACATCTTAAATTGAACTTGGTGTAACCTTTTTTGTATATATTTTAGAGGATACAAAATGTCATGTTGAACGAGTGCCGGAGGATGTTCAGAGTGATCACCATGTAGATCATGTGGCACATTCATGTAAAGAAAATTTATGTTTTGTTCTTTTAAATTAATGTTTTGATTTATAGTTATTTTACTTAATTAAATACTTGTAATTCACTAATATAAAATGGTGTGAATTTAACTCATGACGTAGTTGTTATTGCAGCAGATCCCTCTCTGGCGCATCGGCCTCTTGTTCCCAAACATATGAGGAGGAGACATGCGTTGGCATTAGAATCAATAGAGGAGGGGAATGACGAGGACATTGATCTTCCTCTTAGACATTACATTTAAAAAATAGCAAGAAACCCAAAAATAAATGATTATAATTAATATTTTTTGCTAATGAAAGAACGTTGTCTTAATGGATGTAATTTTGTACTAGTAATGTTGATGAATGATATGTTAATGAATTATTCATGAATGTTGTGTGTTAATGAATTTTATGTGTTAATGAATTATTCATGAATGTTTTGTGTTAATGAATTATTCATGAATGTTGTGTGTTAATGAATTTTATGTGTTAATGAATGTTATCATGTGATTATAATGATTAAATGTTATATTTCAAAAATAGATGAATGAATGAATGAATGTTATTAGATGTTAATGGGGAATTTAGAGTGATGTTAGTGGGGGGGGGGGAGGGACCAAATGAGCTTCCACCTTCATGTGGTTGGCCTTGTTAAGTAGAGAATATTAAACTATTCTCGAAACCAAGTGAAGCTCAAGCTTTAAAGATAAGCTTAAAGTTAATAGTGACAACCAATTAGCAAGTCGAAATGAAGTTCATCATTACATGTATCTTGCATTCTCAATGTTTGGAGCATTATTAGAAGAAATCTTATAAACATTTATTATTGTTATGACCTCTATGCATATCAACACTCTATCACTAGTTTTTTGTACACTTTACTAATTTGGTGTTGTTATGTATTGCTAATGCATTATAGAAACACTGTCTTTAAGCCCACATGACCATTATTTTTGCAATAAGGTTCTTGTGATTGTCACTTGATGTCCTTTTGGCCTCTAATTTTCCCCATATGATACTTTTATTGTGTTCCTATTAGGTATCTTTTTTTGCTCTTTATGACAATCATTTACAAACTCACCATGCTATTCATGATGAAAAAATAATAAAATGATACCTCTATATTATGGTTCTTGTCATCCCTCTCTAAAACATGACCCCTCTATCAAAACAAAGATTCCATCTCTGTTCTTGAAAATACGCCTTCATCATTTCTTGGGACAGTGCTTTAACATAGTTCCTAGATAATTGTGACTAATTTCTTTTATGGCCTTGGACCGATCTCATTGACTTTGCTACATCAAGAATGGTGAACAACTCATCTTCCTCATGGATCTTGTCATTTCATTGTTTTGTATCAATGTTTGTTCACCATTGACTTTGTATAGTAAAACCCTTGAACAATCACTATTTTTTCACTTCCATTACATCTTTGTCCTACATTCATTGTTATTGCAACATTACTTACTACTGTTCTTACTGCACTCTTCACATTCTAAAAAAAATCATTGTTTTATAACCTTGAGCACATCTTTGTTCTTTGATTGTGAATACTACAATGTTCTTTGACAATGTACACATCACTATTTTTTGAAACCTCTTTGTTCATTGTCAATCCATCTATAAACACTGATTTGTTTGTATATGTTGCTATCCTTTAGACATTGAACACCACTGCTTCTATACAATGAGAATTGTCTTCATAGCACTAATTTTGTCAGTTTGGCTGCTCTTTCTTGTTACTTAATAACAATGGTTTATTTTTACTTCAATCATTTTGATAGTCATGACCCTTATTGATACCCCTATGTTAAGGAATGGCACTACTTTGTGACCCTCTTCATTTCCCTTAATTCATTTATTGTTTGCATTGAACAATGTTTGGCCCAATCATGCAATATAGCAGCAAAACTATTGTTTTGATCTTTCTTGCTTTGTCAATAATAGTGTTTTTATCTTTGAATCATTGTCTTAATTATTTCATAAATGTATCCCTTTGACTTAGGGGATGATTTTCTTGTCCTTTTGACAGTGACAATCATCGTTCTCTAACAGTGCTCTTCTAGTGTTCCCTCACTATTTTATCTTTCTTGGTCACTATTTTGTATTCCTAATCATTGTCTTTACCAAAACTGTCTCACACTACTATCTTTAGCATTGTTCTTGACTAGCATTAAACATTCCTTCAAACTAATAGGATATGCATATCTCTTTTCCTTCATGACACCGTGTTTCTATGTATATTGCTCAATTTCAGTGTTATAATGCAATGCCACTATGTTTAAAACCCTTTAATCTTAGGTATTATTGTATCACTGTGACATTAAACATCATTGTTTTGCATCTCATAGTTTGATGAAATGGAATTCATTATAGTAAGATTATTTTTTAAAAAAAATCAGCAGCTATTAAAAACCTTATGATTAATGAGCTGCCATATGATTTTGATGAGGACACGGTTCCAAAGTACTAAATTTTTGTATTAAAGCTTAATATTATGGTTGCTTAATTTGATAATATATTTTATTTTTTTACCACAACCGTAGAAAGGAAAAAGCTCATATCATAAAGAGGGAAAGATTTCTTGACCTTCTTTTGTTATATTAAGAAATGAATTTGGAGAATATATTTAAGTGAGAGCAATGACCAATCAATTCTCAACTAATGAAAATTTAAACAACTAATTAATGAATGGTCTCATATTATTACATTTTTAGTTTTTAAAGCACAATGTCATGTTTTAATATTGTATAGTTTTTTTCTTATGTCAAAGTATTCTTTTACTATAAGAACATAATTTATGACCATTTTAGTAACTATTCTAACATCGCTATATGCTTGTGATTTGTTTATCTTGTTTCTTTGCAGTCCTTGGTGCACTTGGGGAAAAGTATGATGAGGCAATGAGAAGAAATGATGTGAGGGAAATTGTTGTTATTGGTATGTATGCCCTTTTAATATCAACATCATATTCAAGTTCAAGTGTTTTTGAGTTTTATAATTAGAAACATGAAAAATAACCATGTGTTCTTTCCCTATTCTTGTTTTCTTATCCACTAGGGAAGGGAGGCAAATTCTCAGGTTGTTTTGACATCAGCGCTCTCCAGGACTGTCAGAAGACCGGTATGAGTTTCTGAAGGACTATTAACAAAATTTTATTTGATCTGTTGTTTCATATAATTTCACAAGCTCTAAATTTTCTTAGTATTCAATTATTTTTAATTGTTTTCTAATAGGGGACATATCTAGCCTGGGTCGTGTTTATGTTGATTTGATGATCAAAAGAATTGAAGGTTGGTAATGTGGTATTTAAGTTTTTAATATAACTTTTTTTCATTGAAAAGCTAAATTTGATATTGTGAGCCTGATGGTGAATTTGTACTTTGGAGATGTTTTTCAAGATAATGTAAGTGTACAAGAAAACATGTCTTTTTATCTCATTAGTATTGTTATATTGCATTATTAAGAACATAAAATGTTAGAAAAGAATTTTACTTGTTTTTATCGATTTGACTTGTGCCTCATAACATTGATTTGTGTTCTGATGTAGATGCTAAGAAGCCCTTCGTTGCTGCTATTAAATGGCTTGCACTTGGTGGAGGCTTGGAATTAGCAATGGTATGGACTATGGAGCAATGACACTCAGTTTCTTATTTTATATTTCCAAAGGTTCATTGCATTACATGATCTATCTTAAGTTTCCAATTCATTATGTTTGTGAAGTCTTGTCATGCTCGTATTTCAATGCCAAAAGCACAACCTGGGTTGCCAGAGCTTTCTCTTGGAGTTATTCCTGGTTTTGGTGGTAAGTGTTGGCACCTTTCTCTTGGTTGTGTTTGGATGTGCCGTATGTAATCCTTAATAGTTTGAATTTCTGAATATTGTTCAAAAATAAGGTTTGAATCATTGAATTTCGAAAGCATTATATTTTTTAATATTTATGAGTAAGGATTAGCACTTTTCTCTGAGATATGTTCGGGTGTGCCTTACATCATTCTTCATTATTTGAATATATTTATATAAAAAAGAGGAAATGTTGTAATTGTACAACATTTAGAAAATTAGTACTAGCCTTGGGATTTTTTAGGTGGTCTGTAAACATATATTGAAGTTTTTATCTCAAATGTCAATTTACCATTTGGCTGTTTCAAAATGTTTTCTATCTTGACATTTGTCACAATTCCTAATAATATTGACATTTGTCAAAACTCCCAATAATCTTGACATTTACAAAAGTGTAATTATCTTACTCAGTATTAGATTCAACTTATCTTACCTGAAGTATTTCATCTTTACACAATTTCACTCAACTTAACTATAATGCATACACCACCCAAAAAGACTCCTAGTTGCCCATATGCTTACATCTAGTATATAAGTGTGACTATAAAAATGAAATAACAGTAGGAAAGAAAAATAGTACAAGAAGATTAACATCAATACTTAATAAGTTGTAAGTTGACAAAACCTATAAAACATAATTGACTTTGTCTTCATCAGCACTAGTGGTACTAATAGAAAAGGTAAAAGAGAGTCTAACCAACCCGGTAATGGTTAGAATGGTTTGGTGTTGTCAAAGAGCAATGTTTGAACTGATATAGTTGACAAATAAAACAAAGCACACCAAAAAACTCTCTGATATAGTAAGGCAATGTAGCAAATACAAGTATGCTTGAATACATAATGCAAAGATATTGTCCAATTGTACACTAGCAAATTTGGGATGGCATCATTAGTAGAATATTATGTGATATGAGAATCAAAATTTCCTTCCGCCTATAAAGAAAATAACTATAAGTAAGCATTATGTCTTCGTATATAAGTTACCATGAATCAAGAGACATTAAATAGACTTATCCCCATGATAATGATTTATAATTATGCTCCTTAGTCTCAAGAAAATAATTCACAAAAAGGGAAAATGTAGAACACTATTGGTCATGTACCAATTACTTGTTTGGAGGAATACTTAGTGACTTTTCTCAGTCAAATGTCCATATTTTTAACCTTTTCAATACGCCTGCCTAGACACAATAAATAGCCCTCTCTATAATGTACATTATTCTTGATGATCAAAGACTCTGCACAATCTTTTCTGTCAAACAAAAGTTAGTAAATGGATATAACATAGACATAATGATAATACATTAAAAGATTGCATTAAGGTATTCATTGGCCAATATTTAATGTAGTAGAATAATAAAAATATAAGTTGATGTTCATTAATGGCTTGAATATTATGCTCTTCTCTAGACTAATGTTTTATGTGATATTTAGGATATGATAAGGAAGGGTGGATTTAGTGATCTATGCAAGCGTATCATGAATAGTGCTAATTGATGTAATTGTTATAGTTTATTCTATTCACTCTAATTAAATTATGTCATTGGACATGATTACTATGTAAACAATTAAAGCATAATATTGGTATGCTTAATTTGATAATATATTTTATTTTTTTAACCAAAAATTATTATTGGTCACTTTTTCGATGTATGAATAATAGTCTTTTCAACAAGAATGCTATGTATTCAACATCTATTTCGACCAAATGTCGTTGAAAGAGAGACGAACATTCTTTGGCATTTTGACGAGAATGCTCAACCCTCGACGATAGTTTGGACCCTAACTCGTCGCAATTTAGACAGACTTTGGTCGCATTGATAAAAGGTATGATCGATAATTCTTCCAAGTTGAAGGGATTATTTCAACAAAGGATCTGTTGATAATTTAACCACTATGAATGTCAGAATTGTGATGATGGTTTTGCATGTTGTATAATCGATGAAAAAACTTTGACAACAATTTTGGTCGTTTGGTCGACCAATTGCTATAAAGAATTCAACTAATCTTCGTCGAATAAAAAGCTAAAATTTACTAGTGAATGGGAGTACACAAGCATGAATCAACTAACAAGTGAGCAAGAAAAGTTGTTAAAAAATTGTAAGAATCTCAAGGCCAAAGCATTGGGAGATTTACCAATAATCATTGAAGGCATACCAATCAACAAACATGTTCAAGATCAAAATGTTTCAACCATATAGAAAATTTTTGAATCTAGGATTAATTCAGAGCTTAGTGACAAACAACGTTCAGGTGCAGATGTGATGATAGGTTTGAGTGACATTTTAGTGGCATGAGGCACTTTTGTTTATTACTTACCTAGATGCAATAAAGAATTAGATGGAGTTCAAAGAGATCATGATAGATCCAAGTTAAAGATGCAAAGTGTGATCATTCTCAAAAATAAATCAAGAGCCCAAATCATCAAATCTTCAAAACATATTTAAGGAAAATTCTTCACAACAACAACTACTGTGCCCTGCAAGTCAAGGAGTGTTCACTACAAAAGCTAGCACAAGTACCTGAACAACAACTTCAAAGTTGATTTCACCTAATCTCATATCTTATTTCCTTATGAAAATTGGATAAAGTTTCAATTTTGGTATTTCTATATATATTTTGCAAAAATTACAACTTTGGATCAATTTTTGGGTTTCAAATAAGAGTTTGACTCTCTTTTTGTTAAATTTAGGATTTGAGATTGTATTTTGTAAAAGTTAGAGTTAGTTATGAAAAGCATGTATAACTTCCACACTCTAACTTAGCTTGTTATTAACCCTAAAGGTAGTTACTCAGGATGCCTATAAGTCCAAGGGATTTTGCATGTAAAAGGGCTTTTGATACTTTATGATTTTGGAGCAGCATTATTATGAGGTTGTGTAACTTCATTAGATGAATACAAAGAAATTTTTAGAAATGTCTTCAATTTTGTAAATATGTTCATATGCTTTCTCTTGTGTTCTTTTTGTGAGAACATGATAAATTTCTATAATTTAACGCCATTTCATAAAGGCAATTGTCACATTTGTTGATTTTTATCATAAAACACCCTTCTTTGGTATTTTGGAAGTGTATGTATGGAATGGGAATATAATTTTCATTCTTGGATACACTTGTGTGTAGTCCTTAGTTTTTAATGGTGAAGTACATAGAATAGAAACTTTGTAATAAATCTTGATAGCTTTGTATATGTGTTATCAAGAATTCCATATAGTGTGATTTCTTTCTTTTCCTTGTAAGTTTTATTCCAAAAAAATAAATAATTAGATCATAAGAAGGAGTTGCCCCTCTCAAATGCAGAGGAAGATCATATCCAAGAAATAATCTCTTCAACTACTATAGGCAATTTGTCACTCTCCCATTGGGCACTTTGTCAAGAAATTCAAAGTGACAAATCTATTTACCAACAAATAGATTAATTTTATTCTAAACCAAAATTTTAAAAGAGGGAAACTTCTATCCATAATTCAAAAAAGATTCACTAAAAAGACACAATTCAAGTTAATATTTTTTTCTCCTTTTCTTGCTTTAGAGGATCGTTGATCCAGTAATCTTCCAATTCAATTTTTTTAACGTTCACACCTTTCCTTTCCAATGCATTCTCAGTTTCCCTCCTCACAATTCCCTATTCTCTAAGTCTTTTAGCACCTCCCAACCTATTTTAGCTTCAATTTTGTGGTCTTTTGTATCACTGGACATGCTCCATGTTATAATGAATGGGTAGAGTAAGGGATCATGTCCACCAACTTGCAACCAATTCCTATGCCAAGCAATAAAACCCTTGGCTATGTCATTACCATAAGGGACCTCATCCCGTGCAACCTTTCCTTTCTTACACATTTACTCATTACCCATTTCAACTTATCTTTATTGCCCAATTCCAACCCTAGGCTAAATAAAATGGATGTTGTATCCACATTGGACCAATAACAATACTTTGTCTTCATGAATTCCTCTCCCAACAGGATGGTCATGATTTGTAGAAAGATGGGCTCCTCAATCTTGAAAACACTTCTCAAATGATTCTCTAAATTCTCTCCAATGAATGAGATTTATTTATTTTGAGTGAGAAGTGTGCAACCTACCTCTATTTTCCACTCTTGCCACCCCACATTTTTCTCATTTTCTTCGAATGTTGGAAATACAATTCTCAACCTTTCCCATAAAAAATACTATATATCCAACCTACACATTACTACCCTCACCTTGTCATAATTTAATCTTATCATTGACAGTGTACATGGAGCATTGAAGCACTTAATATTTAGATTTGGATAATCTTCCCTTTATTCCCCCACTTGCGACTCATTAGATGCGACCAACAATATAACAATGTATCTCATGTGGTGATTTTGAATTCTTTAAATGTGCGTAAACATTTCCCTATCATCTTAACATATTTATTTAAAGTCCAAACTAAAGGTTTACTCTTAATATATATGTATAACTATCAAAGAGTCACCTTCTAAATGAAATTTTGCTATGGACAATTTTTTGGCCATGTAGACAATCTGTAACGCTACTTGCACCTCTACCTCATTATTCGTTACTTCCTAAAGTTTATTGAAACCCATTGCAATGATACTCTTTGAACTATCCATTGCCACCTATCCTAAGTCTAGTAGGCTCGAGTTGTCTTTCGAGGCACCATCAGTGTTCACTTTGATCTATCCCTCTTCTGATTTTTTTCACTCAACAACTTTGTCATCCTTTGGGTCTGGATTAGCGGAAAAAGGCCCATTAACAGGCCAAAACTTTCAAAATATCAATTCAATATAGAATTCAAAAAATACTACAAATAAAAGTATAAAGCTTAATATCATTTTAATCTTCTTAATAAAACAAAAAGATCATCAAAAATTAATTGAAATGAACAAAGAAAAATATTTTATTTATAGAATATACATGAAAAGACAACTTTAAGCAACTGATTCTTCTGAATAAGAGAATTTTTTCCAAAAGTATTAATTCCAAAGAGATAGAAGGAAAGTCTACCTTTTCATCATTTTTTCCATGTGCCTGTACACATAGACTACAATGTTTATGTAAACATTGAAAACCTATATTTATTTCTCTTGAGTTACCCAACAATGTCATTATAGAGAAAAAACATAATATATTAGACATGCTTTACATTTTACTTGTGTTTTTATATCATAGAGGTTTTGAACTTACCACGATCTAGATACCTACAACATTGACTTTTCTATTAAACCAAGTACCCCTTGACAGACATGCTTTACATGAATGATGAAATGCAAGAATAGACTTGTGAACAAAGAAAACTAATCAAATTTAAAGATTGAAAAGACAATTAAAGATCAGTGAGGCATTCAGCTGACATCATTTCTTGGATTCCCCATTGCTTTGTGGCACTCAATATAGGTTTGAGGTCCCAAGCCTTCATCATTCCCTTGCATTTTCCTATGAGATAAAGTGCTTCCCATAACTTATCTTCCTCAAATTCTTGTGCCCATTTCCAACATTGCTTTACAAACATGTCTGGTAGCCTCGACATAGGATAAGAAATAACATTTCTCAAAGATTGTTCTGTCCATTCCACAAAATCTTCAATATCTTCATCCAACATCAATTTGCATAGTTTGTAGAGGGTGTAGCTTTGTGCTATTTTCATCCAGTCCTTGGAATCACTTAAATTTGTAGCAACCTCCTCCTTGCAATCTTCCAATAGATTTTCTCTTTTGAGCAATTCCTCACATTCGCTTAATTGATCCTCCAAAAATCTTGGTGCATCTTCACAACCAAAGGAAAGTTTGGTGTACCCCATTTGTAGCTTGTAGAACTCCCTATCTGCAGCCATGCAAACTTGATCCTTGTCCTTATTGAGATCATCAAGGAGTGTTATTTCAGTGGCATTGAGATCAATATCACACTCCTCTATAAAGGTCAACAAGTCCCATACTTCACCACAAGCTTTCACAATTTTTGTCAAATGATCTGACTTGGCCTTGTGTAGTCGAATGAAGATAGTGATGAGAGACACTACTGTAATTTTTACACATTGTTTTTCTACACTTGGGAAATGCTTCAAAACTGAAGTAGGTGCTATTTTTTGAAGCTTATTTAAAAGTAGCATCCCATCCTCTGCCCATTGCAAACAGTATAGGCGGAAAAATGAGTTGATTTGCACACTTGACGTGCCTTTCTCACAACCAGTCTCCATTAGAAGCTTTGCTTTCTTAAAAGACATGTGATTGGATTCGCATAAATCTGAGGGATTTTCTCCTGGCATACATAGACGCTCCAAAATTCTTGCATACTTTCTAGGTGATTCAACTGGGTCTCCCTTCCTCATCCATTTACGACACCAGTACACAAATCTACCTATAGTAACCTCCGACAGGAGTCCACACACCTTGCTGAAAAAGACGACACTTATCTGAAGCATCAACATCAAATATAACAGCTTGTGCAACCTGAGTTTGGTAAATACTCTAATGCGGAAGCTCTGCAACTTGCTCAACCATAGCATCTTTGAGATTGATCTTTGGAATCTCTTTTTAAGTCATTCATGTGAATCAAGTCAACAATGTTGCTCTTCCAGAAATGCTCCACATACAAACACTTTCTCCAATTGCGTCTGTTCGGACCATCTCCAACCATCTCCAACAAATGACAACCCATCCTATTATGATGAAACCAATGAGTAGAACAATCACAGAAATATCATCAGGATATTCAGGTATGTTAAAGTATTCACTATATAATGTGTTTGACAAGAGGCAAAGTATGACACAAGTTGTGACAATTATCCCTACCGCTGAACTAAAAACTGACCTGCATATCACATAATCAACTCGGCAAATACGAGCAACAAACCATGCCCTAAGCACTTCATCTTCAAAATCTTTCCAAGAAATTGACTCGGTCCTCTCATTTAAGAATTGAAACTCATCTTCTTCAATGATGGAGGAAATTGCAGAGACCCTTTGGCTGAGATGGCCATGAATGGTTTTACTTGCTAAAGTTATGCAACCGAATATCAAACCAAGGACTATTATACATATAAACACAACCAGATCTGCAATTGTCGACCAGTTTTTTGACCACTTTCTCGACAATGGTGATTCTTAAGCAATTTGGGCGCAAACAATTATTGCTAAAGCCCCAAAAGTTCGCACACTTGGAGCAGACATTTCAGGCATCAAATAGCCTATAAAAACACACACAGCAACTCTTCCACTAACGACCACTTGATGAAAATCGGAGTCACCGGAGTCACCGAACTGAAACTGGAAGAGATTACACCAGTGAGGGCGAAGGCCTTTCCTGGCAGCCAATTGGCTCGTTTATTATATGCCCGCCATACATCCAATCCTATTAACAAACTGAACACACCATAGCATGCTAAAGTTAAAAGTTTAGCAATCAAATCGAAGTCATTTTTCAAGTTATCTAAAGAAGATGGATGGGGAAGCGGCGGCGTAGCACAAGCCATATGTAAATGTGGAGCAAGGAGAAGTGAAGGATAATAATCTGGTTTATTTTGCATTTATTTATAATTTCCAACTATGGAATGATAGACTTGAAAATGCATCTTCCACCGAAAGGAAAATTGACTGGCAATGCTTGTCTCATACAAAAGTAGAATGATTCTTCGCCAATCAACTAATTGCCTTTCCAGACAAAAGGTATGGGATGATGCCCAATGTGAAGTAGAGTAATTGGACATGTTCTTTACTTGTATATCTCAAACGAATTCTTTCAAATTCTTTCATCATGCTACACAAGGTGGTGCTGTTCTTAGTTATATCTCAAACGAATTCTTCTCAGGCAATGTGTTTTTTACTTGTGGTGCTTTCTTGTTATTACCCACGTCTACACTAGTTAGATGCTTTAGATTTGAACAAAGAAAGGAATCAGATAGAGATAATGATGGAAAATGAAAAAGCTAAAGAAAATAGTGTTGTAAAGGACAGTTAAGAACAAAGTATTATTGATTAGATTCAAAATTCATCGTTAAGAACAAGCAAGATAAATTATTGAAGTGGAGGCAATACGAAAAGGTAATCCCTCATACAAAAGTAAAATGTTTTTTCACCATCCAACTAAAAGCATTTCTAGAAGAAATATATGGGGGGACGACATGAGTAGATGCCAAAAGTAGAGTAATTGGCCATGTCACAGTATTAGTAATGGTCCCTTTCTTCTTTGATAGGGGACTACCATCGTCTCTGGCAAAGCATAGGATTCTGCGTGCTGTTCTTTCAGGATCATTGATTTAGAAGGTGGTGGTGTTCTGAGTTATATCTCAAACAAATTCTTCTCAGGCAATCTTACCCACGTCTACATTAATTAGATGCTTCTATTTTCAGGGAAGAAAGGAATAAGATAGAGATCAGATCATGATGGAAAACGAAAAGCTAAAGAGAATAGTGTCGTAAAGGACTGTGATCAAGAACAAAGTATTAATGATGGGATTAAAGATCGTTAAGAACAGGTAAGAGAAACAATTGTAGGAGGAATATTTGATGTGTCATATTGTGCAAAAAAATATTTTTTTAGAAGATTAATAAGATGTATTTTGAAAAAAAGATTAATAAGATGTATTTAATCATAAATTAATTTAAATTAAACAATTTTTTCAAGAAGATAATATGATAAGAAAGTGAATGCTTCAAGAACTATTTATTTTGAAAATTCAATCAATAGTCAATCTTGTTGCATTCAAGCTAAGAGCAATAGTTGGTAAGGAAAAGATGAACTGAGGATCAAGAGGAACATCATTACATTCCTACCTTGTGTAATAATATTGAAAAGATAATTACAAGAAGTGAGACTCAATTCTTTATCCTCTATTTTTAATTATCTTCTCTTATGAACAATTGAACTCTTATATGATATTTTCTTATCCTCCAACAAAAAAAAGCATGCTTTGAACTCAACTCATTCTCCCTTTTGTATAATCATGTAAACAACAAGGTTCTCTTAGACCCCAGAAGAATGCCCAATTGCACAAAAAGTTAAAACAAGATAAAAAAATAAAAAATAAAAAATTCAAATTATGCATGTGCAGCTCTCAATACCAATAGACACTACCTTAGTCATGGTCCAAACTAGATTGCTACCATAAGTAAGGCCCCATCTACCTATGTTTTCATTGTAGCTTAAAATTATAGATTGGCTTTCTTTGCAAATGGGTTGGCTCCCTCTTCAAAAGCACCTGATTATGTGGCATCTAGTGTGGTAGTTGTAGCTCTCATAAATGACCATTGGCCTTCTATTGTTGTTGATTGTGCACTAGGGCAAAAGGTTGTTGTAGATCTTGGCTCCAAGACTCACTCCAACCATTTTTGGGATCTTCTACTGGGACACATGAAGTTATAGCTTTGTTGTTCAGTCTAGACCCACTCCTGCCCAATGTGCATTTTGACCTCTTTCTTGTACCATTTCCTCTCTAATCATTGTTTGCAATGAGGAAGTGGTAGATAATGAGGATTTCTACCATAGGCATGGTTTAGTTTTCCAGTTGCACAGCTACATACATACCTCATGGAAATATTTGATGTTTGGTACAAGATCAAACTCTTACGTCGTTGTGTATATAAGGTTTTTCATAGCTAAATTTGCTTCATTCACCTAAATATAGTTCTAGGACAATCTAGGTCTTGGCAAGAGCATTATTTTTCTATAAAACCCTAGACTCCCTCCTTCAATCCCCTCACATTGTGTTCAATTTAAATAAAACTTTTTGGTCTTGAGCTCCATTTTTTGGGAGGATTCCTATTATGAGGCCATTGACAACTCTATTGGTCTTGTTTTTTTAAGGTGGATGATTCTATTTCCCACTTTGGACACTCACCTTTTCTCGCATTCTTATTGACATTAACACCTCCAAACCTCTTCATGAGGATGTGGTTTTGATGGTCTAGGATAAGAATTGGACACAACTATTGGATTATAAGGGCCTTCTCTTTTGTTATCATCATTGCTCCGCTACCGGTAACCTAGCTTTGGACTATCCTTGGTTGCATCGAAAAGGTTATGCTACAAATTGGAAAGATGTTAAGGAACAATACTTAATTGTTGAGGCTTATTTTAGGTGCACTCTGACATGGATAATACTGAGCATTCAAATTCAAGTGTGACCCCGTCATGTCATGAATTTCCTTCTACAATTCCTTTAATTCTTAGTTGTTCTTTATCCACACAGGTTGCTCCCTCTCAACTATCATCTTCTATAGTGGTTGCTAATATGCCTTGTAATCTTGTTTCCCTTCCTTAAGTTGTTTCCATCCTCCTGTTGGAGAATCACCTCTTGTTTCTCCTAGTACTAGAGTGATGGAACATAGTATTTCTTGGACAATAGTTCATCAAAGGAGGAAATGTCCTTTTCCTTCTCCCCTTACTCTTCTAGGGACGGTGAAAGAATTTTGTGATATAGGGTCAAGACCCTTGTCTTTTGTCGATTCTCAAATCTAGTCAAAAGCTTCCTCTTCTTATGTTTCTCAATCTCACTTCTCGTGAGATTCACTCTAACCAAAATATTCCTAAGATCATTAGTTTCAATCTATTTGATTTGGAAGAATATGAAGCTCTTCAAGGAAGAGAAAATAATTGCAATCAACTTGTTAGGCTTCAATTAGCTTGTAGATTATAACATGCAAATTTTGAAATTTTTGTATTCCATATAGAAGTGGAGCCTTTAGTTTAAAAAAGGGTTATATGATAGACCACAATTTTTTTCAAAGTAGAAGTTTATACGCTTACTCTTTGCATCATGTACCACTTTGTTTACTCTATCTATTATATTCTTTATCGGCTAGGTTTAACCAGCACACACTAAGCACAAAATGCATTTGTTTAAAGCCAGGCTGCACTCTTTGCCATCCATTTTGACATCCACCGTAGGACAATGAAAAGGAATTTTGTCAGATCAATTTTTGGACAGATCTAATTTCGATTTTTTTTCAATATAAAGTTATTGTTTTCATTAGTTGGTAAATACAATATAATTTTTATTCTCTTTCAATAAGCACTTCTATTTTTCCTTAAAAATTATAAGTATTTATTTTCATCTGAGTTCACCCAGTTCTTATTGGACATTGGATGAGCAAAATCTTGCTTTTCACAAGGTATTTATATGTATAAGATCTTAGGTACTGAATCACTTGTTTTCCATTTTGTTGATGAATTCCCCTCAGGCACTGATTATGGAGGTTAGAGGAATATGTGCATCTCCAGCTCCAAACGCATATGAAGGCGGGAGCATGGCAACACTAATGTCTCGATTATGTTCAAGTATGTTCAGGGATCGCTCTGTTGATGTTGTTGGAAGCGTGTTAGGTAGACTCAACTCTATCGTCCTTCCATATAGATCAATTTTAGCCCTGGTAGCGGTCTAAAGCCATCAGGCATAGAGAAGGCACCTGAACTATTTGACAGAATTCCTCAATGAAATGCGGTCTCATGGAATGTGATGACAAGCGAATGCAATTGGCAGGTGTAAAGCCAAACTCTACAATCTCATGGCTCTTAACTCTTGCAAACACTCAGGTGTCCGATTCAAAAGAATTCTACCGAGTCTTTTTCAATTGTTAGAATTTTTTTATATTTTTAAATAAGAATTAATATAAATTGTCACAAACTTTTTTTCCTTCCATGGTTCGTGGAGTCATTTTGTTTCTCTTCATAAAGTTTCTCTGAGTTTTGGATGATTGTTGTTTAAATATACATCTCAAATTGAATATAGATCCCCTTAAAGATATTTTGGGTTCTCAAGTTGACCCAAAAGAGCTTAAGAAATTTGAAAATTCTTAAGAGTTTGTGGAGTTGCAAACTTCAAGCACATCCTCATAATTATATCTATTTTTCACTTTAGTTCTTAAGTCTATAGGATAATAGAGTATTCAATTTCTAAAATCTTTTGATAGGTATTGATAAATGTTTGCAATCTATCTTATGTTTGTCTTGTACAAATCCATGAAATATTTAATACATCAAGATATGCAACACATCACCTATTTTGAAAGTGCAAGCAAGAACATTTTGGTTTTATTATTTAGATAAAGATTTTTATAAGCTTGGAGATGTTGAAGAACCTTGAGACTACACATAGCAACCAATTGTAACTCATAGAGAAGGTTTGTAATCTCAACTTTAGTAAGACATCATAAGAGAAGACCATTGTAGGATCTACGATAAAGAACATTAGATGAGATTATGTATCAATCCAAGATCTTTCGGATCCTGACATAAGTACTTTTACTTGTGTCATCAGGAAAGCTTTTAGACTTAAGATAATCATAGATGTTAGAAAATCATTCTCTCAAATCTACGTGAGAATGCGTAAGATTCTCATGGTCTATCTTTTATGATACAAAACGAGTGTACAACTTGGACCAAAAAGTGATACTCATCTGAGTAATAATCAGGATGTACAAGGGAAGTTGCACTTGCCATTGCATCCGCCTGAAAATTTTCTTTCCTAGGAATGCTATCAATGTATAATGTGATAATTGTTTAAAGAGGGCCAAAGCCAAATCCTGATACTGGGATAGCTTTGACAGGTTTGCATGATGTCTTCTTGGGATCCGATTCACGATTAACTCAAAATCTTCATGAATGTAGATATGTTTAAACTTAGAGGAAATTATAGCACTTAAGCCACTAGTAAGGGCTTCCTACTCAATGACGCTACTAGTACAATGAAACTTGAGGTGAAAGGAAAGAGGGATTGGTTTTCCTTCAGGAGAGACTAGGATAACACCTACTCCAGAACCAGTCAGACATCTTGATCCATCGAAATGAACTTCCCATAGGGTATGTGCACAAAAATGGGGTACCAAAAAGATGCCAAAGTTTTTTTTGGCTCCATTGTGCGCAAAGGGCGCACGCCAAAAAGGGCGTGCGCCCTATGGCTTGGATTGCCCAAGCCTAAGGCTTGGGCAATCCAAGCCATAGGGCGTGCGCCCTTTTTGGCATGCACCCTTTGTGGTTTTATTATAAAACCACTCACTACTCATTTGAAGCTCACAATTTCGAGCTTCAAAACGCCATTAGTAGCAGCAAGGTCGCCCTTTAGCGCGCACGCGGTCTAGAAGAGGCATTTTTTTGCCCACGAATTTGTATGCAATGCCTCCTCGTCAGCATAGATCAAGAAGAAGCAGAAGAGGTAGGTTTTTTTTAATGATTCTTGAGTTGTTTATGTGTAAATGTTCATTTTTTATTTGTTTTTCAATTTACATTTTGTTTTATTGTTATTTGTAATTTTATTTACAAATAGAATTAAAAAAAAACAATTTTGTTTAAACTACAGGCAATAATGATGCACCCGAAGAAAACCCTCATTCAAACCCTCCAATTAACGAAGAAAACCAACCTCCTCTTCATGTAGAAGAAGAAAATATTGAAAACCCACTACCACAACCTCCACCAATCGAAAAACCTCTTCCTGGAGCATCACAAACTTTGTTTGAAAAAATAGAAAATGGGAAAAGGGAATTAGAAAATTTAATCAATAGATTAAAAGTATCCGTAAATAGAAATCCCGGAAGAGCAACACTTGCTTCCTCCTTAGAATCGATTCTTACCCACATAGGATCAGTTAGTGGGCAATTGAATATCTGGCATAATAAAAGAGAAGAACAGAAACAATATTATGCTGATAAGTTGTCATATGAGGGCATTAAGAAGAAAAAAATCACAAAAGATGACATTTGTAAACTCTTCAAAAAGCCTGGGCAAAATGAAACTGTCAGAACTACATTGAGGAGGTTCCCAATTCACTGGTGCATTAATGAAGATATTAAAAATAACTTTTGGGATAGATGGTGGATGGTCTTTGATAACCCTCCTTGCAACAATCACAAGGTTCCCATATATTTTTTGAGGAAACTCTATTGCGAGTTCATCCTTGGTGAGGTGCCCAATTATTTTGACTTTTTAGATTCTCAAGGTAGAGGTGGGAGATCGTCATTTAATAGACCGGGGGCACATGTTGACCCCAATGCACCCAGGGCACCCCTTGGCAAGCCCCATATTGAGCATGTTAGTGTTCCTTCTGTAGTGAAGGAACATGTGGAGGTGGACACACTAGGCACCATTAATGCCCTCACCCAAACTCTCATTGATGTTGTTAGCCCATTAGTCCAGAGGGAGGATGAGCAATCTTCGAGGGGCCACTTATGCCAGTCATGTGGGTCCTTATGCACATATGGTACTCCTCATGGTAGGGCTGGTGATGACGATGGTATGATGACTAGTGACTTCCTGAACACAACATTTGGCATCGACACACAGGTAAATATTTGCAATTCCAGTTATATTTATTTTGGTCATATATTCCATTTATAACCAAATGAATAACTAAACTAGTATATGATGTATATGTAGGGTCAAAGTGTTAGTGGAACTGAGCATGTCCCCCCTGCCACTTTCTACACTAATAAATCTCCACAGGTATTTATCAAAAAAAATAATTGAATTAATACATTAAGTTATTATACATGATTTTATCTGATAACTTATTGTACTGTGTATTAGTTCACTGCTGGACCTTCTACATTCGTAGTAGATAGTGAGGGGCGACACTGTGCATTTGGAGAGGTATCTATATTTATTGTTAATTACATTTACTTTGATCAAATTATATTAAAAAAATGAATGAGCAAATAATTTATGAAAAAAACTATTATCAAAATCACTCTGTTGGAAGTGAGCACTTTCCTTCTCCCGGCTTTCATACGACATCGTGGAGTCCACAGGTATATATGTAATAAAATACTATAACCAACACATTACCAGTATATTCTTATATGAATAATTGTCTTCTAAATTATCTTGCATGTTCTCTAGGCCACTGTTGCGACAACTTCCACATATACACCGTATCCAGTTGCACGCGGTGGCACTTTCACGGAGGTACCATTAATGCATGTCATTTTGCAAATAATTATAAATATTCTTAATAGATGCATAATAATCTGCTTGATTCATTTTCAGATGATGACATCGGAATCTCCTCCTGGTGTTCGAGAGTCTTTGGATCATGGAGTTGCTGTTGCTGTTGCTAGTTCCGAGGCACTTACTGCAGTATGAAACTAAATTTAATTATCATTGTCATCTTAATAGTTCGAATTGAATTTGTAACAATGTTCACATATGGAAATTGAATTACTATTTTGATTGTATATCCAGGGACTTTTCACTCCTGATCACCAGCCTAGCTCTGCAGTGGATGAGCATAGTGACTACATATTTGCGGTAAGAGAAAATTCTAGCATATGTCATTATACATTTTAATTTTGATTTATGTATTACTCATTAATGCTTATACTTTTTATTTTTTCAGCTCTCTTTATAGAATAGTCTAGATAGGAGGACAAGTGAACGCGTTTGAAAGACTCCAGCATCCACTGCATCCCCATCCACTCGAAAATCAAAAACAGCTCGAGACTTATTTTCTTCCCCTAGCGGGAAATGAGTAGAATAGGGATACTTTTATTGTACGCCTACTTGGCATTATTGGACACACATTTTGTACACCTATATGGCATTGCTCGACATATATTTTGTACACCTATATGATATTATCAAACATATCTTTTGTACACTTATATTGCATTATTCGACCAAACTTTTATTGGCCTATATGATATCATCAGGCATGTTGTTATTACGTACGCATGTACATTGTATTCTTCATTAGCAATGTCTTATGTGTTTACATTGTTGTCCATGCTTTCATAGTAAATTGGTTATTCATTTCAAATTTCAAAATTGACTACAAAATGTTTATGTTTTCATATGCACATGATTGTATCTCTGCTTTATGTTTTTGTAGTAGCACTATTGAAATGTGGCTTTACTCTTTGTACTGCATGCATTCTGTACCTTGGTCATGTGGGTCATTACAGTATAGTTGTGTATATCAGTGATGTAATTTGTTAGGAAGAAATTGTGTATATTCAGATACCTTTTATGGTTTTACAAAACATATCTTAGAATTAGTTAGGGTTAATTTGGAACACAACCCCCAAAAACTGCTGCTCCACTTTCCTTCCTAGACCTAATAGGTCACTTCTACAAAGGAACCCTATTACAGACTTAACACCCAACCTTGCCACTTTTCACAGAGTGTTAATATGGTCCCAATTAGAGAAATTTGAAGTCAATTGGATCCTATAGGCTTTCTATACCCAAAAGCCCCAAATTGCTCCCTCTAGGCCTTCAAAACTAGGGCCTTCTTAAAAACAACTCAAAACTCATTTCCAGAACTCCTCCTTGTGGATTCACCTTTCATTTGACATATACTTTTGCTGTTTCAAATAAAATTATACCCTTGTTAAGGCGGATCCTTTGCTGCTACACTTGTGGCATCAATTTTGTGCCCTTTTTCCACTCTTCCTCATGGTGTACACCCACTAAAACAACTTCTCCTACATTCAAATGGTTAGTAAGATCATACATATGTTACATAGGGTCCATTCAATGAGAAACAGCAATTACATTCATTGAATGACCCATTATATCATCAAAAAGACCAAAATGGAGTTATTTCAATGCACCAATATGACCACCTACAGCAACTTTCCAAATCTGAAGCAAAATAGATTATATAATCATTCAATACAGATGAAAAATGATGTTATGATGTTATTATATCACCCCAATTCTGTTCCAAACCCAAAACAATCATCCAAACATCAAAAAAATAAGATTTTGCAAGGAAAAACTAAGTCCTTTGCCAGGACTTTTAGGACTTATAATATTTAAATTAAATTGTTTATTAGATGTTGCCATTATTGGCCTTAATATATCCCAATTCACTTTTAGGAATTCTTTAGATCCACTGCCTCCATTTGGTTCCAAGGTGGACTTAGGTGTTTGGAGAGGTGCTCCTGCACCAAAATTCTTCATTTAAATTTCAAGACATTCGATAAATTCTTTGCCTGCTAACAAACCAATTTGGGAAATTAATGGGTCTATTTGTGGACCTCGAAGGAGTTGGTCACCTAAACGAGAACTAATGCAGAGGTTACAGCAAGAAAGTGGAGTTCCCTTCTTTTATCTCCCACAACTCACCAACCAACTACAAAGGCTTAAAGGTGTTCCCAAGCTCTTACAATGGTGTAACACAACCAATAAAATGGATTTCTATCCCAAAAAACTCCCTTTGCAAGTTTATACACTCAATCAAACTTCAATGCCCTTTTGGCTTTAGGGACACTAGGCCTAAACCTAGCCTTTAGTTAGAACTCTTCACCAGTGGACTTCCTGACCACTCCCAAGCATGTAGATGGTCCTCATATGACCTAAGGACTCTGAAACAACTCTTGGTTTGATCCCTTTACAACCATACCATAACAAACTAGACCTGCACACCAATTTCCTTGTAGCCTTCTCAACCTCAATTTTCCACTCTAACTTCTTCACAACTTGGTATCTTGATACAATCAGGATATTTTTAGACACCCATTTGGAAGTTATTTAAGATCCCAAAGCCTTGTTTTCCAACTCCACTCTAGCACCACCTAACACTCACCTTGGACACAGACCTAATTTAATGCAGAGGTGACAGCTGGAAAGTAGTGGGCCCTTCACTTGACTCCCACAATTCACCAATCACCTGTAATGACTTAAGGGTATTCACAATCTCTTAGGATGGTGTAACACAATCAATTAAGTGAGTTTCTATCCCAATAAACTCCCTTTGCAAAGTTAGACACTTAATCAAAGTTCAATGTCTTTTTGGCTTTAGGGAAACTAGGCCTAAAAGTGACTTACTGCTGAAACTCTTCACCAGTGGACTTCCTGACCACTCCCAAGCATGTAAATGGTCCTCATTTGACCTAAGGCCTCTAAAATAACAACTGGTTCGTTCCCATCAAGACCGTACCATAGTGAACTAGACTTGCACCCACTTTTCCTTGTAGCCTTCCTAATAGAGGTTTTCTACTCTAACTTTTGAACCACTAAGTATCTTGATAAAATCAGGGCATTTTCAGACACGGTCCTGTAGCACCTAACGAATCAATTCTATGTCACACAAGCTCTGAGATATGACCCTGCAAAGATCGCCGATCTCATGCTTAAGGGACCTTGAGGGAAATTTCAGCACGGAGTCGTCGGCGGGGTTCGAACGACTGTGTGTGGTGAACGAGGTTGCCACTAGCATTTACCCGGCCATTCGGAGTTGTTGGAACTGACGGTTCGATGCTATGACCGATGGTTCGAAAGATACACAACATTGACCATTTCAGTTGAGGAACACTTTGAGTTCTGACACCGACTGAGAATGTGTTGCCGAATTTAAAATAAAATGAATCTCTAAAAATTGAGACAGGCTTTTGTAGGCCCCGACAACATGGTCTCGTAGCACCTGACGAATCGATTCTACATCGCACGAGTTCCAAGATATGACCCCACAAACATCGCTGATTTCATGCTTAAGGGACCTTGAGGGACACTTCAGCACGGAGTCATCCGCGGGGTTTGAACGACTGTGTGTAGTGAACGAGGTTGCCACTAGCATTTACCTGGCCATTTGGAGCTGTTGGAACTGACCGTTCGATGCTACGACCGACGGTTGGAAAGATACGCAACATTGACCATTTCAGCTGAGGAACACTTTGAGTTCTGACACGGACCGAGAATGTGTTGCCGAATTTAAAATAAGTTGAATCTCTACAAAATGAGACAGGCTTTTGTAGGCCCCGGCAACACAGTCCTGTAGCACCTGATGAATTGATTCTACGTTGCACGAGCTCCGAGATATGACCCCACAAAGATCGCCGATTTCATGCTTAAGGGACCTTGAGGGACACTCAGCATGGAGTCGTTGGCAGGGTTTGAACGACTATGGGTGCCGAACAAGGTTTCTACTAGCATTTACCCGGCCATTTGGAGCTGTTGGAACTGACGGTTTGATGCTACGACCGATGGTTGGAAAGATAAGCAAAGTTGACCGTTTCAGCTGAGGAACACTTTGAGTTCTGACACTGACCGAGAATGTGTTGCCGAATTTAAAATAAGTTGAATCTCTAAAAACTGAGACAGGCTTTTGTAGGCCCCAGCAACACCTTCCCGTAGCACCTGATGAATCGATTCTACATTGATCGAGCTCCGAGAAATGACCACGCAAAGATCGCCGATTTCATGCTTAAGGGACCTTGAGGGACACTTCAGCACAGAGTCGTCGGTGGGGATCGAATCATTGTGGGTGCCAAACGAGGTTGCCACTAGCATTTACCCAGCCATTCGGAGCTGTTGGAACTCACGGTTCGATGCTACGACCGACGGTTGGAAAGATACGCAACGTTGACCGTTTCAGCTAAGGAACACTTTGAGTTCTGACATCGACCGAGAATGTGTTGCCAAATTTAAAATAAGTTGAATCTCTGAAATTTGAGATAGGCTTTTGTAAGCCTCGGCAACACGGTCCTCTAGCACCTGACGAATCAATTCTACATCGCATGAGCTCCAAGAAATGACCCTACAAAGATCGCTGATTTCATGCTTAAGGGACCTTGAGGGACACTTCAGCACGGAGTCGTCGGCGGGGATCAAATCATTGTGGGTGCCGAACGAGGTTGCCACTAGCATTTACCTAGCCACTCAGAGCTGTTGGAACTGATTGTTCGATGCCACGACCGACAGTTGGAAAGATACGCAACATTGACCATTTCAGCTGAGGAACACTTTGAGTTCTGACACCGACCGAGAATGTGTTGCTGAATTTAAAATAAGTTGAATCTCTAAAAATTGAGAGAGGATTTTGTAGGCCCCGGCAACATGGTCTCGTAGCACTTCGTGAATCAATTCTACGTCGCACGAGCTCCCATATATGACCCTAGAAAGATCACTAATTTCATGTTTAAGGGACCTTGCGGGACACTTCAGCACGGAGTCCTCGGCGGGGTTCGAACGACTGTGCATGGTCAACGAGGTTGCCACTAGCATTTACCCGGCCATTCGGAGCTGTTGGAACTAACGGTTTGATGCTACGACCGACGGTTGGAAAGATACGCAATGTTGACCGTTTCAGCTGAGGAACACTTTGAGTTCTGACACCGACCGAGAATGTGTTGCCGAATTTAAAATAAGTTAAATCTCTAAAAACTGAGAGAGGATTTTATAGGCCCCGGCAACACGGTCTCGTAGCACCTGACGAATCGATTCTACGTCGCACGAGCTCCCAGATATGACCCTGCAAAGATCACTGATTTCATGCTTAAGGGACCTTGAGGGACACTTCAGCACGGAGTCGTCGGCGGGGTTCGAACGATTGTGCATGGTGAACGAGGTTGCCACTAGCATTTACCCGACCATTCAGAGCTGTTGGAACTAACGGTTCGATGCTACGACCGACGGTTGGAAAGATACGCAACGTTGACCGTTTCAGCTGAGGAACACTTTGAGTTCTGACATCGACCGAGAATGTGTTGCCGAATTTAAAATAAGTTGAATCTCTGAAAATTGAGAGAGGATTTTGTAGGCCCCGACAACACGGTCTCGTAGCACCAGACGAATAGATTCTACGTTGCACGAGCTCCGAGATATGACCTCGCAAATATCGCTAATTTCATGCTTAAGGGACCTTGAGGGACACTTCAGCACGGAGTCGTCTGCGGGGTTCGAACGACTGTGCATGGTGAACGAGGTTGCCACTAGCATTTACCCGACCGTTCGGAGCTATTGGAACTGACAGTTCGATGCTACGACCGACGGTTGGAAAGATACGCAACGTTGACCATTTCAACTGAGGAACAGTTTGAGTTCTGACACCGAACGAGAATGTGTTGCCAAATTTAAAATAAGTTGAATCTCCAAAATTTGAGATAGGCTTTTGTAAGCCTCGGCAACACGGTCCTATAGCTCCTGACGAACCAATTCTATGGTGCACGAGCTCCAAGATATGACCTTGCAAAGATCGCTGATTTCATGCTTAAGGGACCTTGAGGGACACTTCAGCACGGAGTCGTCGGCGGGGATCGAATCATTGTGGGTGCCGAACGAGCTTGCCACTAGTGTTTACCCAGCCATTCAGAGCTATTGGAATTGATTGTTCGATGCTACGACCGACGGTTGGAAAGATACGCAACGTTGACCGTTTCAGCTAAGGAACACTTTCAGTTCTGACACCGACCGAGAATGTGTTGCCGAATTTAAAATGAGTTGAATCTGTGAAAACTGAGAGAGGATTTTTTAGGCCCTGGCAATACGGTCTCGTAACACCTGACGAATCAATTCTACGTCGCACGAGCTCGCAGATATGACCCTACAAAGATCGTTGAGTTCATGCTTAAGGGACCTTGAGGGACACTTCAGCACGGAGTCGTCGGCGGGGTTTGAACGATTGTGCGTGGTGAACGAGGTTGCCACTAGCATTTACTCGGCCATTCAGAGCTGTTGGAACTGACGGTTCGATGCTACGACCAACGGTTGGAAAGATATGCAACGTTGACCGTTTCAGCAGAGGAAAACTTTGAGTTCTGACACCGACCGAGAATGTGTTGCCGAATTTAAAATAAGTTGAATCTCTGAGAATTGAGAGAGGATTTTGTAGGCCCCGGCAACATGGTCTCATAGCACTAGATGAATTGATTCTACGTTGCACGAGCTCCGAGATATGACCCCGCAAATATCACTAATTTCATGCTTAAGGGACCTTGAGGGACACTCCAGCACGGAGTCGTCCGCGGGGTTTGAACGATTGTGCGTGGTGAACGAGGTTGCCACTAGCGTTTACCCGGCCATTCAGAGCTGTTGGAACTGACGGTTCGATGCTATGACTGACGGTTGGAAAGATACGCAACGTTGACCGTTTCAGCTAAGTAACACTTTGAGTTTTGACACCGACCGAGAATGTGTTGCCATATTTAAAATAAGTTGAATCTTTGAAATTTGAGACAGGCTTTTGTAGGCCTCGGCAACACGGTCCTGTACCACTTGACGAATCAATTCTACCTCGCACGAGCTCCAAGAGATGACCCTGCAAAAATTGCTGATTTCATGCTTAAGGGACCTTGAGGGACAATTCAGCACGGAATTGTCTGCGGGGATCGAATCATTGTGGGTGCCAAACGAGGTTTTCACTAGCATTTACCCAGCCATTCGGAGCTGTTGGAACTGATTGTTCGATTCTACGACTGACGGTTGGAAACATACGCAACATTGACCGTTTCAGCTGAGGAACACTTTGAGTTCTGACACCGACTGAGAATGTGTTGCCGAATTTAAAATAAGTTGAATCTCTGAAAACTGAGAGAGGATTTTGTAGGCCCCGGCAACACGGTCTCGTAGAACCTGATGAATCAATTCTACATCGCACGAGCTCCCAGATATGACCCTACAAAGATCACAGATTTCATGCTTAAGGGACCTTGACGAACACTTCAGCACGGAGTCGTCGGTGGGGTTCGAACGATTGTGCATGGTGAATGAGGTTGCCAGTAGCATTTACCCGGCCATTCGGAGCTGTTGGAACTAACAGTTCGATGCTACAACCAACGGTTGGAAAGATACGCAACGTTGACCGTTTCAGCTGAGGAACACTTTGAGTTCTAACACCGACCAAGAATGTGTTGCCGAATTTAAAATAAGTTGAATCTCTGAAAATTGAGAGAGAATTTTGTAGGCCCCGGCAACACGGTCTCGTAGCACAAGACAAATTGATTCTACGTTGCACGAGCTCCAAGATATGACCCCACAAATATTGCTAATTTCATGCTTAAGGGACCTTGAGGGACACTTCAGCACGGAGTCGTCGGCGGGGTTCGAACGACTGTGCGTGGTGAAAGAGGTTGCCACTAGCATTTACCTAGCCATTCGGAGCTATTGGAACTGACGGTTCGATGCTACGACCGACGGTTGGAAAGATACACAACGTTGACCATTTCAGCTGAGGAACACTTTGAGTTCTGACACCGACCGAGAATGTGTTGCCAAATTTAAAATAAGTTGAATCTGTGAAATTTGAGATAGGCTTTGTAGGCCTCAGTAACACGGTCTTATAGCACCTGACAAATTAATCCTATGTCGCACGAGCTCCAAGATATGACCCTGCAAAGATCGCTGATTTCATGCTTAAGGGACCTTGAGGGACACTTCAGCACGGAGTCGTCGGCGGGTATCGAATCATTGTGGGTGCCGAACGAGGTTGCCACTAGCGTTTACCCAGCCATTCGAAGCTGTTGGAACTGATTGTTCGATGCTACGACCGACAGTTGGAAAGATACGCAACATTGACTGGTTCAGCTGAGGAACACTTTGAGTTCTGACACCGACCGAGAATGTGTTGCCGAATTTAAAATAAGTTGAATCTCTGAAAACTGAGAGGGGATTTTGTAGGCCCCGGTAACACGGTCTTGTAGCACTTGACGAATCAATTCTACGTCACACGAGCTCCCATATATGACCCTGCAAAGATCGCTGATTTCATGTTTAAGGGACCTTGAGGGACACTTCAGCACGTAGTCATCGGCGGGGTTTGAACGATTGTGCGTGGTGAACGAGGTTGCCACTAGCATTTACCCGACCATTCGGAGCTGTTGGTACTAACGGTTCGATGCTACGACCAACGGTTGGAAAGATACACAACGTTGACCATTTCAACTGAGGAACACTTTGAGTTCTGACACCGACCGAGAATGTGTTGTCGAATTTAAAATAAGTTAAATCTCTGAAAACTGAGAGAGGATATTGTAGGCCCTAGCAACACGATCTCGTAGCACCTGACGAATTGATTCTATGTCGCACGAGCTCCCAGATATGACCCTGCAAAGATCGCTGACTTCATGCTTAAGGGACCTTGAGGGACACTTCAGCACGGAGTCGTCGGTGGGGTTCGAACGATTGTGCATGGTGAATGAGGTTGCCACTAGAGTTTACCCGGCCATTCGAAGCTGTTGGAACTGATGGTTCGATGCTTCGACCGACGGTTGGAAAGATACGCAATGTTGACCGTTTCAGCTAAGGAACACTTTGAGTTCTAACACCGACCGAGAATGTGTTGCCGAATTTAAAATAAGTTGAATCTCTGAAAATTGAGAGAGGATTTTGTAGGCCTCGGCAACACGGTCTTGTAGCACCTGATGAATCGATTCTACGTTGCACGAGCTCTGAGATATGACCCCATAAATATCGCTGATTTCATGCTTAAGGGACCTTGAAGGACACTTTAGCACGGAGTCGTTGTCAGGGTTCGAACGACTGTGCGTGGTGAACGAGGTTTCCACTAGCATTTACCCGGCCATTTGGAGCTATTGGAACTGATGGTTCGATGCTACAACCGACGGTTGGAAAGATACGCAACGTTGACCGTTTCAGCTGAGTAACACTTTGAGTTCTGACACTGACCGAGAATGTGTTGCCAAATTTAAAATAAGTTGAATCTCTGAAATATGAGACAGGCTTTTGTAGGCCTCGGCAACACGGTCCCGTAGCACTTGATGAATCGAATATATGTCGCATAAGCTCCAAGATATGACCCCGCAAAGATCACCGATTTCATGCTTAAGGGACCTTGAGGGACACTTCAGCATGGAGTCGTCGGCGGGGATCAAATCATTGTGGGTGCCGAACGAGGTTTCCACTAGCGTTTACCCAGCCATTCAGTGCTTTTGGAATTGATTGTTCGATGCTACGATCGATGGATGGAAAGATACGCAACGTTTACCATTTCAGTTGAGGAACACTTTGAGTTCTGACACCGACTGAGAATGTGCTGCCAAATTTAAAATAAGTTGAATCTCTCAAAACTGAGACAGGCTTTTGTAGGCCCTGGCAACACGGTCTCATAGCACCTAACAAATTGATTCTACATTGCACGAGCTCCGAGATATGACCCCGCAAAGATCGCTGATTTCATGATTAAGGGACCTTGAGGGACACTTCAGCACGGAGTCATCGGCGGGGTTCGAATGACTGTGTGTGGTGAACGAGGTTGCCACTAGCGTTTACCCGGCCATTCAGAGCTGTTGGAACTAACGGTTCGATGCTACGACCGACAGTTGGAAAGATACGCAACGTTGACCGTTTCAGCTGAGGAACACTTTGAGTTCTGACACCGACCGAGAATGTGTCACCGAATTTAAAATAAGTTGAATCTCTGAAAATTGAGAGAGGATTTTGTAGGCCCTGGCAAGACAGTCTCGTAGCACCTGACGAATCGATTCTACATTGCACGTGCTCCGAGATAAGACCCCAAAAATATCGCTGATTTCATACTTAAGGGACCTTGAAGGACACTTGAGCACGGAGTCGTCGTCAGGGTTCGAACGACTGTGCGTGGTGAACGAGGTTGCCACTAGCATTTACTCGGCCATTCGAAGCTGTTGGAATTGATGGTTCAATGCTACAACCGACGGTTCGAAAGATATGCAATGTTGACCGTTTCAGCTGAGGAACACTTTGAGTTTTGACACCGACCGAGAATGTGTTGCCAAATTTAAAATAAGTTGAATCTCTGAAATATGAGACAAGCTTTTGTAGGCCTCGGCAACACGGTCCTGTACCACCTGATGAATCGAATATATGTCACACGAGCTCCAAGATATGAACCCGCAAAGATCACCGATTTCATGCTTAAGGGACCTTGAGGGACACTTCAGCGCGGAGTCGTCGGCGGGGATCGAATCATTGTGCATGCCGAACGAGGTTTCCACTAGCGTTTACCCAGCCATTCGATGCTCTTGGAACTAATTTTTCGTTGCTACGATCGACGGATGGAAAGATACGCAACGTTTACCATTTCAGCTGAGGAACACTTTGAGTTCTGACATCGACTGTGAATGTGTTGCGAAATTTAAAATAAGTTGAATCTCTGAAAACTGAGATAGGCTTTTGTAGGCCCCGGCAACACGGTCTTGTAGCACCTGACGAATCGATTCTACGTTGCACGAGCTCTGAGATATGACCCCGCAAATATCGCTAATTTCATGCTTAAGGGACCTTAAGGGACACTTCAGCACGGAGTCATCGGCGGGATTTGAATGACTGTGTGTGGTGAACAAGGTTGCCACTAGTGTTTACCTGGCCATTCGGAGCTATTGGAACTGGTTGTTCGATGCTACGACCGACGGTTGGAAACATACGCAACGTTGACCGTTTCAGTTGAGGAACACTTTGAGTTCTGACACCGACCGAGAATGTGTCGCCGAATTTAAAATAAGTTGAATCTCTGAAAACTGAGATAGGCTTTTGTAGGCCACAGCAACACAGTCTTGTAGCACCTGACGAATTGATTCTACGTTGCACGAGCTCCGAAATATGACCCCGCAAATATCGCTGATTTCATGCTCAAGGGACCTTGAGGGACACTTCAGGACGGAATCGTCGGCGGGGTTCGAACGACTGTGCGTGGTGAACGAGGTTGTCGCTAGCATTTACCGGGCCATTTGGAGTTATTGGAACTGACGGTTCGATGCTAGGACCGACGGTTCGAAAGATACGCAACGTTGACCGTTTCAGCTGAGGAACACTTTGAGTTCTGACACGGACCGAGAATGTGTTGCTGAATTTAAAATAAGTTGAATCTCTAAAAATTGAGAGACAATTTTGTAGGCCCCGGCAACACGGTCTTGTAGCACCTAACGAATCAATTCTACGTTGCACGAGCTCCGAGATATGACCCCGCAAATATCGCTGATTTCATGCTTATAAAGGGACCTTGAGGGACACTTCAGCACGGAGTCATCGGCGGGTTTCAAACGATTGTGTGTGGTGAACGAGGTTGTCACTAGCATTTACCCGGCCATTCGAAGCTGTTGGAACTGACGATTGAATACTACGATCGACGGTTCGAAAGATATGCAACGTTGAGCGTTTCAACTGAGGAACACTTTGAGTTCTGCCACTGACCGAGAATGTGTTGCCGAATTTAAAATAAGCTGAATCTCTGAAAATTGAGATAGGCTTTTGTAGGCCCCGGCAACACGGTCTTGTAGCACCTGACGAATCAATTTTACGTTGCACGAGCTCTGAGATATGACCCCGTAAATATCGCTAATTTCATGCTTAAGGGACCTTGAGGGACACTTCAGCACGGAGTCATCGGCGGGATTTGAATGACTGTGTGTGGTGAACGAGGTTGCCACTAGTGTTTACCTGGCCATTCGGAGTTGTTGGAGCTGGTTGTTCGATGCTACGACCGACGGTTGGAAACATACGCAACGTTGACCGTTTCAGTTGAGGAACACTTTGAGTTCTGACACCGACCGAGAATGTGTCGCCGAATTTAAAATAAGTTGAATCTCTGAAAATTGAGACAGGCTTTTGTAGGCCGCAGCAACACAGTCCTGTAGCACCTAACGAATCGATTCTACATTGCACGAGCTCCGAGATATGACCCCACAAATATCGCTGATTTCATGCTTAAGGGACCTTGAGGGACACTTCAGGACGGAATCGTCGGCGGGGTTCGAACGACTGTGCATGGTGAACGAGGTTGTCGCTAGCATTTACCAGGCCATTCGGAGTTATTGGAACTGACGGTTCGATGCTAGGACCGACGATTCGAAAGATACGTAACGTTGACCGTTTCAGCTGAGGAACACTTTGAGTTCTGACACGGACCGAGAATGTGTTGCTGAATTTAAAATAAGTTGAATCTCTAAAAATTGAGAGACAATTTTGTAGGCCCCGGCAACACGGTCTTGTAGCACCTGACGAATCGATTCTACATTGCATGAGCTCCGAGATATGACCCCGCAAATATCGCTGATTTCATGCTTATAAAGGGACCTTGAGGGACACTTCAGCACGGAGTCATCGGCGGGTTTCAAACGATTGTGCGTGGTGAACGAGGTTGCCACTAGCGTTTACCCAGCCATTCAAAGCTGTTGGAACTGACGATTGAATACTACGATCGACGGTTCGAAAGATACGCAACGTTGAGCGTTTCAGCTGAGGAACACTTTGAGTTCTGCCACTGACCGAGAATGTGTTGCCGAATTTAAAATAAGTTGAATCTCTAAAAACTGAGACAGGCTTTTGGAGGCCCCAACAACACGTTCCCGTAGCACCTGATGAATCGATTCTACGTCGATCGAGCTCCAAGATATGACCCCGCAAAGATCACCGATTTCATGCTTAAGGGACCTTGAGGGACACTTCAGCACGGAGTCGTCGGCGGGGATCGAATCATTGTGGGTGCTGAATGAGGTTGCCACTAGTGTTTACCCAGCCATTCGGAGCTGTTGGAACTGATTGTTCGATGCTACGATCGACGGTTGGAAAGATACACAACGTTGACCGTTTTAGCTGAGGAACACTTTGAGTTCTGACACTGACCGAGAATGTGTTGCCGAATTTAAAATAAGTTGAATCTCTAAAAACTGAGATAGGCTTTTGTAGGCCTCGACAACATGTTCCCGTAGCACTTGATGAATCGATTTTACGTTGATCGTGCTCCGAGATATGACCCCGCAAAGATCGCTGATTTCATGCTTAAGGGACCTTGAGGGACACTTCAGCAGGGAGTCGTCGGCGGGGATTGAATGACTGTGGGTGTCGAACGAGGTTGCCACTAGTGTTTTCTTGGCCATTCAGAGCTATTGGAACTGATGGTTCGAGGCTATGATCGATGGTTGGAAAGATACACAACATTGGTCGTTTCAGCTGAGGAACACTTTGAGTTCTGACACCGACCGAGAATGTGTTACCGAATTTAAACAAAATTGAATCTCCAAAAATTGAGATAGGCTTTTTTAGGCCCCGGCAATACGGTCTCGTATCAATTGATGGATCCATGCTACCTCGCACGAGCTCTGAGATATGACCCGACAAAGATTGCCGATTTCATGCTTAAGGGACCTTGAGGGGCACTTCAGCACAGAGTCATCGGCAGGGTTGGAACGACTGTGATGGCATGTACTTGCATGAGGACATTATATATTACAAAAATCCTGCACAAAAGCAGCTGGCAAGCTGCTCAAAAAGTAGTAACTAATAGCAAGTGGGATAATGTAGATGCTTTAATAAACCACTATCTTCTTTACTCAAGCAACATCTGGTTTATCTGCTCAACTGGGGCATGTTTGGGAACAGATAGTCTCCATTTAAACTCATGTCTCTGGAAGTAGTTATATTTGTTAGTGGAGGAGATACACCCATTGTATCTGCAATAACTTCATGCTCACTGGAATTTCCATTACTCTTCAATTGGGATACTCTTTCCAAAATTGCATCTACCCTTTTACCAATTAATGGGTCTATTTGTGGACCTCGAAGGAGCTGGTCACCTAAACAAGAACCTTGAGATGAAGTAGGAACTTCTCTATGAAAGAGATCAGTACCTTGAGAAGCTCTCCACTTGTCAGCTGAATTAAAACCTTGGACCATAGATGGATACCCTTTGTTGTAAAATGAGGAGTGAGACTGCCTTGCCAAAGGTGGCAACGAACTTACCTTTCAATGATAATGCCCAAGTCCCGTAAATGCAAGGCCATTGATAGATAGTCATTTCTAATAGAAATATTTGTGGTGCTAGAATGAAGTGCATGACCAAATTCTTTGCCTACTAATGAACCAATTTGAGGCTTCATTTCACATTGCTCTGTGGATAATTCCACAACACTTGTTACTTCTTTATCTGAATTTTTGTTGTCAGTGTGCATGTGCACTGAAGAGATTTTGTCACTACTTGAGCTACCAGTTCCAAGAACCCTATACCTCACACTTCCTTTGTAAACCAAGCCTAATTAGGCCAATTAGGTCTGTGTACAAGGTGAGAGTTAGGTGGTGCTGGATTGGAGTTGGAAGACAAGGCTTTGGGATCTTACATAACTTCCAAATGGGTGTCTAAAAATGCCCTGTTTGTGTCAAAATACTCAGTTGTGGAAAAGTTAGAATAAAAAATCTATGTTGAGAGGGCTACAAGGAAAAGTGGGTTCAGGTCTAGTTTTCTATGGTACGGTTGTAAAGGGACCAAACCAAGAGTTGGTTTAGCATCCTTAGGTCATATGAGGACCATCTAAATGCTTGGGAGTGGTCAAGAAGTCCACTGGTGAAGAATTCTAGTTAAAGGCTAGATTTAGGCCTAGTGTCCCTAAAGCCCAAAAGGCACCAAAGTTTGATTGAGTTTGTAAACTTTCTAAAGGATTTTGTTGGAGTAGGAAACCCTTGTTTTGGTTGTGTTACACCATTTAAGGAGTTTGTGAACATCCTTAGGTCATTGTCTTCTTAAGCCAAATCCCTGTCTGTGTCATGGTTCGCACCTTCCAAGTGCACCCAAAGCATGCATAGGGCAGCTCTCCTCCACTTTCTTGTAACAAAACTCATTGTACCTTCCTTATTTCATGTTATGTTGTCAATATACATTTTATTGGATCCATCCCTAGGGTTAGAAGGCCATACTATGCATGGATCTCATAAATCCATAGTGGAAACAAGAGGAAATCTGATCTAACATGTTTTGAGGAGATTTGACCAAGTTTTATATCTGATCTAACATGTTTTGAGGAGATTTGATCTAAGAACAAATCTTATTTATGTCCCATCATTAGTCACATAAAAATTACACAGTTTTGCATTGGATAAAACACCATAAAAATGCTAAGAAATTATTGTAAACATGTTTCTTTTTTTATTAATATTATGAAACATGTTTACAACTCAGCTCAATAAAGGTGTTGGTAGGAAAAAGCTGAGTGGAGAAAACCTCCGGCATTGCCCCAAAAAATATGCAGTGTTGCATTATCATTACAATTACAAACTTCCCTCTATACACACGGGGTATGTACCATAGAAGCTAACTTTGTCAGAGAAACAAATAGTACAGTTGAACACATATTACAACATTTTAGTACAGCCTGATTTAGTCCATTGAACCAGCTGGATCTGCCTTAACCTTTAGTGTGTTAAGTATTGCCTCATGCTCTGACTCGGGAACCTTCCAAAGAGTTCTTTTCACTGGCCTGCCCCCATATCTGATCAAAGTAACATTCGAAGCAACAACAAGGTTTGAATAATGTAGAATCTTCTTGTGTGTCTCCCAGTCCTTGAACAACCACAACTTAGAGTTCTTCATACCATATCGTCTAAGCCATGTTCCTGTTACAACAACCGCTCCTATAGGGTATTGTAATCCTTCGCCATCTACAACTACAACATCCAATTTCTTTTTGGCCTCAACACAATGACATAAATAATAATATGTCCCTTCGTCATTGTATTCAAGTGCAATAACTGCAAAAACATGACCTGCAACAACATAGACATATTCAGTACATTAATATCCAAAATAGTTTAGACAAACTATATAAATGGACAATTTACCTGGTTGTACTATATCTGACAAATGGTCAAAGTCAATAGATGTTTCCATGTCCCCTAGTTGCAATGTTGTTGGCGAATGATAGGAGTCAAGTGGGCTCAAAGGTCTTATAGACCATTCATCAACTCATTCCTTTGAGTCGCACTCATCCCAATTCTCCTCTGCACAAGATGAACAAAAGCATGTCATATGTCATGTGTATACGATCCATGAACCTGCATTACAACTTCTAAAAGAGTGTAGCTCACTTGATCCTATTACTGTACAACAATCCTCATATGGTGCAATGTTAGTTTCATCAATCAACCAAAAAAATCTATGAACTGTTGACTCACCTTCCTTACCTAGGCCCATTGTGGCATTACACCAGTTGACAATACATCTTGCATTTGATAAGTTTGCTCCCCCCTCATACTTTAATTCTTCACGTGCTAAAGCTCTTTTTATACATGCTCCCGCACCATCATGCTCTCCCTTTCCATGGCCCGCCTCAATGAAATTCCACATATATTGAATATCAGTGTTCTTGTGCATCCTGCTCAACCAATAAAACATACGAGAATTCTTGAATTGGGATGTACAATTATCTGACCATATGATGTGTCGACGATATGGTATGCTCCTATTTGCCAAATCACCGTAAAACAAACTAAAGCAACCATGTACAAACTTTGTAGAATGTGAGCGATCATCGCTCATATAAAAATGGTACTCGCTTAATATCTTCCTATTTTCCTCCGTACTATCAAGTGCATGCAAGTATGCTATATGAACAAATATAGCAACCTATTGAGAGTTGTAATACTGTGATTGTACCTCATTTTGTGGTTGCAAAGTGTAGTTTTCAGCAAAGTCCACAACTGAAACAATTGTATCAATCGGAAAAGTGTCCTTGCATAACTTGAATTGTGTATCCAACCATCATGCTCTATGTGTATGTATTGCATATTCATACACAATTTTCCTGCAAAATATATCCATGAATTGATACACCGGAATCCTGTCAATTTCTAAATCACATCTTTTTGCCTCTTTTCCATCTTTTAGAGCATATGCAATGGTCTTATATTTTCCAAATTCTACTATTTCATTCCCAATTGCATGACTACTTTCCATATGCTGACAAATAGGTAAATCTTGCAAACCACCACAATGTACACATGTACCATTCAAACATGATAGTTTGTGAAATTGTTGTCCATCCGGTCTATGACATAAAATGGTAGCTATCAATTCCCTTGAAGATCTAGGTGGCTCCTTTATGTTACACTCCTGCAAGACATTGTTAGCATGCAAATGTACACATATATGCCGATAGACAGTATAATGGTTAGAAAATTCAATATGTACTCTACAACAACAAGTTGTGCGTGTGTGATTTATCTTGACATAAAAAGGTTTAGCCATTTCAAAAAATCTTTGACTAATTTTAATTTGAGGATACGCATATATAAATTTTGCAAAAAATTGTGTCTGGGTTGAATCCAAAAAATGCTTTGGATGTGGATCATGCAATCGACTACCAATCCTCCTCCTTACAACATCTCTTTGATTAGGAGATACTCGTGTATTATTCTTCCAAAAATTTTCAATGAAGGATTTCAAAGCTTCAACAATGTCTTTGTCTTTCCATGGCAATCTACCAGAAAAAGCCCATAGTTCATTGCTATTTGAATCTTCCACTCTTTGACGCCTTTCCACGGCTCTCATTAGAGACCTTCTACTTATTTTCAATGATTTACTTGTCTTTCTAATGAGTCAAGACTTCTTCATTTGATTGTTTACCATTGTTGATGTTATCACATGTCGTGTGACATTACTATCTTACGTGCGTGATGTAGAACCCACAGTCTCATATGCATCCATTAGATTCTTTACAATAGCTTTTTCAGTGGAGGTGTCATCTATTCTTAACCCAAGAATCTTCATGATAGGCCTAAATTTCAGATTTCTCATCATTTCAACAAACAATTGACATCTTCCTGTGACATTCAAATTCTCAAAAAATATCCTCCAAATTCGATTAGTATATCTTTGACAAGTGCGCTTGGGAATCTTGTCAGGCATTGGTTTCAAAATATTAGTGTCAATATCAGTCAAATATTTAGGCTTTCTATGCAAAACTCTAGGAGGTGTTCTCAATTGTTGTGTAGGCTCAACATTGGGAACATCAACAATGTTAGGGATGAATTGTGTACCTTCGACCGAAGATGATGTGCCTTCAAATTGAGATGTGGAAGATGGACCTTCACTGACTTGAGATGAATATGGTGTTTCTTCAACACGATGCAATGGTGTGATTCCTACACCTTCGGAAGTTGGAAATGAGGTGCCTTCACAATGATGCAATGATGTGTCTATTCCTTTGGATGTAGCTAATGGTGTGCCTTCAACATAATACGATGGTGTGGCTACACTTTGAGGTGTAGAGTGTGCGATGTCTTCAACATTAGATAATTCATGTGCACCTCCAACATTGGATGATGGCATCCCTTCAACTTGCGATCCAATAGATGATATACTCACCCCTTCATAATTCAATTTTCTTATTGCACGCAACTTTCTCATTCGGTTCCTTTGTGTTTCCAATTCCAATTCTCTCCTATTAGGTAATTCTTCTTGTATGGGCTCCAATTGTCGTTGTTCGCGAAGTTGTCTCATTCTTTCTCTTTTCTTCTCTTTCTCTATTTCATGCTCTTTAGGTGTTTGAATCTTAGGTCATTTTCTCGGCATGATGAATAAGATCTATATATACATTGAAATTCATTAAAATTCACACATTATAAAATATCAATCTAATACAACAATTATGGTTTTTTTAATCAATCTATTATAATAAGTCATAACATAATATAAAAGTATTACAATTTATATATATCAAATTATAATACAACTATAGTCCAATACATGTCTATTTATGCTTTCCAAAAGTCCATATAATATGAAATAAAATAAAAAGGATTTATTCACATTTTGGCATGCAAGAACAAACAAAACTTACCTTGAAATATGTCAAATTTGCTAAATAAAGGTTGTTTTTTGCACCACAATGTTGACCTTGCAACAAAAGGTGGTCCAAGTTGATAAAATAGTCTTCTTTTTGACCTCCAACACCATGAAAGTGAATATTTGTTGTGCAAACTACATATTCCAAACAGAATACAGTAAAAGTGGGCCTCCTTCATGGGATTCTTGGATTTTTTGCCATTTTTGGGCTTTCTACAAAGGGCGTGCACCAAATAGGGTGTACGCCCTTTTTGGTGCACGCCCTATTTGGAGCACGCCCTTTCTAGAAATGCATAAAACAAAGATAGATGGGGGGAGAAAGGGAGAGAGAGAGAGAGAGAGAGAGAGAGAGAGAGAGATGTGATAAAGAGACAAAGAGAGATAGAGGGGTGACTAAGAGACTGAGAGAGAGAGAGAGAGAGGAGAGTGCAAGAAAGTTAATGAATAAGGGGTTTTAAGTGGTCCTTAGGGGTCCTAATTGGTCGTAGAGGGTCATAGGGAGTCGTAAGGAGTGTAAAGCGGTTCTTAGGACCCCATGTGACCCTTAGGTGTCTGTAAAGGGTCCTAATTGGTCGTAAGGGGTGTGAAGTGGTTCTTAGGACCCCATGTGACCCTTAGGTGTCCGTAAAGGGTCCTAATTGGTTGTAGAGGGTCATAAGGAGTCATAAGGGGTGGAAAGTGGTTCTTAGGACCCCATGTGACCCTTAGGTGTCCATAAAGGGTCCTAATTGGTCATAGAGGGTCATAAGGAGTCGTAAGGGGTGTAAAGTGGTTCTTAGGACCCCATGTGACCCTTAGGTGTCTGTAAAGGGTCCTAATTGGTCGTAGAGGGTCATAAGAAGTCGTAAGGGGTGTAAAGTGGTTCTTAGGACCCCATGTGACCCTTAGGTGTTCGTAAAGGGTCCTAATTGGTCATAGAGGGTCATAAGGAGTCGTAAGGGGTGTAAAGTGGTTCTTAGGACCCCATGTGACCCTTAGGTGTCCGTAAAGGGTCCTAATTGGTCGTAGAGGGTCATAAGGAGTCGTAAGGGGTGTAAAGTGGTTCTTAGGACCCCATGTGACCCTTAGGTGTCCGTAAAGGGTCCTAATTGGTCATAGAGGGTCATAAGGAGTCGTAAGGGGTGTAAAGTGGTTCTTAGGACCTCATGTGACCCTTAGGTGTTTGTAAAGGGTCCTAATTGGTCGTAGAGGGTCATAAGGAGTTGTAAGGGGTGTAAAGTGGTTCTTAGGACCCCATGTGACCCTTAGGGGTCCGTAAAGGGTCCTAATTGGTCATAGAGGGTCATAAGGAGTTGTAAGGGGTGTAAAGTGGTTCTTAGGACCCCATGTGACCCTTAGGGGTTCTAAGGGTCATATGGGGTCTTGGGACTCATTGATATGTCCTAGGATATCAAAGAGGTGTTAAGAGATCATAATCAATCCTATGACCCCTTATAACCCCATAGCACCGATAGGAATACATCATGTTGTTCTCAAGAGGTCCTAAGGGGTATAAGGAGTCATGAGGGGTGTAAAGTGGTTCTTAGGACCCCATGCAACCCTTAGGGGCCCTAAGGGTCATATGGGGTCTTGGGACTCATTGATATGTCCTAGAATGTTAAAGAGGTGTTAAGGGATCATAATGAATCATACAAGAGAGAGAGAGGGGGGGAGTAGTGTGTGTGAGAGAGAGAGAGAGAGAGAGAGAGAGAGAGAGAGAGAGAGAGAGAGAGAGAGAGAGGGTTGAGAGAGAAGGTAAGTTCAAAGAGATATAGGGTGAGATAAGTAGATAGAGAGAGGGAGAGGGTTAAGAGAGAAGGTAAGAAAGAGATATAGGGTAAGAGAAGTAGATAGATAGATAGGGAGAGAGAGAGATGCAAAGGGGGAGAGGTAAGAGAAAAGGTAAGAAAGAGATATAGGGTAAGAGAAATAGATAGATAGATAGAGAGGGGTAATGAGGGAGAGGTAGAGGGGGATGGGTTATGAGAAGAATAGAGATAAGGATAGAGAAAGGGGAGATATAGAGACAGTGAGAGGAAGAGGAGGGGTGAGAGAGAGAGGCAGAGGGAAATGGTTGAGAGAGAAGGTAAGAAAGAGATCTAGGGTAAGAGAAGTAGATAGAAGGAGATAGAGAGAGAGAGAAGGAGAGAGGGAGAGAGTGAGAGAGAGAGCGAGAGGCAGGGGAGAGGGTTGAGAGAGAAGGAAAGTTCAAAGAGATATAGGGTGAGATAAGTAGATAGAGAAAGGGAGAGGGTTAAGAGAGAAGGTAAGAAAGAGATCTAGGGTAAGAGAAGTAGATAGAGAGAGAGATAGAGAGAGAGAGAGAGAAGGAGCGAGTGAGAGAGAGAGAGAGAGGCAGGGGAGAAGGTTGAGAGAGAAGGTAAGAAAGAGATATAGGGTAAGATAAGTAGATAGATAGAGAGATAGGGTTAAGAGAGAAGGTAAGAAATATATCTAGGGTAAGAGAAGTAGATAGAGAGAGAGAGAGCAAGAGTGAGAGGCAGGGGGAGAGGGTTGAAAGAGAAGGTAAGAGAGATATAGGGTAAGATAAATATATAGATAGACAGAGAGGGTTAAGAGAGAAGGTTAAAAAGAGTTCTAGGGTAAGAGAAGTGGATAGATAGATAGAGAGAGAGAGAGAGAGAGAGAGAGAGAGAGAGAGAGAGAGAGAGACGAAAAGAAGGAGATGTAAGAGAGAAGGAAAGATATATATATATATATATATATATATATATATATATATATATATATATATATATATATATATATATATATATATATATATATATAGGGACATAAAGAGAGAGAAGGTAAGAGAAAGATATAGGGTTAGAGAGAAGGGGAGAGAGAGAGAGAGAGAGATATAGGGTTAGAGAGAAGGGGAGAGAGAAGGAGAGAGAGAGAGAGAGAGAGAGAGAGAGAGAGATGGGATAAGAGAAGAATAGAGATAAGGATAGAGAGAGATCTAGGGTAATAGAAGTAGATCGATAGATAGAGAGAGAGTGAGTTAGAGAGAAGGAGAGAGGGGCGAGAGAGAGAGAGGCAGGGGAGAGGGTTGAGAGAGAAGGTAAGAAAGAGATCAAGGGTAAGAGAAGTAGATAGAGAGAGAGAAGGAGAGGGGTAACAAGGGAGAGGTAGATGGAGTTGGGATAAGAGAAGAATAGAGATAAGGATAGAGAGAGGGGAGATAGAGAGACAATGAGAGGAAGAGGAGGGGTGAGAGAGAGAGAAATAGGGGAGAGGGTTGAGAGAGAAGGTAAGAAAGAGATCTAGGGTAAGAGAAGTAGAGAGGGAGAGAGAAGGAGAGAAGGAGAGAGAGAGAGAGGCAGGAGGAGAGGGTTTCTCAAGAGAAGGTAAGAAAGAGATATAGGGATAGATAAATAGATAGATAGATAGATAGAGAGAGGGTTAAGAGAGAAGGTAAGAAAGTGGTCTAGGGTAAGAGAAGTAGATAGATAGATCTAGATAGACAGAGAGAGAGGGTTAGAGAGAAGGCAGGGAGAGAGAGAGAGAGAGGGATGAGAGAGAAGGTTACAAGAAAGAGATCTCAGGTAAGAGAAGTAGATAGAGAGAGAGAGGGTTAGAGAGAAGGGGAGAGAGAGAGGGAGAGAGAGAGAGGTAGGGGAGAGGGTTGAAAGTGAAGGTAATAAAGAGATCTAGGTTAAGAGAAGTAGATGGATAGATAGATAGATAGATAGAGATAGAGAGAGAGAGAGAGAGAGAGAGAGAGAGAGAGAGAGAGAGAGAGAGAGAGAGAGAGAGAGAGAGAGGGTTGAGAGTGAAGGTAATAAAGAGATCTAGGACCTAAGAGAAGTAGATAGAGAGAGAAGTTTGTGAGACAAGACAAGAAAGAGATAGGATAAGAGAAGCAGGGAGAGAGAGAGAGAGAGAGAGAGATATGTGGGAAGATAGAGAGATAGGGAGAGGCAGAGGGAGAGGGATGAGATAGAAGGTAAGAAAGAGAAGGTAAGAACGTGGACAGAGAGAGATAGAGTGTGGGGAGGGAAGATAGAGAGATAGGGAGAGGTAGAGGGAGAGGGATGAAGTGAAGGTAAGAAATAGATAACTAGGGTAAGAGAAGTACAGAGAGAGAAAGTAGAGTGAGGAAGATAGAGAGATAGGGAGATGTAGAGGGAGAGGGATGAAGTGAAGGTAAGAAAGAGAGAGAGAGAGAGAGAGAGAGAGAGAGAGAGAGAGAGAGAGAGAGAGAGGTGACAGAGAGAGATTTTGGATGACACACTTTATGGTTCGAGGTGCTTCTAATGTATTAAGTGAGGGTTCCTAATGTTTTTTAGATCTTATTATGGCTCTTTAGCACCTATTAAGAACCATAAGAAAATACTGCAATCAATTAATACCTCTTAGGACACACTTTGAGGATCTAATGCGTCCTAACAGGCCATAATGTTGTCTAAGGGTTTGTAGTGGATCATGAGAGTTCTAACGTGTTCTAAGGGACAATAATGGGTCGTAATAAACCATTTAGAGGCAATTAAAACCACTATGGAATCATTAGGACACATTAGAATGGGTCCTAATGGTTCTTTAGAACCTATTTAAGCTTGACATAGGGCGCACACCCTATTTGGCGTGCGCCCTATTTCAAGCACAGATTCAAATAGGGCGTGTGCCCTATTTGAAGGCTTGTATTTGACCAAGCCTAAGGCTTGGATTTGCTTTGGAGATCTAACCGAAAGGCTTGGATGTATAAGCCATGAGTTTGACGTGAATTCAAATAAACATTAGAAAAAACCTTCACTTTTTGTGTGTGCTCTCCATCTAGTTTACACGTGATTCGATAATGAAAAAATAAGACAATGTGAGATTATTGGTCTCTGAGTTAGCTATCTAAACATATAATTTATTTCCAAAAATGATAATTTTAAGCCTATCAACATTAATTTCCATTGAATGTATGTCAATTTTTTGTCAAAAACCAATGTGTAGTATTTTGGGTATAGATTTTGCTTCATTTGTCAAAATTTACAAAAACTTAGTTTTTTAGAAACTAGACTCCATTCTACACACTTTAAAAAAAAAAAAAATTGATTTTCGTTTAATTTTGAATGATTTCTAGGGGGAGCACGCCCAAATTTCATGTGTTTTGGGATGTCTGAGTTCAAAAAGTCGTAGAAATTCATACATTCATAAAAAAAATAGCAGAAAAATCTAGGGTAAACTACGTGGTGTTAGCTAACTTCTCACTGGAGTGATTAAATAATTTCAAAAAATAAGTTAACATTTTAGGGGGAGCACGACAGGCGCTATGTTATTTTTTTCACAAAAAATAGTACCACTTTTTGTGCTCCCCCTAGTTGAAGGCCTTAATCTTTACCCTTTTTCAAATAAATTAGTAGTTTAGAAACTAGATTCAGAGTACTACAACTCTTGTTCTTGTTGTGTTTTGAAATTTTGAGTCGAACTATCTTCAATTTGTTATTGAAATTCAGAGTTTTCTGATTTCAAGAAAAAAGTGGCATCTTAAACCCCCTTTTTGGTACCCCATCTTTGTGCACATACCCCATATGGGATTATTATTAATTGCAAGATTCTCATCGAGAAACAAGTCCAAGGTGGGAAACAAAATCATGTCAATATTAAGAAGTATAAATTCATATTTCAAAGAAGCCTTATGTGGATCTCAAAAATCAATGCATATATAAATACGCTCATCATCTTTACCGTGAACTATATTCAATATCCAATAAAAGTAGCCAATAGGATGGATAAAGCTTGCTTTCAGAGCTTCTCTCTCATTATTGATTAATAAAGAAACCCTAGGCCTTATATTTTAGATCTTTTTCTTTATAGGATTTGCATTAGGACATAACATGATAATATGGACCACTACAGATTCATTAATGTTGGGCATGACTTCATATGCCCAAACAAAAACATTGGAATACCGGAGTAGAAGATCGGCATGTTACTTAGCTTCTTCTATGGAGAGACGCCTACCAATCTTTGTGATCCTTTCGAGGTGTTTAGAATTCATGATGACATTGGTAGTATATCCTTTAATAAGGGTACTACAATATTTAGGATGTGGCATTGAAGTATTTTCACCATCATAAGACAAGTTTGCCCCAGCATCAGCATCCTTAATGGATTCTACAAAGTATGTTTGGCTTTCCAAGAAATAGGGGAATTGATGTTTGTGGTGGTTTGATGTTTGTGGTGGTGCGATGGAAAACCAACATAAGTACCCATGAATTCTTCTAGAGATTTCCTCGAAGGAGAATACATCTAGTAGAACCCTCCATAGAGTTTGCACTAGGGTCAATGTGATTAGGTTGAACTAACTCAAGAGCCAAGGAAAATACATCTAGCAAAACCTCCATAGAGTTTGCACTAGGGTCAATGTGATTAGGTTGAACTAACTCAAGAGGGAGAGGCTCGACAATAATCATGTTAACATTCAACCATGATTTTGTCTTGTAAGATGTGTTATTGTATCCAAGCTTAGTGTTGTGGTGTTGAAGCTCCAATTCTAGAGGAACTTGAATACCTTCTCCATTAGGATTGAAACCTCTACTATCATAGCCATACATCAAAACCAACTCATACCCCATCTATAGATCGAATAGAGTTCCTTAGAACTTGGGTATACAAAAGACAATCAACATGATAGCACCTAGCTTTATACAAACATAATATTCATTTGTAGCCATGGAAAATGATATCTTAGGAAACTTTAAGTGGATGGGGTTTACCTTATATTCACCGATATGGGGATTGGTAAAATCAAAGGTTCCCCATTCATCACCCATGTGTTAACTTCAGTTGAAGATGGCTTAGAAGCTAAGTCAGTGGAAGTAGATTCATGATCTTTTACCTTAGGTAGAACTGGTGTGGGAGGATCCTCCTTCGGCAAGTACTACTTCTCCAAAGTATCTTCATGCAAGACAATCTTCTCTTTATTTTCCACCTTATGTGGCATCAAAGAAGAATATGTCAATGGGATGTAATTCTAAAATGTGTGAGAAATTGATTTCTGACCTACGACGACCATTTTTCACAAGTGCATGGTGTCGAGATCAACCTTAACTATGATCACCTAATTATCTATAACAAACTTAACAAATCCATGTAAAGTGGACAAAATATCCCCAAAGGCATGGAGTCAAGGTCTACCTAAAAGAGGATTGTAAGGAAGAGGCCCTGGCATGATATATACTAGGGTTGGTATTATAACCAGTCCAACCTTTAAAAGTAGTATTACTATGCCCAAATCAATTTTCCCAGTGTTATCAAAACCATGAATGAATAATAAAGATACAACCAAAGAGTTCTTGTCCACCTTGATCTTGGGTAATCTAAGTCCATGCCAAAAAAATTGAGTGCAAAACTAGTATCAATGAGGGTTCTCCTTATGCCAACACCACTGACATAGAGTATTATCATCAATGATTTTTCTAGATTCATCACTTCTAGAGGCACAAGTTCATGCAAATAGAATATAATATTTAATATGTATGCATGTATATGGTCCATCAATGCATTCAAATATGTCAATATTGTGGAAGAGGAAAGTGAGACCTTTTGAAGAGCTTCCTAAAGCATTCCTTGGTAAATGGAAGTCATTTGAAGCAAGTCCCAAAGTGAGATCATAGCTGAGAAACTTGAATTTGTTCAATAAGATTGTAATCACTTGGTTTCTTAGCCACAAGTTTAGGTGCTTGTGGAAGGTCATGTTGAGAAGGTGGTAGAAGCATGATAGGATGGTTAACATTATTTTTATTCCTTTTGGTATTATAAGTGTGAGAAATAGAGTTATTAAGAATTATTTTTGAATTAGGTAAACTTAGTGAAAAGATAGAATTACTATTGAATGATTTACCATAGATGAATTTATTCTTCTTAGGAGAAGGGATAGCAACAGTCACACAAATTATGGGTTTCTTAGGCTTTGAAGGAGGATGCAGAGACAACAATAACATTTATAGACTCCTCAACCTTTAAAGAAGGTGGATCCACATATGGAAAATACTTAGTAGATTCCAAGATATGAGTGAACACTCCTAGGAAGTCATCCAAGATGTCATCTAGCATATCAAAATCATTCTTCGAGAAGACCTTGTTGAATGTGTCAAATCCTTGAAGGAAAAAATCTAACATTGAGGCATTCATGTCGAGTTCACCTAAATTTAGAGTAGGAGATTTTTGACCTTTAGGATATCAAGACCCCAAAGAGAAAATGTACCTTGGGCTACCTCACTTCTACTAGAGCTCTGGTGAGCTACAGTGATCAAGACAACTAATTGATAAAATAAAGTTTAAGAATCTAAAGGAAATGCAATGTGATATAAAGGAACTAGATAAGTTGAACTATACTAATAGGATTATTTCAATTTAGTGTCAAAGCTAAAATGTTGAAATAACTGATAGATATAGAAAGCTAGAAATATTTTGACTAAAAAAGCCAAAAGTATAAATAATAAGCTATATATTGTGAAGCTAGTAAGCTCTCATCCTCGACGAACACCAGCATACCATGAAGATGTTTGTGGGCCACATTGTAGTCCATATGGCCAGAAATAGCAAAGGAATTTCAATTGATTCCTACACAAACCTTTTCACTCTTCGAACCTATTTGTCACCTACAAACACATAAACAAGTAAAAGTGTTGGGGCTATATAGGGGCTTGTTACAATCAAACCATCATATGGGTGTTTCAACCACAATAGATGGTCAAGTAGAAAGATTGGGATAAAATCAATAAATAATAAGATGCTAAAAACAAACCTCTCTTAATGAAGGCAAACCCCTATTATGTGAGACATCCAAATAGAAACCAACCCATCTTAATGGAAGAAAACCCATATTGCATAAAATGAGAGATACTGAAAAGTAATGAGGAAAGCCCCTATTACACAAAGATAATTATACAAATAAAGAATGCTTATAACTGATAAAAAAAGTAATAGACATGTAATAGACATGTAGATAAGAGAGAAGAGATAGTATTATGTACCATAGACCTCTCTCTTGAGATGATAGCTTTGTATGCACATAAAGGAGAATAGTAGGCCACAATGAGATAGAGTATGAATTTCAGTAGTGCTTTTCTTTGGGCATCACAATGAGAGCTGGGAGTGAAAGAGTTGCCAAAGAGTCCAAGAAATGAGGAGGATGGAGGGTTTTTGTTGCTCAAAGTTGGCAATGGTAGTCGTTTCAAACACATCGAAGACAAGGGACACACGTGAAAGCAATCTAATATGGAATATGCTCTTTTGGAATATGATTGTTGCTATTTGCCCGACAATACAATACCTGGAAAAGATTGTTTATGCTTCTTGTTCCTAGCTCCCCTATGCTCTAATACCATGTAAAAATTACAGTGATCCTGCAAAATAGAGCATGGATCTAGTTGGAAGCGTGTTGAGGCTGCTTGCAGCCCATGGTGAAATGGTCATTTTCAGTGATTTGTCCAGAGAACTATTTTGGTTTCGATAGTACTACGGCCCCTATACCGGCACCTTCTTACTTTTCCATGCCAAATTTGAGAGTTCTTGAGCTTTTAGAAAATGATATTCATCCGATCTCATGAATCTTCCTTGGATCTTCTCTTAGTATAGGTATCTCTTTGAATCTCCTAAAGAATTGTTTTATTCCCATTTGCAACATTGGAAAAGAAAAGTAGGGGAATAATGGTTGTGATAATTACAGTTGTTGATTTAATATTTATAGTATTGATTTAATGTCTAATATTTTTTACAATATTGTACTAATAGATATGACTTTAAAATAGTTATTGCTAATGATGACTATCCAAAATTGAATCAAATGTATGCCTTAGTTCTAAAAAGTAACAAATCATGTGATGTCACATCAGCTCCACAAGTATGAGTCTTATTTTTGTGCGACCTTTGTAATTTTTTAATGGACTATTTAGGACTTGACAAATAGTATGATGATGTGAAATCATATTTGATGATGCAACCCTTAGACCTTAGTTATAAACAGTAGGATTGTAAAGTAAGCTGCTGTGAAAATTTAAGAGTGATTTAAAATTCTCACGTAAAATTTTGAGAAGTGCAAAATTAAGATGCTCAACTACTAGGTCCTCTCCCCTACTACATATCAAGAAACTCAACTCTCACTTTAGTTTTCTAATCCAATACAACCTTCCCATTACCTACATGTGTAAGATTATATTTTTTATTTTCTATCTAGACACATCCAGATTTCTAACAAATATTTTGATTTGTTTCAAAGGTTACCCTCCATGGTATCTAGTATAACTTTAAATATGAAGATAGTGGGTGGTGATGAAACAGAGCTAGACTCAACTCTATCATCTTTCCATATAGATCAATTGTCACAAACTTTTTTTTCTTCCATGGTTCATGGAGTCAATTTGTTTCTCTTCATAAATTTTCTCTGAGTTTTGGATGATCATTGTTTAAATATACATCTCAAATTGAGTATACATCCCCTTAAAGATATTTTGGGTTCTCAAGTTGACCCAAAAGAGCTTAAGAAATTTGAAAATTCTTAAGAGTTTGTGGAGTTGCAAACTTCAAGCACATCCTCACAATTATATCCATTTTTCACTTTAGCTCTTAAGTCTATAGGATAATAGAGTATTCAATTTCTAAAATCTTTTGATAGGTATTGATAAATGTTTGCAATCTATCTTATGTTTGTCTTGTACACAAATCCATGAAATATAATACATCAAGATATGCAACAAATCACCTATTTTGAAAGTGCTAAGCAAGAGCATTTGGTTTTATTGTTTAGATAAAGATTGTTATAAGCTTGGAGATGTTGAAGAACCTTGAGACTACACATAGCAACCAATTGTAACTCATAGAGAAGGTTTGTAATCTCAACTTTAGTGAGATATCATAAGGGAAGACCATTGTAGGATCTACGATAAAGAACATTAGATAAGATTATGTATCAATCCAAGATCTTTCGAATCCTGACATGAGTACTTTTACTTGTGTCATCAAGAAAGCTTCTAGACTTAAGATAATCATAGATGTTAGAAAATCATTTTCTCAAATCTACGTGAGAACTATTGGAATTACTGATTTTATAAATCAGATTTTGCCCAAATCCATTTTGTCTTTTTCCAAGCAGCACACTTATTTTTTAGGAGCTTGATCAGCTGATGGTTGTCAGGAGGTCAACTTTAACTCATGCTCATAAATCTTATCCCCTCTTTCACCATAACTTAGCAATTAAGTTTCTAAAGTTGCTCTGACAATTACTTAGTGGTGAAGTTTTCTAGTCTTATAAAGGGGAAAGAATGTTCTCATTTTGATATAGCTAGCAATCAGAGATAAAAGGTGCAAGCATACGCATCTGAGAAAAAGTTCAGAACAGAGCATCTGACAGAGGATGAACATCAATTGAATTTGCAATAGGAAATAGATTATTTTGTACTCTGTTCCAGAACATAGGATTTATTATTAAGTTTGTATTTTGTATTGCATTGTAGAGCAGTGATTGCTCTAGGCATAGAAACCTTATTTTCTTACAGTCTTGTAGAGCTATACATGTTTTTTGTAACAACAGTACTTGTTTGTTGTAGTAGTTATTTCCAGCTTACCAGTTATATTTTCTGTTTCAGTTATTAATAGAAAGGGATAATCTTTTGCATACTCAAACTTATTGTTTAGTGTCCATTTGATTCATTCCACTACATGGTTGGAAACAGAGCAGCCATCTCTGTGTTCCACTACTTTGCCCAATTTGGGTGAAAACTTTGGATTTTTGGAAGCAATTTTTCTTGTACTTTTTGTTTTGTTTTTGCTTCTGAAATCTCCACATGGTATCAGAGCTATTGAACCCTTAAGCCCATTGAGTTGGGCATTATATATTCATTGGGTGTTTGAAGTTATTATGTAGGAGACATGCCAAGAGATGAGAGAAAAGTCTGGCAGCGGGCACCATCCTTTAATGGATAGAACTATCATATTTGGGCAAGAAAAAGGAATACCATCATGATAGCAAATGATTTGTGGGATCTAGTGAAGAATGGCTTCACAGATACAATAAAACCCGCTCTGTTCGCTGCCCTCACAAATGGTCAGAAGACTCAGTTGAGAGAAACAAGAAGGAAAGATGCTAAGGCCATGAGCCTGATTGAAGTAGTCTTGATAGAGGCTTTATTTCCAATAATAACAGTAGCTAGTTATTCCAAAGAAGCTTGGGATATTCTTGAAACCACATTCAAAGGGACTGATCAAGTCCATGTTGTGAAGTTGCAAATTATTCGAAGAGAGTTTGAGTCTCTTCTCATGAAAGAAAATAAATCTTTTTCTGAGTTCAGTACTAGAGTCTCCACTTTGTTAAGTCATTTGAAAGCTAATGGAGAAGAGATTGAAGAACAAAGAGTTGTGGAGAATATTTTGAGGAGTTTACCTTAGAAATTTGATACACTTGTGATTGCTATTGAAGATTCAAAGGAATTGTCCAAGTTGACAGTTGATGATTTGATGGGTTCTTTTCATACTCATGAGCATCGCATTAATAGGTCTGCAAATCCCATTCAAGACCTAGCTTTCAGAGCTCAAGCCAATACAAGAGGCAGGGGGAGAGGAAGAAACAACTCTGGACATGTTTCTAGAGGAAGAGGACGTGGCAGCTCTAGACAAAGAAATGCTGGAGGAGTTGGCCATGAAGGAGCAAGAAGCTCTCAGAATAGCCCGTGAGGAGGAAGAAGAAATAGCAGCTCTAATAAGAGAAATGTTGAATTCTATTATTACCACAAGTTTGGGCACTATGCAAATGAATGTTGGAAGAAACAAAGTGACCAGCCACAACATGTTAATGTTGCTGATGTAAATGTTCCAGAGAAAGAAACAACTCCACAGCCTTCATCATGTGCAATATTGGTGAAGAAGGCAGCCTTGAAGTTTGGTATTTGGACAACGGCTGTAGTAACCATATGACTGGTAATGAAAGTCTATTTTCTTTTATTGATAAGAATTACAAGTCTAAAATTAAGATGGGGAACAATGGAACTATTCCTATTGTGGGGAAATGATCTATTATGATCCGCACCAAGCAAGGTGAGAAGAAAGAGATTTAGAATGTTTATTTTTCCCTTGGTATTAAGCATAATCTAATGAGTGTTGGACAACTAATTTAGAATGGATACAAAGTGTTGTTAGAAAATGACAAGTGTGTGATTTATGAGAAAGATGGGAGCAAGAAATTTGTTGCATCAATCCAAATGACAAAGAATCAGATGTTTTCGTTGAAGATGGAGACATGTTTCAACTCTCAATCTATTGCTGCACCTCTCAAGCAAGTGTGTACATCAGTTTAGAAGCAATCAGATTTTAAAAGCATGAGTGAAGACCCTTCTAAGTTATGGAATTTAAGGTATGGACATCTTGGTTATGCTGGTCTGAATTTACTATCAAAGAAAAGAATGGTGGATGGTTTACCAAGTATTGTAGAATCCAGTAGCAAGTGTAAGGCTTGCATTTTGGGTAACATAGGTTTCCCTTTAATTCTGGTAAATCCACAAGGGCTAGAGCACCATTGGAGCTGGTGCATACTGATTTGGTAGGCCCTATGCAAGTTACTTCCATAGGTGGGAGTACTTATTTTATGACCTTTATTGATGATTTTAGCCATAGAACATGGGTTTATTTTCTAAAAAATAAATCTGAAGCTTTTGATAATTTTTTAGAGTTTAAAGCCCAAGCTGAAAAAGAAAGTGGGCATTGCATCAAAGTCCTAAGGTCAAATAGAGGAGGAGAGTACCTCCAATAGTTTTGTGAAATTTTGCAAGCAAAATGGTATAAGGAAGGAGCTAACTGCCAGTTATACTCCACAACAAAATGGAGTGGCTGAAAGAAAGAATAAAACTATTGTTGAGATGGCAAGAAGTATGATGAAGGCAAAAGGACTCCCAACTGAGTATTAGGGAGAGGCTGTAACAATAGCTATATATTTGATTAATAGAAGTCCAACAAAGGTTGTTCGTGATAAGATTCCTATGGAGGCATGGGCAAAGTATAGATGGACAATCGAACACTTGAAAGTGTTTGGGTGTGTTGCATATGCACACATGCCTAAGGAGAAAAGGAAAAAAATTGATGATAAAGGAGTGAAGTGTGTCTTTACTGGTTATAGTCTAGAATCCAAGGCATACAAATTATGATCCAGTTGATAAGAAGATCATCATTTCAAAAGATGTTGAGTTTATGGAAAATGAGTGTTGGGATGGCTCGGTGGATACAACATCAAGAACCTCAGCTAAAGTGCCCATTTTTTATGAAGATGATGAGTTTGATGATCATCATGATCAAGCAGTAGCAGAAACAGATAGCTCTGAAGAGCACCAGATAGCTCCTGATAGAAACAGGCAGAAAAGAAAGCATCCTGAAACAGTTAGACAATCAGCTCTGGGTAGCTCTAGACAGCTCTAGGTTTGGCTTGAACAAGCTAGCAGTAGCAGTACTGAGAGTTCTAACTCTACTCTCACCTCCCTATTACCAAGAAAGACCAAGAGTCTAAGGGAGATATACCAAGATGAAAGGTATAATGATTTTGATGAAAATAGTAATTTTGCATTATTTTCTCATAGTGATCCAGTTTACTTTGAAGAAGCTGTGAAAGAGGAAAAATGGTGTGAGGCCATGAATGAGGAGATAGATGCAATAGAAAGAAATGAAACTTGGGAGCTAACTAATTTGCCTGCCAACAAGAAAGTTATTGGTGTGAAATGGGTGTATAAGACCAAGTGCAATGCTAAAGGAAAAATAGATAAGCATAAAGCACGTTTGGTGGTCAAAGGATATAAATAGTAGTTTGGTAGAGACTATGATGAGCTATATGCACCCGTTGCAAGGATGGAAACTATGTGTGCTATCATAGAAATTGTAGCCCAACACAAGTGGAAGGTATTTCAAATGGATGTGAAGTCCACCTTCCTTAATGGTGTGTTGAAAGAAGAAGTCTATGTGGATCAGCTACCTGGTTATGAAGTTCCAGGTGAAGAAGATAAAGTATATAAGCTAAAGAGAGCTCTTTATGGGCTAAAGCAAGCACCAAGAGCATGGTATAGCTGAATTGACTTGTATTTATTGAGCAACGGTTTTAGCAAAAGTGATGGTGAGCCTACTCTTTACATTAAGGCAGCAGATGGTAAGATTTTAATTGTTGTCTTATATGTTGATGATCTGATTTTTATTGGGGATGATGAATGCCTTATTGCTGATTTTAAAGAAGCTATGAAGAATGAGTTTGAAATGACAAATTTAGGAATCTTGAGATACTTTCTAGGCATAGAAGTTAAACAAACAAATGCTGGTATTTTTATTTCTCAGGAGAGGTATGTAAACCAAATTTTAGAAAGGTTCAAAATGTTGATCAGCAAGGCAGCCCCAACACCAACAACGGTAGATCTTAAGTTGAGAAAGGAAGATTGCAGCAGCAGTGTGAATCCAACTATGTTTAAAAGTTTGGTTGGAAGTTTGATGTACTTAACAGCAACTAGGCCTAACATTATGCATGGAGTGAGTTTGATTTCCAAGTTTATGGAAACACCAAAGGACACTCACTGGAAAGCTGGAAAGAGAATCCTTAGGTATGTGAATGGAACCAAATGATATGGTATTTTATATACTGCTGAAAGTGATTCTAGGCTAGTTGGTTATATGGATAGTGATTGAGCTGGAAGTTTAGATGATAGAAAGAGTACTTTCGGTTATGTTTTTCACATGGGTTTCGGTGTGATTTCTTGGGCTTCCAAGAAGAAACCCATAGTTTCTCAATCTATAGCTAAGGCTGAGTATATAGTAGCAAATGCAGCAGTGTGTCAAGGGGTTTGGCTAAGAAGGATCTTATCTGATTTGAAGGAAGAACAAGTGGAAGCAACCACCATATTTTGTGATAATATGTCTTCCATTGCTTTAACAAAAAATCATGTTTTTCATGGTAGAAGTAAACACATAGAAATTAGTTATCATTTTATTCATGAATAGGTTGAAAATGGTGAAATACACATGTGGAGTTTTGCAGGTCTGAGAAACAACTAGCAGACATCTTCACCAAGCCTTTAAGCATTGGAAATTTTCAGCAATTAAGGAATATTTTAGGCGTAGTGGATCAAGCATGATTTAGTTTTTGTTTGTTTCAAATGGCTCAGGACAAAGGGGGAGTGTTGGAATTACTGATTTTATAAATCAAATTTTGCCCATATCCATTTTGTCTTTTTCCGAGCAGCACACTTATTTTTGAGGAGCTTGAGAAACTGATGGTTGTCAGCAGGTCAACTTTAATTCGTGCTCATAAATCTTATCCCCTCTTTCACCATAACTTAGCAATTAAGTTTTTGAACTTTCTCTGACAATTACTTAGTGGTGAAGTTTTCTAGTCTTATAAAGGGGAAAGAATGTTCTCATTTTGATATAGCTAGCAAGCAGAGATAAAAGTTGCAAGCATACGCATCTAAGAAAAATCTTAGAACAAATCATCTGACAGAGGATGAACAACAATTGAATTTGCAGCAGCAAATAGATTATTTTTTACTCTATTCCAATGCATAGGATTTATTATTAAGTTTGTATTTTGTATTGCATTGTAGAGCAGTGATTTCTCTAGGCATAAAAACCTTATTTTCTTACAGTCTTGTAGAGTTGTACATGTTTTTTGTAACAACAGTAGTTGTTTGTTGTAGTAGTTATTTCCATCTTACCAGTTGTATTTTCTATTTTAGTTATTAATAGAAAGGGATAATCTCTTGTATACTCCAACTTATTGTTTAGTCTCCATTTGATTCATTCCACTGCGTGGTTGGAAACAGAGCACCCATCTCTGTGTTCCACTACTCTGCCCAATTTGGGTGAAAACTTTGGATTTTTGGAAGCAATTTTTCCTGTACTTTTTGTTTTGTTTTTTCTTCTAAAATCTCCACAAGAACACGTAAGATTCTCATGGTCTATCTTTTATGATACAAAAAAAGAGTGTACAACTTGGACCAAAAAGTGATACTCATTTGAGTAATAATCAAGATATACAAGGGAAGTTGCACTTGCCATTGCATCCGCTTGAAACTTTTCTTCCCTAGGAATGCTATCAATGTATAATGTGATAATTGTTTAAAGAGGGCCAAAGCCAAATCCTGATACTGGGATAGCTTTGACAGGTTGGTATGATATCTTCTTGTGATCTGATTCATGATTAACTTAAAATCCCCATGAATGTAGATATGTTTAAGCTTAGAGGAAATTATAGCACTTAAGCCACTAGTAAGGGCTTCATACTCAATGACACTACTAGTACAATGAAACTCAAGGTGAAAGAAAAGAGGGATTGGTTTTCCTTTAGGGGAGACTAGGATAACACCTACTCCAGAACCAGTCAGACATCTTGATCCATCGAAATGAACTTCCCATATGGGATTATTATTAATTGCAAGATTCTCGATGAGAAACAAGTCCAAGTTGGGAAATAAAATCATGTCAATATTAATAAGTATAAATTCATATTTCAAAGAAGCCTTATGTGGATGTCAAAAATCAATGCATATATAAATACACCCATCATATTTACCCTGAACTATATTCAATATCCAATAAAAGTAGCCAATAGGATGGATAAAGCATGCTTTCAGAGCTTCTCTATCTCATTAATGACTAATAAAGAAACCCTAGGACTTATATTTTAGATCTTTTTCTTTACAGGCTTCGCATTAGCACATAACATGATAATATTGACCACTACAGATTCATCAATGTTGGGCATGACTTCATATGCCCAAAAAAACCCATTGGAATACTGGTGTAGAAGATCGACATGTTACTTAGCTTCTTCTATGGAGAGACACTTGCCAATCTTTATGATCCTTTCGAGGTGTTTAGAATTCATGATGACATTGGTAGTATATCCTTTAATAAGGGTACTACAATATTTAGGATGTGGCATTGAAGTATTTTCACCATCATAAGACAAGTTTGCCCCAGCATCAGCATCCTTAATTAATGGATTCTACAAAGTATGTATGGATTTCCAAGCAATAGGGGAATCGATGTTTGTGGTGGTGAGATGGAAAACCAGCATAAGCACCCATGAATTCTTCTAGAGATTCCTTGAAGGAGAATACATCTAGCAGAACCTCCTTAGAGTTTGCACTAGGGTCAATTGGATTAGGTTGAACTAATTCAAGAGGGAGAGGCTCGACAATAATCATGTTAACATTCAACCATGGTTTTGTCTTGTGATATGTGTTATGGTATCCAAGCCTAGTATTGTGGTGTTGAAGCTCCAATTCTCGTCAGCTTCCCTTAACTTTTTTGTTCAACTTAAAAAATTTCCAAAGGATTTGCATTATTATCTACTAATGTGAAAATGCATCTTCCACTAAAAGGAAAGTGGATGGATAATGCTTCTCTCATACAAAAGTAAAATGCTTTTCACCATACAACTAAAAGCATTTCTAGTAGATGTACAAAGTAAAGTAATTGGGCATCTCACAGTAGTAGTATTGGTCCCTTTCTTCTTTCATAGGGGAGTACCATTGTCTCTGGCAAAGCATAGGATTCTACGTCCCGTTCTTTCATGATTATTGATCAAAAGGTGGTGGTGTTCTGAGTTATATCTTAAACAAATTCTTCTCGGGCAATCTTACCCACGTCTACATTAATTATAAGATGCTTCTATTTTCAAGGAAGAAAGGAATAAGATATAGAGATCATGATTGAAAATGAAAAGCTAAAGAGAATAGTGTCGTAAAGGACTATGATCAAGGACAAAGTATTAATGATTAGATTAAATCATGAAGAACAGGTAAGAGAAAATATTGTTGGAAGAATATTTGATTCGTAATATTGCAAAGGGAATTTTTTTTAAAAAGATTAATAAGATGTATTTAATCATAAATTAATTTAAATTAAACAAAGTTTTCAAGAAGATAATATGATAAGAAAGTGAATGCTTTGAGAATCATTTATTTTGAATGAATGTGACCATTATAAATTTAATCAATAGTCAATCTTGTTGCATTTAAGCTAAGAGAAATAGCTGGTAAGGAAAAGATGAAGTGGGGATCAAGAGGAACATCATTACATTTTGACCTTGTGTATTAATATTGAAAAGATAATTACAAGTGAGGATCAAGAGGAACATCATTACATCCTACCTTGTGTATTAATATTGAAAAGATAATTACAAGAAGTGAGACTCAATTCTTTATCCTCCATTTTTTATTATCTTCTTTTATGAACAATTGAACTCTCATATGATATTTTCTTAACCTCCAACAAAAAAAATCATGCTTTGAATTGAACTCATTCTCCCTTTTATATAATCATGTAAACAACAAGGTTCTCCTAGACCCCAGACTAATGCCTAATTGCATAAAAAGGTAAAACATGATAAAATAATTATTCATATTATGCATACATAGCACTCACTAACAATAGACACTACCTTAGTCGTGGTCCAACCTAGATTGCTACCATAAGTAAGGCCCCATTTGCCTATGTTTTCATAGTAGTCTAAAATTATAAATTGGCTTTCTTTGCAAATGGCTTGGCTCCCTCTTCAAAAGTACCTGATAATATGGCATCTGGTATGGTAGTTGTAGCTGGACCATATCTAGCCATGTACCTTCTATTGTTGTTGGTTGTGCACTAGGGAAAAATGTTGTTGTAGATCTTGGCTCCAAGGCTCACTCCAACCATTTTTGGGATCTTTTACTGATCCAAATAAATTTATACCTATGTTGTTTAGTCTAGACCCACTCCTTCGCAATATGCATTTAGACCTCTTTCTTGTACCAGTTCCTCTCTAATTATTGTTTGCAATGAGGAAGCACGATAGATAATGATGATTTCTACCATAGGAATGGTTTATTTTTCCAATTTCCCACCCTCTATCCTACTCTTCTTGAGTTTCACAGCTACATACATAACTCATGGAAGTATTTGATGTCTGGTACAAGATAGAACTCTATCCTTGTGTATAACCTAGACTCCCTCCTTCAATCCCCTCACAGGACCTCTCTCATTGTGTTCAATTTAGGTCAAATTATCTAGTCTTCGGGTCCTTTTTTTGTGAGGATTCCTATTCTGAGGCCATTGACAACTCTATTGGTCTTGTTTTAAAGGTGGATGATTCCATTTATCACTTTGGACACTCCACCTTTTCTCTCATTCTTATTGACATTAACATTTACAAACCTCTTCATGAGGATGTGGTGTTGATGTTCAAGGATAAGCATTGGAAACAACTATTGGATTATAAGGGCCTCCCCTTTTGTTATCATCATTGCTTCGCTACTAGTCACCTAGCTTTGGAATATCCTTGGTTGCATCGAAAAGGTTATGCTACAAAATAGAAAGATGTTCAAGAAGTTCATACTTAATTGTTGAGGCTTCTTTCAAGTGCATTATGACATGGATAATACTGAGCATTGAGATCCAAGTGTGACCCCGTCGTGTCATGAATTTTTTTCTACAATTCCTTTAATTCTTAGTTGTTATTTATCCACACATATTTCTCCCTCTTAGCTATCATCTTCTATAGTGGTTTCTAATATGCCTTGTAATCTTCTTTTCCTTCCTTCAGTTGTTTGTATCCTCCTATTGGAGAATCACCTCTTGTTTCCCCTAGTACTAGAGTGATGGAAGATAGTATTTCTTGGATAATAGTTCATCAAAGGAGGAAATGTCACTTTCCTTCTCCCCTTACTCTTTCGGGGATGGTGAAATAATTTTGTGATATAGGGTCAAGACCCTTGTCTCTTGTTGATTCCCAGCTCTAGTCAAAAGTTTCATCTCTCTTCCTCTTCTTTTGTTTCTCAATCTCACCTCTCATCACTCTTGTTTCCTTGATGGTTGACTTGTATTTAATAAGGACCCTTCCTGTACCTATCTAACCATAATATTACTAAGATTGTTAGTTACAATATATTTGATTTGGTAGAATATGAAGCTCTTCAAGGGAGAAAAACTTATTGCAAACAACTTGGTAGGCTTCAATTAACTTGTAAATTATAACATGCAAATTTTGAAATTTTTGTATTCCATATAAGAGTGGAGCCTTTAGTTTTTTTTTAAAAAGGTCATATAATAGACCACAATGTTTTTCAAAGTACAAGTTTATATGCTTACTATTTTCATCATGTACCACTTTTTTTTAGTTCATAATGTACTAAGCCTATAAATAATGTTTACTTTTCTTCAAGACTCGATCCCCGAACCCAAGACAATTTATATAGGGGACCATTGTTCAAACTATCTAAATGTGTGAAAAACTTCCACTAAGTTTCTAGTGGAGAGAAACCACTTAAATACTATCATTAAATGGTGCATCTTCAAGCTCTTGGGACACCTTAGCAAACTCTATCTATCACTCATGGCCACATTGATGAAATATTGCAACCCAATTGTCATAGGTCAAAAGAAACGGATAGTGCAAAAGATAGATAGCATCCTTAAATTAATCAAAACAAGCTCCACAAGGAGATTAATTAACACTTAACCCCCATGTCCTCTTCATATAATATGGGGAAGGATCTAGGTAAAATATTGGCACTTGGAAAAGTACACTCAACATAAAACCAAACCAAACAAAAGTATTATTGAATGAAATAGCTCGAGGAAAAGTCCACTCAACATAAAACTAGATGAGAGAATTATCAAATAAAATTACTACAAATATATTTTTCACAAGGTAATCAAAGAAGGGATAAATATAAAAGGTTTTGTTACTCTAGCTAACCTCTCTCAAGTTTCTCTAAAGCTCAAATGCATAACTTTATAACATTTATTTATCTTCATAAATTTTTTTTGAGTTTTGGATGATCGTTGTTTAAATATACTTTTCAAATTGAGTCAATGTTATAGATCCCCTTTAAGATATTTTGGGTTCTCAAGTTGACCCAAAAGAGCTTAAGAAATTTGAAAATTCTAAGAGTTTGTGGAGTTGCAATCTTCAAGTGCATCCTCACAATTATATCCATTTTTCACTTTAGCTCTTAAGTCTATAGGATAATGAAGTATTCAATTCTTAAAATCTTTTGATAGGTATATCTATAAATGTTTTCAATCTACCTTACGTGTATAAATCCATGAAATATAATACATCAAGATATGCAACAAATCACCTATTTTGAAAGTGCAAGCAAGAACATTTTGGTTTTATTATTTAGATAAAGATTTTTTATAAGCTTGGAGATGTTGAAGAGCCTTGAGACTATGCATAGCAACCAATTCTAAGTCATAGAGAAGGTTTATATGGTGCGTGTCATCATCAATTAGTCCTATTAGAAAAACTTGTAAGGATGGGGTTTCCAACTCAAGAGGCATTATTGTGTTGGGGCCATACATAATGTTGTAGGGCATGGTGCATGTAGCCATTTGAGCACTTGTTCAAGGCGTTGTCTATGCAGGGGCCAAAATGCACCTTATTAGACAATTTATTTGTATTTATTAATTAATTTAAAAATTACACTACAATACTTTTGTGAATTTTAGTTTATTTTAAAAATATAAACAAGTTGTCTAATTAGGTACATTTTGGCCCCTGCATAGCCAAAACCCTCGTTCGATAGGCTCATTACACATAGGGAAATTGGACATGTCAATCCTTAACATGTTTGATTACTATCTTACACAAGATCTATTCAATGATCTTGTTAGAAGCTTGAATGGCCATTAGACTATGGATGATAAGGTGTAGATAAGTTGTGTTGAATATGAAACTTCTCAAGGAATTGCTTCACTTCTTTATTTTGGAACAAGGTGAAATTATCAGAGATGATGGTGCAAGGAAATCTAAAATAAGAAATGATGTTAAGAAGAAATCCATTGATTACTTAAGAGGTGGTGCACCTTAGCAAAACCACTTCAACCTCATTTTAAAACTAATCAGTACTTGTTATGATGAAGGTGTGTCCTTTAGAAGGAGTAGAGATATTGCCAATGATATTCAAATCCCACATATGAAAAGTCTAAAGAGAGGTCTGAGTTTGGAGCTCTTGTGTGGGAGCTTGAATTAAACCGCTATGTTGCTGACATTCGGGACATTTCTTGCTTGAATTAAATCACTATGTTTTTTACATTGGGAACATTTCTTTCTTGAATTAAATCGCTATGTTGCTAACATTGGGGACATTTCTTGACAAAAGAAAATGAATCTTGTTTCATTGTCTGCCAATAATACTTACGTATGAATCAACTTATGTACTAAGGATTTACCACCAACATGCCCACTTGTGAAACCTAAATGGATTTTGTTGAGCGCAAGAAGTATCTCATCTTTAGTAAGATCTTCATCATAAGAGAAGACCATTAATGTAGGATCTACAATAAAGAACATTAGATAAGATTATGTATCAATCCAAGATCTTTCGAATCTTGACACGAGTAATTTTACTTGTGTCTTCGAGAATGCTTCTAGACTTAAGATAATCATAGATGCTAGAAAATAATTCTTTCAAATCTTTGGGAGCATGCGTAAGATTCTCGTGGCCTATCTTTTATGATACAAAAAGAGAGTGTATGACTTGGACCACAAAGTGATACTCGTCTGAGTAATAATCAGAGGTACAAGGGAAGTTACACTTCCCACTGTATCTGCCTGAAAATTTTATTTCCTAGGAATGCTATCAATGTATAATGTGATAATTGTTTAAAGAGGGCCAAAGCTAAATCCTAATACTAGTATAGCTTTGACATCTTAGCATTATATCTTCTTGAGACCTAATTCATGATTAACTCAAATTCCCCATGAATGTAGATATGTTTAACCTTAGAGGAAATTGTAGCACTTAAGCCACTAATAAGGGCTTCATACTCAATGATGTTACTAGTACAATGAAACTCGAGGTGAAAGGAAAGAGGGATTGGTTTTCCTTAAGGGTAGACTAGGATAACACCTACACCAGAACTAGTTAGACATCTTGATCCATCAAAATGAACTTCCCATATGGGATCATTATTAATTGCAAGATTCTCATCGAGAAACAAATCCAAGGTGGGAAACAAAATCATGTCAATATTAAGAAGTAGAAATTCATATTTTAAAGAAGCTTTATGTGGATCTCAAAAATCAATGCATATATAAATACATCCATCAACTTTAATAATAGGAAATATATTCAATATCCAATAAAAGAAGTCAATAGGATGGATAAAACATGCTTTCACAGCTTCTCTATCTCATTCTTGACTAATAAAGAAATCCTAGGACTTATATTTTAGATTTTTTTCTTTACAGGCTTCGCATTAGGACATAAAATGATAATATGGACCATTATAGATTCATCAATATTGGGCATGATGTCATATGCCCAAACAAAAACATTCAAATACTGGTGTAGAATATTGGCATGTTACTTAGCTTCTTCTATGGAGAGACACTTGCCAATCTTTATGATCCTTTCAAGGTGTTTAGAATTCATGATGACATTGGTAGTATATCCTTTAATAAGGGTACTATAGTCTTTAGGATGTGGCATTGAAGTATTTTCACTCTCATAAGACAAGTTTTCCCTAGCATCAACATCCTTAATGGATTCTACAAAGTATGTATGGATTTCCAAACAATAGGGGAATTGATGTTTGTGGTGATGAGATGGAAAACCAGCATAAGCACCCATGAATTCTTCTAGAGATTCCTCCAAGGAGAATACATCTAGAAGAACTTCCTTAGAGTTTGCACTAGGGTCAATGTGATTAGGTTCAACTAACTCAAGAGGGGGGGGCTTGACAATAATCATGTTAACATTCAACCATGATTTTGTCTTGTAGGATGTGTTACGGTATCCAAGCCTAGTGTTGTGGTGTTGAAGCTCCAATTCTAGAGGAACTCAAATACCTTTTTCATTGGGATTGAAACCTCTACCATCATAGCCATACATCAAAACCAACTCATACCCCAATCCACAGATCGAATGAAGTTCCTTATAACTTGGGGGATTGGTATACAAAATACAATCAGCATGATATCACCTAGCTTTATACAAATAGAATATTCATTTTTAGCCATGGAAAATGATATCTTAGGAAAATTTATGTGCATGTGGTTTACCTTATATTCAATGATATGGGGATCAGTAAAATAAAAGGTTCCCCATTCATCACCCATGTGTTAACTTCAGTTGAAGAAGGCTTAGAAGCTAATTCAGTGGAAGTAGACTCATGATCTTTTACCTTAGGCAGATCTGGTGTGGGAGGATCCTCCTTTGGGAGGTATTGCTTCTCCAAAGTATCTTCATGCAAGACAATATTCTCTTTATTTTCCACCTTATGTGGCATCAAAGAAGAATATGTCAACATATTGGAAGACATCAATGGGATGTAATTCTATTATGTGGCATCGAAGAAGAATATGTCAACATATTGGAAGACATCAATGGGATGTAATTCTGAAATGTGTGAGAAATTAAGATCTAAACCACAACCACCATTTTTCACAAGTGCATGGTGTCGAGATCAACCTTAACTATGATCACCTAATTATCTATAAAAAACTTAATAAATCCATGTGAAGTGGAAAAAATATCCCCAGAGGCATGGAGTCAAGGTCTATCTAAAAGAGGATTGTAAGGAAGAGGCACTGGAATGATATATATACTAGGGTTGGTATTATAACCAGTCCAAACTTAACTATTACCATGAATGAATAATAAAGATATAACCAAAGAGTTCTTGTCCACCTTGATCTTGGGTAATCTAATTCTAAGCCAAAAACATTGAGTGCAAAAACGGTATCAATGAGGGTTCTGTTGGCAATTTGGCTGAGTTGATTACATAGATGTTGTCATTATGGAAACATATGATCCACATGAAGATCGCACAGGTCAGAGAGCAAGTATGACAGAGTGCATTGCAAATTTGTCTAAGTGTGAGACAATATTTTTACCAGTGAACCTGGACACAATTTTTGTTTGCGACATTGATTAGAGTGAGTTTAGTGCTTGCACACTTGAACATAGACTCTATGATGTCTATTGATCACCCATCTCAGAGTGCAAGTCAGTACGACATGTACGAAAAAATTTATGACAACTTTACCGAAGACAGTGTGAAGCCGACAGGACAGAACTAGTAAAGAGTTAAGGGATTATTTTGTTTATCAAAATAATGACTTAACAATATAAAGGGACAACATCCTAGATGTTAACTCTTGGATAAAGTTATTGGTAAAAATGTAAATGTAATTGTAATTGTAAGTAATATATGAACATAATAGTGTGGACAAGTGATATGATGTGAAATATATGATGCATATGTAATAGCGATAGTGAAAGAGCAGCGAAGAGATATTGATGCAAGCAGCATAAGGTTATGTACCTTAACCTATATTTGTAATCAGTGTATATTGTACATTACTTGTTTGGATAGTGGGCTCATCTAGTAATCACATTTTTTACTAGCAACTCCTAACAGGGTTGAGGCTTCTAACAAGGCCTAAAGTCCCTTAATCAGGACTGATACACTATATGTTTGTAATAGACTCCTATCAGGGTCAACATCCTTAACAAGATACTTTTGATTAGTGGATCTTTGTGGGTACCATCCCCACTGGGGTTTTCCCTTGGCCAGGGTTTCCTCAAGAACAAATAATGTGTTATAAGTTCTTTATTGCTATGCATGTTGTTTAGCTTCTTATGTTATGCATGTATAAAGATAACCTATTATATCCATAATTGGGCAAAAGATAAAGTTTGTAGAATACTGATTCACCCCCCCCTCTCAGTATTCCCTATTTCTAACAATTGGTATCAGAGCTTAGTTACTCAGAAAAGAATCATTCAAGGAAAGCCTAGCAGCTTGAGTAAGATCTCTATGGATATGGATCAACTATAGAAGAATCTTGAAGAAGCTCTTGAACAGATTGACTTGCTTACTATTGAAAAAGATACTTTGAAAAGAAAGTATGATGATGCAAAGAACCTCATTGAGAAATTGAAAAACAAGTTGGAAGATCTAAGATTTAAAAAGGAATCTAAAGTTTGTATTGAAGATTGTGATGAAAATTTAGAAAAAGAAAATGAGATCCTTAAGCATGAACTGAAGATAGCAAATATGAAGCTTAGTTTGAAAGATGGAAATGACAAGAATGAAGTAAATCTGAAATTTGAGAATGAAAGTCTAAAGATTGAAAATGAAGGACTAAAATCTAAACTTGGTATAGTAACATCTAAACTTGAGAAAGTCAATTTGCAGTATGAGGAACTCAAGAAATACAATAAGATTGTGAAAGGTGAACTGACTCAATCCAAACAACAACTTGAAAGGCTATATTCAACTAGTGAGAAGATTGATGAACAAATATCTTATCAAAAACCATTCTATGATAAGACTGGTCTTGGATTCAACACTTTTAAAGAAAATGATGAAGGCAAGGAACCAAATCTGAAATTATCTGAAAGCATAGATGAGAAGAAGTTTGATGAGATCAACAAATCTAAAGATACACCTAAAGAAGAAGAATCACCAAAGCAAGAGGAATCACCCAAAGGTATGCAAAGAGAATTCAAAGGTAGATGTTTTTCTTGTAATACTAGTGGTCATATGAAGAGAGATTGCATAGGTAAGCAATTTAAACCTCTTAATGGTTATTGTTACAATTGTCATGGTTTTGGACATAGAGCTATTGAATGTAAGAAACTTAAATTTATTGAGAATAATGATAGTAGTAGAATGTTTAGGAATACTAACAATGCAGATAAGAAACCTACTGAAGAAATGAACAAAAGAAATGGAGTTATATGTTATAGATGCAACAAGGTTGCACACATTGCTAGAAACTGCAGATCACAAATCAATCAACCTGGACCAAGATATGGAAACAATGGAATTGTTTGTCAAATATGCAACAAGATTGGACATACAGAAAGGTTTTGCAAAATGAACAATAGAGTTTTTCATCCTAATCCTAACCCTAGAAATCATGCAAGAAGAAATGAAGATACAAGTAACAGTCAGAAAGGATGCTGCAGTAATTTAGATGAAATAAAGTTTACCAAAAGCACAGATCAAGGAGACATACTCAACACTGAAGGTAATTAGGAAGGTGAAGTATTGAAAGGTAAGAATAAATCTTTACCTGACCTATCTCAAAGTACTTAATTTATGTAAATTACAGTAGAATAGGAACTTAGATTAGTGTAGAAGTAGATATATGATAAAATGAGTCTTGCGTAGTTAATGCAAGGTAGTTTATGATGTTCTAATGCTATGGTTAGGAGTGCAAAGAAAAATATTATGTTTTGCGAGATCACAAGAAGTTTTAAGTTTTGCAGATTAGTAGAAACAACTTTTTGGAAAGAAGCGGCAAAAGAATTGAATGCGATGTCAGATCTAAGTGAAATTGAATTAATAAAAGGTTATGATCAGTATTATTTGATCATCAAATAAAATTCAAGTGGTAAGGAGATCAAAGAGAAGTGATTGGAAGCATTTTGCAAGGATTTGGAGAAGAATTTTATGCCGAATCTACGCAAGCTCTAAAATTGTGAAATTAAGGTATTTTACTTGACAAATCTTTGAATTAGTAAAGGAATTTGAAGAAATCATGGATATTTCATTAATACACAATGTCAGAGATAAGAATAGACCTAAAATGGAAAGGGAACCAGTAGAATCCTTGGAAGATAACCGTAGGTTTGCTTTATCATCTGTACTAGATGGAGTTTTACATTTGGAGAATGTTAGAAGTTATCTTGGATGAAAACTAGAGACAGTTAGTGATACTGATTTCACAAGTGAATATCAAAAGATTTACAATCAGGATATGACATTGAAACAAGGTTTTGAATATTTGGAACATAATGAAATTGTTAAGTATGGATTATAGTATGAATTTGATAATGAAGAATGCACTAAGATTATCTTGAGTAGAATTCATAATGGGAAGTTTTGGTTAGAAGATAGAGTGATAGATATTATGGCAGATTTGATTCATGAAGTCACTGGATTATCTAAAACTGGAGCTATTCCTTTTAATGAGAAAAACATGAGGGAGACAGTCATTGACAACACAAACTCATCCTATAATGGTAGAGGAATTGTGATTAGTAAGATCAAACAAGATGATGTGAGATATTTATGCAAGATCCTAACTACTAAGTTTTGTGCAAATTCAAGAGAGGATGACATGGCAGCTAGAATGGTACATGCAGCCTATCTAATGTGTGTTGACAGGGTACCAGTTGATATGTGTGAAATTCTAAGAATTCAATTGTTTGAGAACTTGGAGAAGATCAAGAAAACTAAGTATACATAGTTTAGGTTCTCATCCCTAATCACCTATATGTTTTTTTCATCTTTTGAGGAGATTTCCTTACACCATAGGAAATGACTGGAATGATGGAAAAAATACAATGGAAAGGATTAACCTAGTGTACAAAAGACATGTTATTGACAGTGTAAATGAGAGTGTAGTACTTGTTATTAAGACATTTCAGAATATTATGTCTAGCAGATCAAGGATCCCTAAGTCTCTTGTGGAAAAATATAAAAATGATATATGTTTTATGGTGGATATTGACTTTACCTATATTTAAGCAGTAGAGCCTAGAATAGAGTTCATAGACCCTCTTGGCTATGAGATATCTGAGGTAGAGACTGAAGAATATGTTTGCAGATTACTTAAGTGTAAGTTGGACACTCAGTGTAACAGGTTTGGAACCTTTGAGGAGAACTTCAACTCCGCAAAGATCTTGATTGAAGAAAAGAAGTCTAAGAAGAGAGTTGATACCACTATTAAGAAAATCCTAAAAGATATAGGGATGACAGAGCATGAGTTTTTGATAGCAAAGCAGATAGTAGTAGCAATCAAAGAGAGTGGAGAAAAAGAAGTTTTGTCTATCCCTCCTTTATCATCAATTGTAGTACAACGGGAAGAACCACAAGTGAAGGTAAAAGTGGAATTAACTAAGAAGGACAAAGAATCAAAGATGTCTACTAGATCCACTTCCTCCACACCTAGCAAAAGAGTAAAGGAAAGTGCTATTGGACTAGAGAAGAGGCAGAAGACTTTAGTACAACTAGTTCCAAGAAAGATTGCAAAAGTACAAGATGATGTCACTACTAAGAAGAAAGCTTGGAAACAAAAAGTTGAAAAGCTTAATGAGTAGATCATTGAGAATGGTGAATTTGCAAGAATGAATAAATACTATGATCTTTATGACTATACAGACAGACTTAATCTAGAGAATGCAGTTGTGAAGCATATGATTTTGACTGACAAGAAGTTTGATACAATTTAGGGATAGATACCTGATGACTTGTATAATAAATTTTTGAATAGGAAGAAGAGAGCATAAGATGAAGACACAACTATTAGAGAAAAGCTTGTTAGGAAGCTTTGTGAAATAAGAGATGAAACACATTTCAAATAGATCATAAAAGCCCTTAGAACCCATCTGAGAACCAAAAGGAGAACTATTCAGATTATGGGAGGCAGGTATGAAGAAATCAATTTTGAGACAGAGCAAGCTATTATCAAAGTTATGGCAGAAAATGTTGGAGAATCATCAGTTGCAGTAGAGAAAGTAGGTGAGAAAGAACAAGAGGACATTCCCTCTCCTCTAGCTATTAATATTGAAGATCAAACAATGAATGTAGAAGGTACAAAAATAACCTTGGATACTGATGAAAATGTATTCAAGAATTTGGAGAACATTGTTGACAATTCGGCCTTTGAAGAACCACCAGTAACAAAGGAACAAGTACCCATTCCCACCAAAGAAGATATCAGTCTTACTCCTAAGACTGGAAAGAAGACTCAAATTGGATCTATGATTGAGCATTTGGGAAAAGAAGTAGATGATGATGATCAATTGGAATTGATCACCTCCTTGATTAAAATCATTGGCAAGAATAAGAAAGTGAAGAGTCTTGAAGGGTGTCTGAAGGAAATAACAAAGAAGTTACAAAGCATTGTAACTACACAAATTGCAGAAGCAGACCCTATGGAGAAAGAAAAGAAGGTAATGAGCACCTTTGATAATAAATTCACAAACTTGTCTAATATTGCAAAAGTGAAAGCACAAGCAGCCTATGAAGCTAGAATGCTTTTGAACATTAGTCAAAATATCAGGAATGATATCAACACTCTTGATATCTGTATCGAGGACTTGAGAAAGAATTTGGAGATAGGTAAATCTTTGTACATACAGTGTACAAACTTAGAGACCTTGATAGTAGAAGAAGATTAGAAGATAAAGTTGAAGGAAGCAGAAATTATGAATGAAAAAAACCTTCTATCTAGCCCCAATGTGAAGGTATGTGATGTTGAGAAGAAAGTTCGGAAGCTTTATGATGAAATCAGAGTTGTGCAAGATGAGAGAGATAGAAAATTGAGAAGATGCGCTCTTTTGAGAGAGCATGCTTCTATGAAGCTAAGCATTATTGAAGAGCAATTGGAAGAATGTCTTTTAGCTAAGACATCTTTTTAGAAGTTTAACTTTGAAAACCTCCAAGCATGTGAAATAAATTCTTATGGACTAAGTGCACTACTTAATGTGGAAGAATCCATTAAGAAATCATGGGAGAAGGAGATAGAAGCCATGAAGATAGATTTTGCAAATTGTGTTGCAAGCCTACCAACTTTGCAATAATTGAACTGAGGTATAATATTTTTGTGATACAATTTTGTAACCCTCCCTACCTTATTTTGTCATTATTGTCAAAGCGAGAGAGATATATAGCAGAATAGAAAATTGATTGTATAATAATAAAGGATTGATACTCTTAGGGGGAGTACTATATTAGAGATAATAATTTTTTGAGGAGTTATAAGGATAGTATATATTTTATACTATGGCCACAATTTTGAGCAATTTTGAGATTTTGAGTTGTACACTTAGCCAATTTTCTCATATGTTGCCACCAATGACAAAGGGGGAGATTGTTGACAATTTGGCCGAGTTGATTACATAGATGTTTTCATTATGGAAACATATGATCCACATGAAGATCACACATGTCAGAGAGCAAGTATGACAGAGTGCATTGCAAATTTGTCTAAGTGTGAGACAATGTTTTTACCAGTGAACTTGGACACAATTTTTGTTTGTGACATTGATTGGAGTAAATTCAGTGCTTGCACACTTGAACATAGACTCTAAAATGTCTATTGATCACCCATCTCAGAGCGCAAGTCAATATGGCATGTACGAAAAAATTTATGCCAGCTTTACCGAAGATAGTATGAAGCCGACAGGATAGAATATGAAGACAAAACTAGTAAAGAGTTAAGGGATTATTTTGTTTATCAAAATAATGACTTAACAATATAAAGGGATGACATCCTAGATGTTAACTCTTGGATAAATTTATTGGTATAAATGTAAATGTAATTGTAATTATAAGTAATATATGAACACAATAGTGTGGGCAAGTGATATGATGCAAAATATATGATGCATATGTAATAGCGATGGTGAAAGAGTAGTGAAGAGATATTGATGCAAGCAGCATAAGGTTATGTACCTTAACCTATATTTGTAATCAGGGTATATTGTACATTACTTTCTTGGGTAGTGGGCTCATCTGGTAATCACATTTTGTACTAGCAACTCCTAATAGGGTTGAGGCTTCTAACAAGGCCTATAGTCCCTTAATCAGGACTTATACACTATATGTTTGTAATAGACTCCTAATAGGGTCAACATCCTTAACAAGATACTTTTGATTAGTCGATATTTTTGGGTACCATCCCCACTGGGGTTTCCCCTTGGCCAGGGTTTCCTCGAGAACAAATAATGTGTTATGAGTTCTTTATTGCTATGCATGTTGTTTAGCTTCTTATGTTAATAAAGATAATCTGTTATATCCATAACTAGGCAAAAGATAAAGTTTGTAGAATATTGATTCACCCCCCCCCCCCGCACCTCTTAGTATTCCCTATTTCTAACAGGTTCACCTTATGCCAACACCATTGACATAAAATATTATCATCAATGATTTTTCTATATTCGTCACTTTTGGAGGCACAAGTTCATGCAAATAGAATATAATAATTAGTGTTTCTACATGTATATGGTCCATCAATGCATTCAAATATGTCAATATTATGGAAGAGGAAAGTAGAACCTTTTGAAGAGCTTCCTAAAGCATTCCTTAGTAAATGGAAGTCATTTGAAGCAAGTCCCAAAGTGAGATCTTGGCTGAGAAACTTGAATTTGTTCAATAAGATTGTAATCACTTGGTTTCTTGGCCACAAGTTTAGGTTCTTGTGGAAGGTCATACTGAGAAGCTAGTAGAAGCATGATAGGATGGTTAACATTATTTTTATTCCTTCTAGTATTATAAGTGCAAGAAATAGAGTTATTAAGAACTATTTTTGAATCAGGTAAACTTAGTGAAAATATAGAATTACTATTGAATGATTTACTATAGATGAATTTATCCTTCTTAGGAGAAGGGATAGAAACATTCACACAAATTATGGGTCTCTTAGGCTTTTAAGGAGGATGCAGAGATAAAAATAACATTTATAGACTCCTCAACCTTTAAAGAAGGTGGATCCACTTCTGGAAAATACTTAGTAGATTCCAAGATATGAGTGAAAACTCCTAGGAGGGTATATGCACAAAGATGGGGGACCAAAAAGGTGCCACTTTTCTTTTTGGTCCCCCATTGACCATAGTGTGTACACACTAAACGATATGTGCCCTATGGCTTGGGTTGCCCAAGCCTTAGGCTTGGGAAATCTAAAGCATATGTCATGCGCCCTATAGGGTGCACATGCTTTGAAAAACACTAAAAAGTGTTTTTACAAAGTGCATGCACCCTATAGTGTGCACGTGCTTTGAAAAAACACTATTTAGTGTTTGATGTGGGTTGGAAAGCTCATTTTTCTTTCCACAAACCCGCATTTGCAGCAAAAGGAGCCTTCCCAAGCATGTACGCAGTCTTGTTTGGGCTTGTTGAATCCATAGTTTTCATTCATTCATCCATCAAATGGCTCCATGATGTCGTCAAGTTTGATTCAGAAGAAGAGGTAAGTGTTTTTACAGCCCATCTTATTTGTTTTAAAATTTTAGTTTTGTAGCAATTTGTTTTGTTTAAATTTGTGTGTAATTAAGATTTTAAAATCTAGTTTTTTAAATTGTCAGGAAGAAATAATCTCCCTCAACCAAACCCTTCATCTCCTCATGAAGAAATGAATGAAGAAACAAATGAAGAAAATAACCAAGAAAATGAACCTCAATTGCCTTCACCAATCAAGAAACCTCCTCCTGGAACAAAAGAAAATTTGATGAATGAAATTGAAAGAGGGAAAAAAGAATTAGAATCTTTAATTAGGAGGTTAAAAGATTCTAGTGGTACAAATCCTAGAAGGGAAAGACTTGCGAAATCATTGGAAGCAATTTGGACCCACGTAAGCTCGGTTAGTGGGCAAATTAATTTATGGCAGGATAAAAGAGAAGAACAAAAACAATATTATGCAAATAAATTATCTTATGCGGACATAAAAAAAGAAAAAAATCACAAAAGATGACATTTGCAAGCTATTTAAAAAATCAGGGGACATAGATACTCTTAGAAATACAAGAAGGAGGTTCTCAATTCATTGGTGCTTGAATGAAGACATTAAAATTTTTTTTTGGGAGAGATGGTGGATGGTCTTTGATTCGCCTCCCTGTAACAATCATGAGGTTCCTATATATTTCTTGAAGAAACTCTATTGCTATTTTATACTCAAGGAGGTGCCAAATTATTTTGACTATCTAGATTCTCAGGGTAGAGGAGGGGGGTCATCATTTGATAGAGTGGGGGCACATTGTGATCCTAATGCAGGTAGGGTTCCTATTGGAAAACCACTAGTGGATCATGTTACTATTCCTTCCATTGTGAAGGAACATGTAGAGGCAGACACACTAGGCAAAATTAGTGCTCTGACACAGACTCTCATTTAGTGTGCCACTCCTTTAGTTGAGGGTGACCATGGTAAATCTTTGAGGGGGCATATTTGTCAGTTGTGTGGATGCTTGTGCACATTTGGCACTACTGAGAGAGAGGAAGAGGATCCTGGAATGATGAATGATAATTTTCTAAATATGACATTTGGCATTGACACATAGGTAAATATTTCCAAGTTCATTAAATTGCTTTGATCATATTTCATTTATAAAAGAATAACTAATTAATTTAGTATCTATTGATTATGATGAAAATTTAGGGCAAGAGTGTTAGTGGCAGAGGCAATTGAAATGATCCTCATGTCCCCTTCTACACATCATCGTCAATTCCACAAGTATGTATCAAATAAAATATTTTAATTAATATATTTGATTATTATGTAATTTGCATGTCCCCTTCTACAAATCATCATCAATTCCACAAGTATGTATCGAATAAAACATTTTAATTAATATATTTGATTATTATGTAATTATATGAATAATTGTATCATAACTTATTATGCATGTGCATTAGACATTCACTAGTGGACCATCGACGTTCACAACAGACAGCGAAGGGCATCGTGCCACTTTCCTTGAGGTATCTTTATTTGCATGTTAATTTGATTTAATTGATTATATTTAATTAATAAATGAATGAATAACTAAATTACTAGACAAATTATGATCAAAATCCAGAGGCACGATGATCACATTCTTTCACCTGGCTTTGTGACATCACCATTGAGTCCACAGGTATATATGTAATAATGCATTATAATTAACATGTCAGTAGTATGTTCTTATATGAATGGTTATCTTATAATTTTCCATGTACATGTGCACTAGTTAAATGTTGGAGCTTTGACATTGACACCACACACTGAAGGATGTGGTGGAACCTTCACGGAGGTATCATTTACTCATTAGTAGGGTTGTAAAAAATATATGTAATCTTGATAACTGCATAATACTTTTTTTGTTTCATTTTCAATTATTGACATCAGAGACTCCTCCTTCTATCCATGATACTTTGGATCATGGAGTAGCTACAACAATAGCTAGTTCTGAAGCACTGACTGAGGTATGAAAGAGATCACTTAATTTTAATTGTTATTTTAATAGTTTGTATTGAATTTTATAATGATATTCATGTGTGTATTTTAATTATTATTTTGATCATTGTTGTAGGGACTTATTACTCCAGAATGCTAGCATGCACCTTCGGTGGATGTACATAGTGACTATTTTCTAGCGGTGAGCGAATATTCAATTTTATGTCATTGTATAATTCATTTTTGATGTATATTAGTTATTGATGCTTAATTTTTTTTTATTAGCTCGAGCTACAGAAGAGTCTAGATAGGAGGACAAGTGAGTGCACTCAGAAGACTACAACATCCATTGCATCTCCATTGATGCGATGATCGAAGATAGCTCGGGATTTGTTTTCTTCCCCTGGCGGGAAAGGACTAGATTAGGGATATGGATTGTATGCCTATATGGCATTAGTGGACATATTTTTTGTATATTGTATAAGTGATATGTTGTACATCCATTTGGCTTTGAGGAAGCCAGTTTAACTATATTGAATATATTCAATGTATGACATTATTGGACATATATATTTGGCTTCATGCCCTATGAATATATATTTTTTATGGTTTAGGTATGCAATTCATGTGTTTGGTGTATTGATGTATACTAATTTATGTTTATGTGGATGTCTTATGCTTTGTAAATTTCCCATGCCTTATAGTTATGCTTGTATGTTTATCGATGTATATTGTTACTGTCACTCTAAGGAGACTAACTCGACAACATTCACTATCACCCTAAGGAGACTAACTCAACTCGAGGATTCTACAAATAACTTGGAATCCACTCAAGGAATTAATCTCACTCAAGGATCTAGTTGAGTTCTCTGACTTTGTAAGTCACTAGCACAACCATACTACTCAAATTCACTTCCTTGTTTCCTTGTTCCAATGCCTTATAGCATCAACTCTATCCTAGGCCACCTAGTGCACCTAGTGCCTCTACCACACCAAAACTCAAACCAGACTTCACACGCTGACCATAATACCTTAGATCATCTTAATATGCTATATTTTCCATGTTACAACTTCCCATTCAATCCAATCAACTCATCTTTCACCCTTCCTCTTCTATAGCCCTTCTAGGCCTGCCTAGTAGTCCTTCCAAAATTGAAATCAGCAATTTACTCTCAAACTCCCCAAAAAACCTAGCAATATTTTTACATTTTCTAGTACTCTTTTTGGAGTTACTAAATTGATATCAATCTCAGACTTAAACTACTTCCTTCACCCCCTAACCCTTCAACTAGGCCTAATTAGCCTCACCTAACAAAGAAACTCCTAGAACCACTCACTTCCAAGACTCCAAAACCCCAAATAGTCTTGATAAAGGATAAAAGAGAACCAATTTTCAACTTAGTTTTCCCATACTCACCCATCTACACTCCCATTCAATAAACCCTCACTATTTGGGCTAGAAACCAAGGGTTTTGTAGAAAATACCCTTCCCTAAAACACCCAACCTCAACACCAGTCCCAAAACCTTGTAATACATCCCAAAGGACCTTCCAATCCATCATCTACCCTCTCCAATCATTGGGTCACTTCTAACCATGACTAGTGCTTATCTTCAACTCCTTTCACTGTGATTTCACTAGGCTTATCTATGTCTCTTCTCACCTTCTATTCATCTTCCTTGCATTCAAAGATAGATCTAATACATACAATACATCAATGGAAATTTCCCAACAAACCATAGTTAACATAGAGGTGGGAGTGCCTTACATATTATGGAGGATTCAAACCTTTAACTTGCTGACTGTGCTACAAATGCCAATCACTGTCCTCAATAACAGTCAATTCCTTGACTGTAATAATAACAAAAGTAATGAAATGAATGTAGAAATGTATAAATATAATATAAAGAAATATTTTTACATCACAACCTATCCAAGGTCATGTGGAATCAAACATTTATATTCATTGGTGTGTTCCTTGTTCCACAAGATGGTCACAATATAAAGACATGACCTAGAATAGGTGAGGCAGCATATGGCAAGGTTGTCATTTATTGACCCCAATACCAAGCCTATTTTGATCTATGGGTACCCTAATGTTGGCAAGAGTTCTTTTATTAATAAGATTACTAGGGTGGATGTGGATGTGCAACCTTATGCTTTTGCTACTAAGTCTCTATTTGTCGGGCATACTGATTATAAGTACTTGAGGTATCAGGTTATTGATACCCCTGGTATTTTGGACCACCCCTTGGAGGATAGGAACACCATCAAGATGCTCAGTATTACTACCTTGGCTCATTTGAAGGTGGTTTCATTTTTTTTCCTTGATGTTTCGGGGTCCTATGGTTATAGTATTGCGGGGTCCCTTAGTTGCTGACTGTACCCCTGTACCAATCACTATCAATACCATAAGCCCTTTTGCATCTAAATACATATTTACACTCATCCTATAGCTCACCCTAGAGTGGTTGGTGGTGTTTGAATGACTATGTGTACCAAAAAAGGTTGTCAATAGCCTTTAGTCAGCTAGTCAAAGCTGTTAGAATAGACGGTTTGATGCTACGATCAACGGTTTGAAAGATATGCAACGTTGGTCATTTGAACTGAGGAACACTGTGAGTTCTAACATTGATCGAGAATGTGTTGCCAAATTTAAATGAACTTGAATATCTGAAAAACTGAGACAGGTTATTGTAGGCCCCGGTAACACGATCCTGTAGCACCTCACGGATCAATGCTACCATGCACAAGCTCTAAGATATGACCCCATAAATATCTTTGATTTCATGTTGAAGGGATCTTGAGGGACACTTTAGCTTGGAGTCATCGTCAACGTTCGAATGACTATGTGTGGAAAAAGAGGTTTCCCCTAGCGTTTACCTAGCCATTCAGAGCTATTGGAATAGACGGTTCAATGCTACGATCGACAGTTTGAAAGATATACAATGTTGGCCATTTGAACTGAGAAACACTGTGAGTTCTGACATCGACTGAGAATGTGTTGCCAAATTTAAACAAAATTGAATCTCTAAAAACTGAGACAAGCTATTGTAGGCCTTAGTAACATGGCTCCATAGCACCTGATGGCTCGATGCTACCTCACACGAGCTCCAAGATATGATCTTGTAAAGATCAGCGATTTCATGCTGAAGGGACCTTGAGGGACACTTCATCCCAGAGTCATTGGCAGCATTCAAATGACTATGTTTGGAAAACAAGGTTGCCCCTAGCATTTACCCAGCCATTTGGAGCTATTGGAATAGACGGTTCAATGCTACAACTGATGGTTTGAAAGATATGCAATGTTGGCCATTTGAACTAAGGAACACTATGAGTTTTGACATTGACCAAGAATGTGTTGCCAAATTTAAATGAACTTGAATCTCTGAAAACTGAGACAAGCTATTGTAGGCCCCAACAACATGGTCTCGCAGCACCTAACGGCTTGATGCTACCTCACGAGAGCTCCAAGATATGACCCCATAAATATCATCTATTTCATGCTAAAGGGACCTTAAGGGACACTTCAACCTAGAGTTGTCAATGGCATTTGAATGACTATTTGTGGAAAATGAGCTTTCCCCTAGCTTTTACCCGACCATTCAAAGCTGTTGGAATAGGCAGTTCAAAGCTACGACCGACAGTTTGAAAGATATGCACTGTTGGTCATTTGAACTAAGGAACACTATGAATTCTAACATCGACGGAGAATGTGTTGCCAAATTTAAATGAACTTGAATCTCTAAAAACCAAGACATGCTATTGTAGGCCCCGACAAGATGGTCCCGTAACACTTGATGGATTGATGCTACCACACATGAGCTTTGAGATATGACCCTATAAATATCATAGATTTCATGTTGAAGCAACCTTGAGGGACACTTCGGCCTAGATTCGTTGATGACGTTCAAATGACTATGTGTGGAAAATGAGGTTTCCCCTAGCATTAACCCGGCCATTCGGAGTTGTTGGAATAGATGGATCGATGCTACGACTGACGGTTTGAAAGATACACAATGTTGGCCATTTGAACTAAGGAACACTGAGTTCTGACATCAATTGAGAATGTTTTTCCAAATTTAAATGAACTTGAATCTCTAAAAATTGAGATAGACTATTATAGGCCCCAACAAAATGGTCTTGTGGCACCTGATGGATCAATGCTATCACACACGAGCTCCAAGATATGACCCCGTAAAGATTATCGATTTCATGCTGAAGTGACCTTGAGGGACACTTTGGCCTCGAGTCTTTGGTGGCATTCAAATGAATGTGTGTGGTGAAAAAGGTTTCCCCTAGCGTTTACCTAACCATTTGGAGTTTTTGGAATAGACGGTTCGATGTTACGACCGATGGTTGGAAAGATACACAATGTTGGCCGTTTGAATTGAGGAACACTGTGAGTTCTGACATCGACCGAGAATGTGTTGCCAAATTTAAATGAAATTGAATCTATGAAAATTGAGATAGGTTATTGTAGGCCCTAGAAACACAGTCCCCTAACACCTGACAAATTGATGCTACCTTGCATGAGCTCAGAGATATGACCCCGTAAAGATCTCTGATTTCATGTTGAAGCGACCAGCCTAGAATCATCAGCAGTGTTCAAATGACTGTGTGTGGTGAACGATGTTGCCCCTAGTGTTTACCCAACCATTTGGATCTATTGGAACAAATGGTTTGATACTATGACTGACGGTTGGAAAGATATGCAACATTGGCCATTTGAACTGAGGAACACTGTGAGTTCTGACATCGACCAAGAATGTGTTGCCCAATTTAAATGAAATTAAATCTCTAAAAAATGAGATAGATTATTGTAGGACCTAGAAATAGAGTCCTGTAGCACCTAACAGATCAATGCTACCTCACATGAGCTTCAATATATGAACCCATAAATTTCACCGATTTCATGCTGAAGTGACCTTGAGGGACACTTTGGCCTGGAGTCCTCGGTGGTGTTTGAACGACTGTGTGTGGTGAATGAAGTTTCACCTAGTGTTTACACATCCATTCAGAGTTTTTGGAATAGATGGTTTGATACTATGACCGATGGTTGGAAAGATACACAATGTTGGCTGTTTGAACTGAGGAACACTGTGAGTTCTAACATTGACCGAGAATGTGTTGCAAAATTTAAATAAAATTGAATCTCTAAAAACCGAGATAGGTTATTGTAGGACACAACAACACGATCCTATAGCACCTAATGGATCGATGCTACCTCGCACGAGCTCTGAGGTATGACCCCATAAAGTTTGTTGATTTCATGCTAAAGTGACCTTGAGGGACACTTTGGCTCAGAGTCATCGATGGCATTTGATTGACTGTGTGTGGTGAATGAGGTTTACCCTAGCATTTATCTGGCCATTTGAAGTTGTTGGAATAGATGGTTTGATGCTACAACCGACAGTTGGAAAGATATACAATGTTGGCTGTTTGAACTGAGGAACACTATGAGATCTGACATCAACCGAGAATGTGTTTCCAAATTTAAACAAAATTGAATCTCTAAAAATTGAGACATTTTATTGTAGGACCCGGCAACACGGTCTTGTAGCACCTGATAGATTGATGCTACCTCGCATGAGCTCCATGATATGACCCTGTAAAGATCGTTGATTTCATGTTGAAGGGACCTTGAGAGACACTTTGGCTCAGAGTCATCGACGGTGTTTGAATGAATGTGTGTGCCGAATAAGGTTTCTCCTAGCATTTGCCCAACCATTCAGAGCTAGTGGAATAGATGGTTTGATGCTACAACCGACGGTTGGAAAGATACATGTTGGCCATTTGAACTGAGGAACACTGTGCATTCTGACATCGACCAAGAATGTGTTTCCAAATTTAAATGAAATTGAATCTCTAAAAACTGAGATAGGTTATTGTAGGACCCAAAAACATGGTCTCATACCACCTTATGGATTGATGCTACCTCACACGAGCTCTGAGATATGACCCCGTAAAGATTGTCGATTTCATGCTAAAGGGACCTTGAGGGACACTTCGGCTCAAAGTGTAGTCTAAGACCAGTGAATTAAAATATTTGCATAAAATGTGATTTGGATTAGTCTATGATGTAATGAATTTGCCTTGGTTCTTATTTATCTTTCTAGAGGAAATTACTAGTGTTCTTGATAGCGACTGGAATTGGGGTAACAGTCAATGATTGGGAGAGCCCTGTTTTGGCACTAGTCATGTAGTACAAGCACTAGAATTGAGTTTCTTGGCACGGGCTGGGAAATTTTTGTATATCAACATGCAATAGAGTTTGGGGATTTTTTAGTATTTAAATACATCTGTGGGATGTATTTCAGAGTTCAGATATATGGGAAGAATGGTTGTGAAAAAGATATTTCTATTTTTCATTCTGAGAAGATCCAAAGTGATTTTGAGTCACAGAGGAAATGCCCTGATCCTTCCACAAGTGCTATTCTAATGAGTTCTGATCACTTGAGGGACAAAAAATTATCTATTGAGTTGAAAAAAAAATCAACAAAAGATGCTAAAAATGAAGTGAAAATTATCTCTATTATATTACAGTCTCCTATACTTTGCAATTTTGTTTGACAGGGGTTCAAGAAGCCAATCTATTATTATCTAAAGGATATTTTGGGTTTCTGTGTTTTGTTACATGTTTTTTAATAACAGTGTTTAGATGGTTCTTAAGGTAATGTTTCTTATTTTATGTAAAACTTTGTTCTACAGACAACATCCAACACATTTGTAGATAAAATCAAATTACCAAGAGAAAGAACAATGGTGACTCTTGTGAATCCTAACAAAAGAGAATGGTTTGTATGATTCCTCAAAGATCTCCCTGAAGCTTCCTTGATTCATGGATGGAGATATTTTTCAATTGCCAATAATCTTGAGGATGGAGATGCCTGCATTTTTGAGCAGGTAGATGATAGTCCATATTTTCCCCGTTGCCAAATAATGTAGTCCTTACAAGTTTTTTAAATGAGGACAAGTGCATAATAGCCTTCCATCATGTATGAATAAGAAAATACAAGTCTTATGTAATGATTTTGTCACCAATTTTCCAACAAAGGCATCTGGACTTGAAAAGGTAAAATGTGTGAAACAAGGAATAGAACAGCTACAAGGGAAGAAGGTAAAACCTAGTAATGGAAGCAAATGTATTAATCTGGATAAACCAAAATGTAAACCTTCTATTTTAGAGAGGGAGAAGTTGGAATTCATGTCCTAAACAAATTTAACATATGACTTAATGAATGAAAACTCCATCAAATAAATAAATAACACAAATACTAATTAATTAAATAATTTGAAATATATCACTATTTACAATACATGTCAACTAAAATCATCGACCCAACTTTCTCATATATACACCTAGCCATTTCAAATCTCAAAAAATTACTGATTTGATATCTCACAAACAAAACTATCTGCCCAAAAATTCTCTTGCATTAAATGCCATCCCTCCCAACGCAACAACATAGGACTAAAATCCATAAAAGGTACAGAACATTCAATTCCACACAAGCCCAGAATCTCTTCAAAAGATATTGGGAGCCGGTGAAAAAACCTTGTACGTATGCTCTTAATTACCCAAAAACAATTCTTTAAATCAAGCCTTGTATACAATCCAATCCCATACCTGTGCATTTGAAAATTCTAAGAAACTTAACCTACAAAAATTATAGTCAGTTGTTCATACAAGCATAAAATCCATGGCTCCAAAAGCTTCTAGGGCTTCCACAACTGTTAAAGTAGATGGTATGAAAGGAGAGAATGAAGTAAAGGCTTCTCCAAAGTAGAGAAAAGAAAAAAAAGTGATGTTCAAGCCCAGAAAGGATTCAATAGTCAAAGCCATGAAATCTAAGAATAAGAAGAAGAAGAGGAAGAGAAGTGTAGAAAGTTAGAAGAGGTTTATATACAAGGTGTTGAAACAAGTGCATCCCTCCAAGGGAATATCTAGTGTTGAAATGGATATCATGGAGAGATTCATGATTGATATTTTTGATAAGATTACTCATGAGGCTTCTTCTCTACTGAAATATAACAAGATCGTGACACTTTCCTCCAAAGAAATTGAGGCTGCTGTCAAGTTTGTTCTCCTTGGAGAGCTGGCTAGGCACGCTGTTTTTGAAGGAAGTAAGGCTCTTACCAAGTTTTCTACTACTCTAGGTTAGGTTTTATTGGAATATTTTAGGTTTTTTGTACATGGTATTTATGGCAGGCTTGTTTGGAGATTAGTGGATGATAGAGTTGCTTCTTTGGGCAAGGGCTAATTAGGCCTAGTTGAAGGGTTAGGGGGTGAAGGAAGTGTTCACCAGTCAGGTCGTGAAAGTTTGAGAATGATATCAACATAGTGTAGACACCTAAAAATCCTTTAGAAAATAAAGTATTTTTATTTTCTGAAAAATCCCTGATGACATCATCATTTATTAATTAATTAATTAATTTATTTTTATGTCATTAAATCCCTTTTTCTTAATTAAAAATATTTAATTAAGAAATCCCTCCCAAAAATGTTTAAATCTTATTTAAACATTAATCCCCTATTTATTAATTATTTTAATTAATAAATTGACCAAAAATCCCCCAAAAAAATAATTAATTTATTTTTTGACCAAAACTTGGCCAATTTTCTTAAGACCACTAACCTCTTCCAAAATCTTCTAATCCCTTCTTAATTTTGATTAAAAGGCTAATCCCATCTTTTCTAACCCTAATCTCAACTCAAAATATTTAATTAAGATTAAATATTTAATTTTCATATTTATTGAAAATATTTCAATAAATTTTCCCAAACTTAAGCTTTTGGAATGAATAAACTTTTATTCCATAAAACCTAGGAGAATTCTAGACTCTTCTAGAAACTTCTCAACCCAACCTCTTCACCCATCCTAATCCTAATCCCCTTTCTAATCTTGTCACATTCCATTAGCAAAAAGTTTACCAAAACTTATGCTAACCTCCTCTTAGTCATCCTCCTTAGTCAACAAAGATGGCCACCTCTTGGCCACCTCTTGCAAATGCATTTAAGGATGCATTTAAGCCTTCCTTATCTTTCTTACATGCATTCATTATGCATTTAAGACCTTCTTATCCCTTCCTTGCCACCTCTTGGCCTTGGGCACATTTACCAAATTGTGCACATGCCCTCAAACTTTCAACTCAATCCTCCCTTGACACTTGTCAGGACACTTGTCCTTGACTCAACCCTAACCTTAGCCCTAACTCTGACTCATCCTTTTTAACCAAGCCCTTCCCTTTTCCTATAAATACCCTCACTTCCTAAGGCAAATCATCTTTCAACTCTCAAACTCAATAGCAAAGTTATAATGCCATTTTCATTCTAGCATAAGCATAAACTAATCATTTTAGATCATTTTCAAGCTTAAATCACATTTAAATTAGCTTAATTGGATTAACATAGATTCATTTCTTGTTTAATCAATCTTAGTTCATCTTTTAGCTTTGCATATTTGTGTGTTCTTGAGGCCTTTGAGGCAAAATAGGTTCCTCATACCTATTTTGTGTCATTTTGGGTCTTCTTGATCCTCAAATCATTCTATTTGCATGCTCCAAGTGCTTGAGTTTGCACACCCACATCCATTTACATCCAAGCATATCAAACGGTGCATGGGCGCATCCGTTTTAGGCTTAAACTGAGGTGGCTTTGATTTTAGTTTGTTTACCATTAAATTTGATTTGATAATATGCTATGACGTTTGTTTGTCTTTGGCCTTCAAAACAGGTTTAGGTGCACGCTCAAATCCTAGTCTACATTCTGGCACGCCCGGTGGGACTCACTTCACGGGTTCTTTGCAAACATTCTGATGAGTTTTAGACCATTTTCAGATTTTTCAAAGCTTATAGGTGGACGTAGCACTTAGATCCATTCTTCTTCTTCTTGTCTATATTCTTCTTCCTCTTCTTGTCTATATTCTTCTTCTATTCTGTCTCCTTTCTTCTTCTTCTTCTAGCAAGGAGGTCATGGCCATTTTTTTTCAAAAATAATAATAAAATCCATAAGGAAGCAAAATCATACACACCTTATTTTAGTGCTTAAAATGAACCCCCAAATCATTCTTGAATGCATTAAGGACTAAAATTTGCAAAATTTGTTCTAACAAACAAAACAAAAAAATTAATCAAGGCATTTGCATCCTTGCAACATCAAGGATTTTTAACAATGCATTCATGCAAAGTAGGAATGATCATATCTTTTTGGGCATAAAAAGAACATCAAATCTGCATTCAAACGAGTCAAAACAAAATCTTGAATGAAGCTAAAAGGAAGAACTTAGGTCCTAAAGCGTCATTTTCTATTTGAAAAGCAAACACAATCTTGAATGCCTTAAAGATCAAAACAAAGCTTTTTTAAAAAGTTCTTAATCAACACGCACACTCAATCTTGAATGCCCAAGTCAAAAAACTTGCAAACGCTCGATTTACTTTTTGGAGAAAGGAACAAATCAAAATCTAATCACGAGTGTCTTCATTTCAAAGTTCAAACATCACTTAATCAAATTTGGGAAAATGAACAAAATCTGCTTGATGTGCATGTAGGAGTTTTTCAATTCTTGCATAATCCTTGTTAGAGTAAGCAACGTGGAACATTTGAACTTGGACAAGTTCACCTGTTCTACTTTTAGCGAGGCCTGTCCAAGGAGAAGCGCTTCCTCCTCGGAGAACGACCTCAAACCGGTATCCCCTCCGGCCGGTATACAAATAAGTGAAGTCCAAAAGAATCACTTATATCTCCTAATCGCCGGGCGTTCGTGCCAAACACGTGTCTGGGGATGGTAAACATTCCTCTCCCCCAGCATTATTGGCAAGGCTCTTAAGTGAGTCACGGATGATTAGCAAAACCGGGTATGGAGACACCACGGAACTATTAAAAACCTGATAAAATAGAGGCTACCCTATCTACATCCGAAAGTATCAAAATCCTTGTGCAAGGATCGATTCCAAGGGGTTTACCGGGTCGCCTCAAGATTACTCACCATTTGTATTCCCTTCTGGGAGATACCAAGCTGTGGGCAAGCGATTTTGATACTCACCTTCCTTAGGTAGATCTGTTTGAAGTGCTTGATAGTCAAAGACTCCGTGAAAACACTTGTTGAAACATACACTTTCAAAGCTTTGTCAGAGTCAGTTGTCTTTGTTTGTATCCCACAGGGTTGCTTTGTCCCTTGCGGAGATTGCTTTGACTTTAACTTTTGCCATTGGAAACCTTTGCCTCAAAATCAGAAGCCTCTTTTCCAAAGTGATGCCCAGCAAGAGCAAACATCCTAAAGCGAAGTTGCCCAAATCCCAAGCCTATCAAGAGCAAAAATTTGCCAAGAAGAACACCAAGACCTATCAATCCATTATCCAAGCAACCCAAGCAGAGGAAAAATCCCAAGCCAGACTTGAGAACATTGCCCATAACGCCCGCATCAAACAGTTCACCTTCCGTTTTCGAGTTAACCATCACTTTGTCAACCTTGAGCCAGAAGATTAGCCAAATCCTTGTTCATGTCTTGTTCCATCTTCAGATCTTGAAATCTTGTCTCAAACACCCTTGCATCTTAGTTTCATTCTAGCTTTCATCTTTGCATCATTAATCAAAACCTTAGTTGCATTTGCATTCATCCTCCTACCAGCATTTTAGAATCAGTCCTTGTCATTCGCACTTGCATCATCCTTCTAGAGCATTGTCCCTTCACCCTTCAAAACCTTTTCCACCAGCATTCCCCCCATCAGCTTTCCATATCTTTCCAGCAGATCCATCATCTTTTGTTCCAAATCTAGAGATCCACCAACACTTAGTGTTCTACCTTTTGAGTTGTTCCTATCCTATATCCAAGATCAGAGACCATCATCCTCTTTTTTGACACAACGTGTTGTCATAAAGAAATCAAACCTTGTCCTTGCATAGCCATCATCTCGAGCAAGAGATTGGAGTGCATTGATAAGAAACTTGTTGACCGAAGATCATCAGTCTATCTTAGGTTGACCCCATCATATCTCTGATCCTCCATTTGGGAAAAATAGCAGCTCATTTGTTGACCGCTCAGTAATTTTTCACCAGCTTTCCACCAGCAACCTATCTTTCCTCCACCGTCTTGATCCATATCCATTCCATCCAGCTTCCATCATCGCCATCTTGATCCCTATCTTTGCATTTGCATCTTAGAAGTCATCATCTTTAGAAGTTCATCAACTTTGCATCCATCAACATCTTTTAGCCAAACATCTTGCATACATTTAGCACTTGCATCTCTATGCCTGTTGAGACCAGATCTCGGAAAAGAAGAAGCATGAATCCTTATCCACCAACAACCTCATCCGATCCCAAAATTTTCACCAACGCCATGATGACCTACAATCCCCACACCCAAGCCAGTAACCTATGTGAAGATCCAAACATCCCTTCATCCCCCTTGGCAAACCAAGCATTTGTAAATCCTCCAGAAAGCCCACCAGCGACCAATGCCCTTGTACCACAACATCAGCAAAGCACATTTGCCCACTATCTACCAGAAAGTACCTCCATCCCACCATCTCTCTATCCATGCATCCCCATCAAAACTATCCAAGTTCCAGCACAAGCGTATTCTCCATTTGTCCAATCATTTCCCGATCCTATCATGCAAATACCCCAAGAGCTTTCCACCATTCCCCTTTTCTTGCAAGGAAGCCTCGCCAGTCCCACAACACAAGCTGCAGTGCCATCCGCTCCATCTCCTACCCCTTTTGCTTCATCATCTGCTATGGCTGCCCAAGCCCAAATCCAAACCCAAAGTCAGCTTCCACCTCTCACACAAGCTTTTACACCACCGCCATCCGCAAGTCAAGCAACATCTTTCACCATCAAAGGAGCACCGTCACCCTTCACCCCCCAAGCACCCGTACCTTCTTCTTTGGGGTTAGCGCAATCGCTTCCCATTCCAACCTCATCTTTCTCTTGGGTGTTTCCTTCATTTTCCTCCTCACAAGCATCCGCTCAACCACAATCTCAACAAGCTCCTTTCTCTCAAACATCATTCATGTCCCAAGCTCCCATTGCTCCTACCATTCCATCATCCATTGTAGTGCACCCTAACACAAGCTCTCAGTGGGGCCTTACACAAGAAGAAATGAAGGCATGGGGGATCCCATCTCAATCCCCTACATCTATGGTTGCAAGTCAACAAACCACCTTCGCCCAAGCAGCACAGCAGCAACTACCCCAACCACCGCCAGCTTCAAGCTATTCATCCCAAATCCCAAATACCTTCCAGCAAGTTCCACCACCTCAACAGCCAACTTTCCCCAGCTATCTTACCCCATCACCCTTTGCTTCTAGCTTCCCCACATCTGTTCCACCTCTAAGTAACGCAAGCATGCACCCAGCTTATATCAGCCAAACCCAAAGCCAACCTCAGCAACTACCACCATCATACCCGCAAGCAGCATCATTCCAACAGCCTCCCCCACAGCAACCATCATTCCTCAACAACAGCAAGTCCCTTGCTATCAGCCTTAGCAACAAAACCCTATCATCCCCCAGCAACAACAAGTTCCCACCCATCAGTTACAACAGCAAGTTCCAAATGTCCAATATCAGCAAGCAGTCCCACAACAACCGCCAGTTCAACAACAGCAAGCAGCCCAACAACATCAAGCGGTTCCATATCATTTACCACAATATCCCCCTATGCCACACCAGCAATATCCCCAGCAACCATTGCCCCAAAATTAGTTCCAACCCATTTATCCATAGCAAGCGCCATATCCAATTCCACAACTTCCATCACAAGCAGAAGTCCCAGTTCCCTCGCCACTCAATGCTGAGTGGGAAGCAATGAAAAATGCTCTAAAGGAGCTACAAAGTGGAACAGAGAATAAAACATACAAGTTCGAAGAGGTGTGCTCATATCCCTTCGATCGGTCCATAGCAACTATCCCTTTCCCCAAGCATTTTGAGATGCCCAAGTTTGACAAGTATCGGGGGAAAGGAGATCCAGTAAATCATATCAAAGAGTTCTACATGGCATGCCAAGAAGTGGCTTACAGTGATAACTATCTCCTGCGCCTGTTTCCCAAGAGCTTGGGAGGAACTGCTGTTGAGTGGTTTTACAAAATACCACATGGGACAATAAAAACTTTTGCTGAACTCTCTGAGAAGTTCATCACACACTATGCCCATAATGTGGAGAATGAGTTGTCCTTGCTAGACCTATGCAACTCAAAGAAAAAAGACGGAGAAAGCCTTGCAGAATACTTGCAAAGATGGCAGAATCTTACAACCAAGTTATCATATCAGCCGCCAGAGAAGCATCTAACAAGATCTTCATTGATAACCTGCATCCAAAGCTATCCCATCACATGCGAATGAACTGTCTCCAGACATACCAAGACATCAAGAGAAAAGGCATAGGCATTGAGAAAGCTCTCCTAGATGAAGGCACTATTCGTCACTTCAAGGATGATTCCAAGAACAAACCCAACAATGATAAATCCCGTTACTGGAATCGTAACAAGAATGTTGTTACAAATGGAGCCACTAACACTAAGAATGTACAATTCATTGTGGCTAGTCCTACACCAGCTCAAACATACCAACCGCCACAAGCGCCCATCTATCAGCAACCACCATCTCCCGCATATCAAGCACCTATTTATCAGCAGCCTCCTCAAGCTCATCAGCCACCTGTACAACAGTATCAGCAGCAATACCAACAGCCACAGCCAGCACGTCAAGGCAATCCTGTTAACACAGTTAACGTTGCCCCAAGGCAGAATAAGCCCAACAATCAGAACAATCCAAAGAGGACTTTCACACCTTTGGGTGAGCCTCTGGATTAGATCTTTTATCAGCTAGCCAAAGCAAATATGATCACATATCCGCCCATCCCACAGAAGGATGACAACGCACCAAAGTCTGATTGGTATAAAGAAAATGAATACTGTGATTACCATCGTGTGAAGGGGCACACAACATTGAAGTGCATGCGGCTTAAGAACTACATCCAGGATCTCATTGATCGCAAGGAGATCCAGGTCGATGCACCAGCTCAAGCTTCACCCAACGCCAGTTTGCAAATATATCAAAATGTGTTCCCTCAACACGATGCCGGGAAGAATCAAGCTAGCACCAATCAGCCCCAAAATCGTGGCAAAGGCAAGCAAGAAGATCACACAGCGGCCTACATCAACTATGACAAGTATGTCGGATGCATAACTCAAGTTGAGCCCAGCCAAGATGAGCCCACCATCAATACCATCCATGTCAGAGGGCCAGATCGACAATGTGCTGCAACTACCCGCAGTGGTAGGATAACTGTTGCCGGTGCTCCTCCGAGATCAGCTGCTCCTCCAAGGCCAACGTCTACTGCATCCACAGCACAGTCTAACACCAGGCCAGCATCAAATGCACATGCAACATAGCATAATGCACCAAGTGCACAATATAATATCATAGAGCATCTTGGGAACATGCCAGCCCAAATATCTATCTTGAATTTGCTCCGCACATCACCCATCCATCAGGAGATCCTGGACAAAGCTCTAAAAGAAGGCCATGTCCCCACGGACATTAACACAACTCAGTTTGAAACTCTTGTGGGAAACCTATCAGCAGCATGTGCCTTATCCTTCAAAGAATCTGATATACCAAATGTCGCTCCTGACCATACTCTCCCTCTCCGCATTGCCGTCATGGTCAGAGACTTTGCCATCAAATGGATTTTAATAGATAATGGCTCAGCCCTCAACTTGTGCACATTAAAATTCATCAAGAAGATCGGGTTCACGGAGGCTGACATACAACATGAGATGATCACCATCAAAGCATATGATAACTTGGAGCGTACCTCTGAAGGTACTATCACCTTGCCTATCCAGCTAGGCCTAGCAACGCAAGATACTATCTGCCACATTGTTGATCTCGACCTACCATTTAATATTCTTCTCGGCCGCCCATGGATCCATTCCATTAGGGCTGTACCATCTACTTACCATCAGTGCATTAAGTTTCCACATCAAGGCACTGAGGTTACCATCCACGCTGATCCTAACCCCTTCGCATACTGTCGTGCGATGGAAGCATCTTTCCCTCATTCTACTCATTGTCCTGGAACCGATATTGGTACTTCTATTGCTAGTTCATCCCGATCCCATCGCGATCCAGAGACCATCCTCTCTTCCACCTTATCATCCGTCAAGATCAACAACCAGGGTTGTGGCGAATACAGCCTCAGTGATGCATTTGCTGTAGGGGCTCTTCCACGTGATCCACATACTCAAGGACGCCCAAGTTGTCAAAACAAGCCTGTTGAGGAACATTATAAGCTCAAGCAAATCGGAAACATGACTTTTGAGTCTCATGGTACCATCAACAGCAAAGAGATAGATCCAGATATTAACAAATGGTTATACAAAGATCCCCCATCACGTGACACACAACTTTTTGAGTACTTCAAAGAGAAATATCCAATCCCCTACAAGAATGTCACAGAACAATATAACTATCAAGGTGGTGGTCTAGGACCACAAGAGGACAGAAATTTGTTTCCTATCATACCATCCCAGAATCCAGAACAGTAAGGACTTGGCTTTAATACCCCTCGCCTGCTTGAACAAGAGCCCAATACCACAACTGTGGGCACTAACATGACCAACGTGAACTTTTCGAATAGCCAGGATGACCTTGTGAAAATCGAAGACATCCCCAAAGAGAAAGACATCTGATCCTACGATGATATCTTTGCTGACGACACCCTCTTGGGGACTTCTGTTCTCCAACAACTCTCCATTAACCTCATAGATCTTCCCCTCACAAACCCCGACCTCATAGATTGGGACCAACCAAGCATCACACACATCGATGAGTTCCAAAGCACACAAGCACTCCTAGAATTCATGGGGGCATCAGATCCAGCAAGCAAAAAGGATCCAACATCAACCTCTGTCTATCAACTTCACCCAGAAGGATATTTTGGGGAAGAGGCAAGCTTTAGTCACAAAAATGAAATAGCAAGAGAACATCATGAGTCTTTATGTGAAAACCCCCTTGGGGCACATTCTGATTCCAAAATAGTAAAAATAAAGGGCGTATCTTCTAGTGAAAACTTGGCAATTCAGGCGCTAGAAGATGAAGCCTTGCCTCTTCCCCCTATCCAAGATTATAGACCAGAGCAGTCGCCGATCATCATAGAGGAAACCAAGCCAATCAACTTGGGAACAAAAGAATGTCCAAGGATCACCTACATTGCAGTCAACCTAACAGAAGGAGAAGAAATGGCTCTCAGTGCCTTGCTCAAGGAATCCATCATCAACTTTGCATGGTCATACGCCCACATGCTTGGGCTTGATCTAAACCTTGTTGTTCATCATCTATCAGTAGATCCAAACATTAAGCCAGTGAAGCAGAAGCTAAGGAAAATGCATCCAAAGGTAGCATTGCTCGTCAAAGCAGAGCTTGAGAAGCTCCTCCAAGCTAAGATCATCAGAGCAATAGATTATTCAGAGTGGATCTCTAACATGGTGCCAGTCACAAAGCCTTCTGGCGACATCAGAATCTGTACTGATTTCAGGGACTTGAACAAGGCATGCCCTAAGGATGACTTCCCATTGCCAAACATAGACATGCTTGTAGACCTCACAGTGGGTCATGAGATGTTATCATTAATGGATGGCTTTTCAGGCTACAACCAAATTCATATAGCGGAAGCAGATCAACATAAAATAGCATTCACAACCCCATGGGGTACCTTTTGCTACAACATGATGCCATTTGGGCTAAAGAATGCAGGAGCAACATATCAGCGAGCAATGACAGCCATTTTCCATGACATGATCCACAAGATCCTTGAGGACTATGTGGACGATATCATTGCAAAATCCAAAACAAGAGACGAGCACCTCAACATCCTAGAGTGTGTATTTGATCGTCTGAATCATTATGGCTTAAAGCTTAATCCTAAGAAATGTGTCTTTGGTGTTACATCTGGCAAGCTTCTAGGTTTCATCGTCTCTAGACGAGGCATAGAGATCGATCCTAAAAAGGTAAAAGCAATAACGGAGATGCCTCCACCAAGAAATCTCAAACAGCTCAGAAGCCTACAGGGCAAGCTTCAATCAGTTCGGCGATTCATCTCTCAACTAATAGACAAGTGCCAACCCTTCTCACATCTCTTATGCAAAGACACCAACTTCAAGTGGGATCCCATATGTCAAAGAAGCTTTGATAAGCTCAAAGAGTATCTAGCTAATGCTCCGATCCTTGTACCACCAGTTCCAAGATGCCCACTCATCCTTTACATCTCAACAACAGCTACAGCACTAGGGGCACTCCTAGCACAGCATGATGATGAAAATAAAGAACGAGCTGTCTACTACATCAGTCGCACTCTTGTGGGCTATGAGCTTAACTATTCACCCATGGAGAAAGCATCCCTAGCAGTGGTCTTTGCCACTCAAAAACTTAGACATTACATGCTTAGCCACACAATCAAGCTCATATCAAAGGTGGACCCTCTTAAGTATCTGTTATCAAGGACAACCCTCACAGGCCGTATGGCAAAATGGGTCATGTTACTTAGCGAATTTGACATTCAGTATGTAGATCGCAAAGCAATCAAAGGGCAAGTCATTGCTGATCAACTAGCAGAAGCACCACTGGTGGATGCCTATCCACTAATCATGGAATTCTCCGATGAACATCTGTGCATGATTGAAGAGCAGCCCATGTGGAAACTATACTTTGATGGTTCCAACACATCCCATAGCTCTGGGGCAGGAATCCTATTCGTCACACCTCAAGGTGACTATATTCCAAAATCATTCAAGTTGGGATTCCCCTGTACCAACAACATTGCAGAATATGAGGCACTCATCTTAGGTCTCAAAACAGCTATCCAATGGAACATCACAGAACTACAAGTCTTTGGAGATTCACAGCTCATTATCAAGCAAGTCCTTGATGAGTATCAGACAAAGGATGACAAATTGCTACCCTACAAGCAACTGGTGGATAAACTGAAAGAGCATTTCCTACATCTACAATTCAATCAGATCCCAAGGCTTCAAAACAAAGCAGCAGATGCAATGGCAACCATCGGATCCTTATTGGAAATCCCACGTGACGCAACACAATATGAATTTCTAGTCGAGCAGCTACACTTGCCAACTTATGAGAACACCGATGCAAACATGGTGTGTGTCTTGGTTGGTCCCCAATCCCCATGGTACCATGACATCTATGCATATCTAAAAAATGGTATCATATCTCCCCATCTCACCAATAACCAACGCCAAAACCTTATTCGCAGAGCTTCCCACTACACTCTTGTAGCCAACACCCTATATCGTCGCGGGTATCACAATGTCCTATCTAGATGTTTAGATTCAAACAAGGCCGTCCTGGCCTTACAAGAAGTTCACGCTGGAATTTGCGGTGCCCACACGAGTGGCATGGTTCTAGCAAAGCAGCTGCTTAGAGTTGGATATTATTGGCCAACAATGGAACATGATGCATGTGAATTTGTCAAGAAATGTCTCCCATGTCAACAGCATGCCAATTTGATACATGCACCAGCACAGGATCTACAGCCTATTGCACCACCATGGCCTTTTTCATGTTGGGGCCTCGACCTCATTGGCTTGATCACCCCCCTCTCTTCGGATGGACACAAGTATATCATAACAGCCACAGAGTACTTTACCAAATGGGTTGAAGCGATTCCGCTCACCCTTACTACTGGCATCCAAATATCCAAGTTCATCCTCTACCATATCATTTGCCGCTTCGGCATACCATCTACCATTTTCACAGACCATGGCACACCTTTTGAAAACCAGCATGTGGATGATCTGTGTGCCAGGCTCCACATCCATCACCGTTTCTCTAGTCCATATTTCCCTCAAGGAAACGGCCAAGCTGAGGCAACCAACAAAACTATCTTGAAAATCCTCAAGAAGGTTGTCAATGATTCTGGTCGTGATTGGCACCTCCAAATCAATCCTGCCCTTTGGGCCTACCGCACTTCTTATCGCACTCCCACAGGCACCACCCCATACTCTCTTGTATATGGTGCTGAAGCCATTCTACCGATCGAGGTTGAGCTCCCATCCTTGCGCGTCTCCATGAAGAACTATACAACTGATGAAGACTATCGTGTGGCCCGGCTCACACAGCTAGATCTGCTAGATGAAAAAAGACAGCAAGCTTACGATCACCTGGTGGCATACCAAAATCGACTCAAAAGAAGTTATAACAAAAAGGTCCATCCTAGACAATTCCAGGTTGATGACATGGTCCTTAAAGAAAATCAGAAGGTCCTAGCAAATAGAGAAAAGAAAGGCAAGTTTGAGCCTACTTGGTTGGGCCCCTATGTTGTCACCGCATCCTTCGGCTCAGGAGCCTATCAGCTATCAACACCAGAAGGTGAGCCCTTGAATGATCCTATCAACATCATCCATCTAAAGAGGTTCTATGCCTGAACCTGATCCTGCATATATCAGAAAATCCAAAAACATTCAAAAAAGCAAAAAAAAAGCAAAAAAGCAAAAAAGAAAAGAGAAAGAGAAAATAATCGTCCAAAAGGTGAAAACTTGGCAATTCAAGCGCCTTGGACAAGTATGTTGGTGAAAACCTGGTAAACAGGTGCCAACATAGTAAACTGGGCTATTTATCTATTCAGTTGTCCTTTCAGCTACCGTCCTCTTCCTCCATCCATAACAGATCTCCCAGCAGTTCCATCTCCCCTATCCTCCAAGCATTCGGCTTCCATCTTCCTCCAACCCATCTGCAATCCATATCCTATTCCAAAGCTTTGTACCATATCTTGTACCATATCCCTTTCCCTTTCCTGTATAGCGCTTTCCTCCCTGTATTTATCCTTCTTGTCTCCCTCCTAGTGAGAGTCCCGCCGAGTGTGATCTTCCTATCCCCAATCCTGAGCTTCTGTACATATCCCTTGTGCATATCGTTCCTCCTTGTTGTACATAACCTTTGTCCGTCCTGCAGCAGCATTTGATCAAATATCTTGTCCCATCCCCAGCCTCAAAAAATTTGTAGTCCCACTCAGGCCTTGTGCTTCAACAACATCAATTGATGACTTATCCTTGCTCATCCTGATTATTCCTTGAACTTCAGCTTTTTGCCAGCGAACAACTACACTTATTCTCTCACCAACCCATGGGTCCTTGAGGATATATCGTTCCTCCTGTCTGACCTAATCTTCCATCCTGGTCCTTGAGGATATATCATTCCTCCTGTCCGACCAATCTTCCCACCATCAATCAAACCTAATCTCTCTCCTTGGCAAAGGATGTCTTTTTGGAGTTATCATTTTGATCTTGGATTTTTTGTCCTTTGGGTCTTGTTAATCTTTTTGGCTTCTCTTTATCCCACCAGGGTCACCACGATTCTTTATATCACGGTGTGCTGCGTGTGCGGATAATCTGGGGCAAGGTCTTTTGATCTTTCACTTCTGCCTGTGAGTCAGTTGTGTGTTTGTGGTTCTTTCAGCATCGGATCCGCCATGTCGCCTCTGCGCTTCATGTGTGATGTTGGGGCAACCCTGTGTGTTTGTTTAGCGTCAGTCCTCGTCAGTCCTCTGCGACGTTGTTGACAGGCCTCGTGATCCCAGTATCTTTGGTAGGTCTCTAACATAGCTATATTAAATCTAGGTTGTGCACTCCCATTTGCACTTGGAGCTATCTGGTCCCTTGCATTTATCATATAGATTAATCTTGCATCTTTACATATAGCTGCATCTTGCATCTTGCATTTCCATCTCATCTTGCATTCACCCATCTTTGCTCTTGGAAGCTTGGTAATTTATCTCCCCTGCTTCCTCAGTCGTTCCTTCTCTGTTTCCTTTCGAGAAAATTCCACAATGTTTACTCCTTGCGTTATTTTCTCGAGGGGGCACAATCCCTTATTCCTCTAAATTCTAGCCTGGGGCATCTTATTTTCTTGTCTTTGAAGCCATGCCACTTGCGGCATCGCATCAAAGAGGGGCAAAATGTAGATAAAAATCTTTTAGAAAATAAAGTATTTTTATTTTCTGAAAAATCCCTGATGACATCATCATTTATTAATTAATTAATTATTTAATTAATTAATTTATTTTTATGTCATTAAATCCCTTTTTCTTAATTAAAAATATTTAATTAAGAAATCCCTCCCAAAAATGTTTAAATCTTATTTAAACATTAATCCCCTATTTATTAATTATTTTAATTAATAAATTGACCAAAAATCCCCCAAAAAAATAATTAATTTATTTTTTGACCAAAATTTGGCCAATTTTCTTAAGACCACTAACCTCTTCCAAAATCTTCTAATCCCTTCTTAATTTCGATTAAAAGGCTAATCCCATCTTTTCTAACCCTAATCTCAACTCAAAATATTTAATTAAGATTAAATATTTAATTTTCATATTTATTGAAAATATTTCAATAAATTTTTCCAAACTTAAGCTTTTGGAATGAATAAACTTTTATTCCATAAAACCTAGGAGAATTCTAGACTCTTCTAGAAACTTCTCAACTCAACCTCTTCACCCATCCTAATCCTAATCCCCTTTCTAATCTTGTCACATTCCATTAGCAAAAGGTTTACCAAAACTTATACTAACCTCCTCTTAGTCATCCTCCTTAGTCAACAAAGATGGCCACCTCTTGCAAATGCATTTAAGGATGCATTTAAGCCTTCCTTATCTTTCTTACATGCATTCATTATGCATTTAAGACCTTCTTATCCCTTCCTTGCCACCTCTTGGCCTTGGGCACATTTACCAAATTGTGCACATGCCCTCAAACTTTCAACTCAATCCTCCCTTGACACTTGTCAGGACACTTGTCCTTGACTCAACCCTAACCTTAGCCCTAACTCTGACTCATCCTTTTTAACCAAGCCCTTCCCTTTTCCTATAAATACCCTCACTTCCTAAGGAAAATCATCTTTCAACTCTCAAACTCAATAGCAAAGTTATAATGCCATTTTCATTCTAGCATAAGCATAAACTCATCATTTTAGATCATTTTCAAGCTTAAATCACATTTAAATTAGCTTAATTCGATTAACATAGATTCATTTCTTGTTTAATCAATCTTAGTTCATCTTTTAGCTTTGCATATTTGTGTGTTCTTGAGGCCTTTGAGGCAAAATAGGTTCCTCATACCTATTTTGTGTCATTTTGGGTCTTCTTGATCCTCAAATCATCCTATTTGCATGCTCCAAGTGCTTGAGTTTGCACACCCACATCCATTTATATCCAAGCATATCAAACGGTGCATGGGCGCATCCGTTTTAGGCTTAAACTGAGGTGGCTTTGATTTTAGTTTGTTTACCATTAAATTTGATTTGATAATATGCTATGACGTTTGTTTGTCTTTGGCCTTCAAAATAGGTTTAGGTGAATGCTCAAATCCTAGTCTACACATAGTAACTTTGAAAAGGGTATTTGAAAGTGTAAAAACATTGCTAGGTTGTTTGGGGATATTGTGAATGAATTGTCGATTTCAAGGTTTGAAGGGTGACTAGACAAGCCTAGAAAGGCTATAGTAGAAGAATGGTGAAGGATGAGTGGATAGGAGTGAATGGGAAGTTGTAACATGGAAAATGTACCATTTTGAGATGATCTAAGGTGTTAGGATTAGGGTGTGAAATCTAGTTTGAGTTTTGATGTGGTGGAGGTACTAGGTACACTAGGTGACCTAGGAGGGTACACTATCTGGATAAACCAAAATGTAAACCTTTCATTTTAGAGAGGGATAAGTGGGAAAGTGTATACACCTAAAAATGGCTTCATTAATTAATTAAATATTTATTATTTAATTACTATTGACTTGATAAATTAATTAAATATTTATTATTTAATTAATAATTATTCTTCTATTTATTAAATAAATTATTCAATTTATTTAGTTAATTCACTATAGTTTATTCCTCTATCCTAAGTCTTCTAATTAGTCTTATTAAAATGATTTAAATAAATATACAATCACCTAAATATGACTAAGACTCCTAGTCTACCTTATCTATCCACTCACCTGACACATCACCTTGGCTAAAATAAATAATTATTATTAATTATTTATTAGTAATTATCCTCACCCACACATGTCCTATTCTTAAGGGCTATGTGGCCTCATAGGACTTGGTCTCATGACCACATGTCCTCTCAGCAACCAAGTCAAGAGAAATTCTCTATTCCTAAGGGGCTACTCAAGCCACCTCTAAGGGTCAAAGGTGATTCATAGGACACTTGTGCATAGAGTCCTCATGAGGAAAAGGTCTCTCCTTCTTTCTCTCTTTGGTCTTTGTGAGACATTTGACATGTGTCTTTCCCTTCCACCTTCTTCTCCTCCATGTCAATGTGAGAGGAACATCATCCCTATTCTTCCTCTCACATTCCAACTACATCCCCCTTTCTCTCAACTCCTTCAACCAAGTCAATCTTAGCCCTAGGATCTTCCACCTTTTATTCTCAATCATAGGATTGTGCCATCTAGGCCTAGATCCTCCAAAACTCTATAAAAGAAGCCACATTTCCCTTTTGTGAGCTAATAGGTATTTTGTAATAGGCATTCAAGTAATCAAGTAATCAAGCATCCAAGCATTCTAAGAGCAATCAATCCATATTATCATCATTTTATTTGCATTCCATCCATTAGATTACATAAGCTATTATGCACTCATTTCATAAAATCTCCACACTTTGGTAGCATCTTGGGAGAAGGCTTCATTTGGAAATCTGAGAGCTCAATCTCTACAAGAAATCAAGGCTAGGAGGACAATGGAGACAAGATGCATGGTAGGTGAAGGTAAATAATTTAGTTTCATCATTTTATAGTTACTTTGTATTCTTCATTGTGTTGCATTAGATTGATTTATTGGCTTTAAATAGTTAAATCATCTCTATTTATTAGACATCTAATTTGCATACATTTTTGGCGCTAGAAGGAGGGCTAGCCTCCATTTTTAACATTCTATTTTTTTAATTTTCCGTATGCAGATGTTTCTAGGTTTTTACTGTGCATTTATCTATCTGTTATCCACACATCTCTGATCAAATCTGTCATTTTCTTTTTTTCATTTTCATTTTTTAATTAACATCTGCGCATCTGTTACATTTTCTTGTGCATACATAGTTTCTGCACATCCATTATTCTGTTCTGCGCATATGTTTAATTAGTCTACACATTTATCCACTGTTATTGCACATCTATTATTTACAGTAGTTAAGTTTAAATTTTTGACTTATTTTGATTTTAGCTAACCTTTGACAAGTTTTTTGTTTGTTCTAGTAGTTTTTAGGCTGTTTTGCAGGACATATAGTAGAAGACCCTATTGTTAAAATTTCTAACACATTTCTTTGCAGGGATTCCTAAAGGGTATTGCAAAACCATAACCTCGTTTGGGCTTAAAAAAAGGACATGCTTTTTCTTTGTGTGTATTCTTTAGCAGAGCTCAAGTGTTTGTTGTGTCTTGCTTAATAGCATATTTGTAATCCCAAAATTATAATAACGTATCCTCTCCCCTTGCCATTCATGGACCTTGGGTGTAAGAGAAACTGTTATAATTTTTAGAGGGCTGTCTTTGGAGGGAAAAGAGGTACTCACCCCAAGGAACGACCCAATCGGTAACAGGCTAAAGCCAATCCCTTCCAAACTGGTATATAAAAAATGCTAGTGTGATTAGTCTCACATTAGACAGGTGTGAATTCGTTGTGGCAACCAAAATCTCCTCTAGTACCCTAGTGGTGTGTTAAAGTCTTACTGAGTAGAGGTGAAAGCATTGCTTTGAAAATATTGGGAGAGCTCCCTTAAGTGGGAAAATGACTTGATCACAACCACTTAAATGAATGTCCTTATTAAAAGCTTTTGTTTAGTGGCCAAAAACCTTCTATCTACTAGCTCAAGGAGTCAACCAAGCTCGTGAAGACACCCCACATTACTCACGATTCATAGTAGAGATAGAAGTTCTTTGGGAAGTAATGAACCATTGAATTTAGAACTTGGTGTGCCTGAGAAGTGAGTGAACTATAAGGAGGAGTCTGTGCCTCCAAGTTGCTAGGCTATCCGCTGTGAATTTGCATGGCTGGATTTTATTATCCTAGTGGGGATTCAACAGATATTGTCCTTGCCTACCATAGGATTGTAAGTGTGTTTGTGCATTCATATTAGCATAGTTAGATTAAAATCATTTCTATCTTGCGTACATGTGTTTATGCATTTTTCATTTTGCCAAAAAAATGAGAAAACATCAGAAAAATCCAAAAAATTTCAAATCATATCAAAACTTTAGAAATTGTGCATATATCACATGTTGCTGCGCATTTGATCACATTTGTTGTGCATCTGTTCAGACTGTCTGCGCTTTTGATTTTACCATTTCACATCTGTCATATTTTGCTGTGCATATATCCAATTTTGTTGCACATTGATCAATTTGTCCTGCGCATTTACAATAGTGAGCATTTCCACAAACTTTCCAATTTTCAAAATCACTTTTTCAGATACCCATTTTCGTCCTTAGTAAGATTCTAGAAAAATAGTCGAGTTACACAGACCTCTGATCTTTCATTTTCCCATTTTCATCATTTTTCACCATTCCTTCATTAAGAACTCATCAAATCATTTTCTTCTGATCTTTGAAATTCTCAATTTAGTGTTGAAACATTACCTTATCTATTCGATTCTAATCTTTGTGAGTTTACCATATCAGGATATATCATCCTTAACCACCAAACTTACTTAGGTTATTATCTCTTGATTTCCCTTTGTCATATCATAGTGAGATCTATACCTCCTATTGACTTAGAGTTTATCAAGTTGTCTTATCACTTTTCAACATGTTTCAATATCTTTTCTATCAATCACTTTCCATATCTTCTCATCAAGAATCTTTCATCCCACAATCAATTTTCTCAATTTTATGGTTCAAACTCGATCTCAAAAACTTAAACAAGCCATTAATCCAAAATCCCTAGACAAGATGGGAGGAAATACCAGCAACGAAGAAAATCCTTGGCCCAAAGCTCCTAAGAAAACTTCACTTTTTACATCCACTGATGAACCCACCAACGACGAACTTAGGGAAGCTTCACAAGATCCTCAATTTTATCATGTCATGGAAAGACTCTTAGGCTTGGATAAAGAGACGTATTTCCTCATGCTTGCTCAACAAGGAGCTAAGTTACCAAGTGATTTTGATGTTTCCTATCTTAGAGAACCAGCTCACACAAACAATCAACAAATTCCTAAAGGTTCTCAAGATACTCATGGAGCAAAGGAAACCAATCAAAAATCCAATGCTTCTCATAGTCATGAACAACACACTTTTCTCAAAATGATCAGCAAAATCATGCTTCCCAAAACAATGCTTCTCACAACAATGTTTTCCAAAACTCTCAAGGAAACACGTTATCTTTGGATCCCATTCTACAACAAATCTAGATGCCTCAACAAAAAATCCGTGACATCCAAACTGGATCATCAACAAAGAAGTATTCCTTGGATGATATATGTCCTTATCCTTTTGATAAGAATTTAGCAATGGTTTCATTCCCTCCTCATTTTGAGGTACCAAAATTTGACAAATACAAAGGGAATTCGGATCCACAAGACCACATTCATGAGTTTTGTGTTGCTTGTATTGAAGTCGCTCATAATGACACTTATCTTATGTGACTATTTCCATGAAGTTTAGGAGGACAAGCCATGGAATGGTTCTCCAAACTACCCCCAGGCATCAAATCTTTCAATGAGCTTCTTGACAAATTTGTGACTCATTATTCATATAACATCAAACATGAAGTCACTATGCTTGATCCTTGCAATGCACATCAAAAGAATGGAGAACCCTTCCTTACTTTTTTGCAAAGATGGTCTCAATTGTTTGCTAAATATCCATGAATGATTCCTGAACAAGAAAAGATGGATATTTTTGTGCATAACTTTACACCAGAAATGAGTTATAGTACAATTGCAATGTCCACCAAACTTCAATAAGCTCATAGAAAATGGTATCAAGATTGAGGAAGCCATGGTCCAAAAAGGTGAGATCAAACTTTATTCTAAAGACAATGTTGGATCCTCAAATTCCAATTCCAACAACTATACAATGACAAATCGAAGTTTTGGAATAAAAACAAAAACATTGTCAATGATGGGATTGTTGATAATCATAATGTCAAATCAACACAACCCCTTCTCAATCTCACCAGTCAGGCCAATGCTACTCAAGGTACTTACAACAATCAGTCATCAAATCAAAATACCAACAAAGATTCATCGAAACCAAGATTGCCTTTCATGTCACCTCGAAGAAACTTTACTCCTTTAGGGGAATCTCTCGAATCAGCCTTATAGAAGTTAATCACAAAGAAGCTCATTACGCTTCCTGACATGAAATATTTCAAACCTAGAGTGAAGCCTTCTTGGTGGGATGAGCATGATTATTGCAAATTTCACAAAGGCAAAGGACATAAAACCAATGATTGCAAAAGGCTCAAAAATGTAATTCAAGATCTAATTGAAAGTGGTGAGATTAGTGTTGATGGACATACCTCAAATGAATCACATAGGAATTTCAAAGATCCACTTCCTAAGCATGAAAAAGGAGGTTCTTCAAATACTAAGAGTGACAATCAAGCCAATTATAATTCCACTCCCTATCGATATGTTGGTAACATTTCTGAATGTCATCCTTCTATGTATTATGCCAATGTCATTACCATCAAAGGAAGATCAGAGAGTCACCCAGTCCATGTTACTACTCGTGCTCAATCCAAAGTTACTCTCCAAGGAGTCCAGTCTAAACCAAATGCACCTCACAACAAGTTTTTTTATGTCGCAAAGTCTACAACGAATATTTCCAACCAATACAACCTTTTGGAGAAACTCAAGAAAACACTTGCCCAGATATCCATCTTAGAGCTTTTGCGTCTATCCCCATCTCACAAAGATATCCTTGAAAAGGATCTTTTAGAAACCCAAGTCCCCACAAATCTAGATCATGATCAATTTCAAGCTATGGTGGGTCATTTAACAACCCCGCATTACCTATCCTTCATTGAGAATGATGACTTAGCTATTACCCAACCTCATAATGCTCCCCTACATATTGAAGTCCTTATCTAGAATCACAAAATTAAATGAGTACTAATAGATGGAGGAGCTGGCTTAAATATCTATACATTGAAACTAGTCCTTGCATTGGGATTCTCTAAAAATGTTGTTGATCCCAAGAAGAAAATCATGATAAAAGCTTATGATGAGGAAGAGCAGTCATCCATGGGGTTTATTGTTTTACCAATAAGAGTAGGTCCTATAATCAAAGATGTACCTTGCCAAGTCCTAGACATGGATCTTGCTTATAACATTCTCTTGGGAAGACCATGAATTCATTCCATGCAAGCTATACCATCAACCTATCATCAATGGTTGAAATTTCCTCATAATGGTTAGGAAGTCACTATCAAGGGAGATACTAATCCATTCCAGTATTGCAATTCTATGAAGACATCTGATTCTTTGATACCTTATAATCATACTGGATCTTCTACAAATACACCCATTGATCCTAGTAATATAGCATCAACATCAAAATCAAATGGGATCAAGATAGACATAAAATAAAGAAGTATGGGAGAGTACACTTTAGGTCAAGCTCTTTGTATCATAGAGTTACCCTTATCTCCTAGATCATATGGTAGATCTTTGATCACTAAACAACAATCAAAACCCCCTTCAACACTTGTTTATGATACATTTATAAGTAGGGGCACAATATCCAAAGAGGCAGCTGAGCGTAATGCTGATCATTTGCTTAAGTCACAGAAAAATGAAGAGGATATCAAACATGAATATATATCACCTAATGTCTATGGTAAAGGGTATACTTTGTTACAAAAGATGGGATACCAAGGTGTTGGACCTATAGGGTTACACAAAGAAGGGGTTATCAAACCAATTTTACAAAATCCCAAATATCAAAGAGACACTACATGATTAGGCTATAGAGGAGAAGGACCAAAAGAACCAAAAGGAAAAGAAAAGGTCACACCTTTTCATGAGATATCTAAAGCTCTTGCTTTGCAATTCAGAAAGAATGGTATGTAAGTGGATCCAGAGAAACAAAGGATAGCACAAGGAATCATTGATAGACTTGGGGATAATGATGATTTTGACTCAAATGATTATGAATGGGATTCATTATCTAATTGTACTATAGAGATAGGAGTTGATGTTGTCCATCACCATAGTAATGATTACCATGAGGGAGAGAGTTCAAAGACTGACTCATTAGGATTGGTCCCACGTGATACTACTTTTGTCGATTATGAGGAAAGTGACCTTTATCTTGTAATAGATGAATCGGATGAGAGTATGGAAATAGACCTCATTGATACTATCATAAACCTTGACAATTTTTCCATTAATACCATTTCTACCTTTGAAACTGACCCGAATGATCTGATGCCCCTTGTACATCCTGAACTTATTGATTAGGATTCTCTCGATCATCCAGAACTCGATGTATTCCATAATGATGACACGATCATTGACTATCTTGGAATTAGAGATCATTTACCACCAGGAGATCACAAGTCAGGATTTCTGATAGAACTCAATGACATGGCCTACTTTGGTGAGAGTGCCAATCCTTTCAGTCATAAAAATATAAAAATAATCAATAGATCTAATGGTGAAAACCACTCAGTGGCAGTATTAGATCCAAAAATAGTAAAAAGAAACAACGCATCTGATGGTGAAAACCTCTCTGAGGTGCTTGACATTGGAAGGATTGACACTCTTCCCAACTATTTGTATCGAGAGCAATCTGTTGTTCTTATAGAACCAACAGTACCTCTTAACATTGGAACAAAAGAGTCTCTGTGCATCCTCATAGTAGCAGCATCCTTGACAGAATTAGAGAAAGAAGCTTTTGCAAAATTTTTCAAAGAAAGACAAGTCAACTTTACTTGGTCCTATGTTGATATGCCTGGTTTGGATCCAAATCTCATAATGCATCATTTATCTATCTGACTAGGTGTAAAACCAGTTAAACAGAAGCTCTGCAAGATGCATCCCAATATTGCACTAATGGTTAAAGTGGAATTGAAGAAGCTCCTAGATGTTGGATTCATTCGGGCTATTGATTATGTTGAGTGGATTTCAAATGTTGTCCCCATCTCAAAACCAAACAAATCTATCAGGATTTGTATTAATTTTTGAGATCTTAATAAGGCTTGTCCGAAAGATGACTTTCCTCTGCCAAATATTGACATTATTGTTGACCTGACGGCTGGGCATGAGATGTTATCATTAATGGATGGATTTTCTGGCTATAACCAAATCAAGATTGCGCTAGAAGACCAAGAAAAGACTACTTTTACTTGTCCATGGGGTACATACTGTTGGAATGTGATGCCTTTTGGCCTCAAAAATGCTAGAGAAACCTACCAAAGAGCAATGACCACAATCTTTCATGATATGATGCACACCATTATGGAAGATTATGTTGATGACATTTTAGCAAAATCCAAAGATAGAGCTGGTCATTTGAGAGTGTTGGATAGAATATTCACCCAGATGGAAAAGTATCAGATTTGACTCAATCTGAAGAAATGTGCATTCAGAGTTACATCCGGTAAATTGTTGGGGTACATTGTCTCAGCCAAAGGAATCGAAGTGGATCCAGAAAAATTTAAAGCAATATTGGAGATGGCTTCCCCCACTAACATTAATCAGTTAAGATCATTACAGGGATGTCTCCAATCTATCTGAAGATTTGTTTCTCAACTAGCAGATCGAAGTCATCCCTTTCAACATTTGTTGCCTAAAAATATCTTATTCCAATGGGATGATCAGTGTGAAGAAGCTTTCAAAAAAATCAAGCAATCTCTGGTGAATCCTCCAACTCTGATGTCACCAATTTAGGGCAAACCACTCTTGCTCTACATTTCAGCTATGGCAGTGTCACTAGGTGCTCTATTGGCTTAGCAAGATCATGAAGGAAAAGAAAAAGCCATCTATTATATCAGTCGCACCCTAGTGGGATATGAGCTAAATTATTCTCCTATAGAAAGAGCATGTCTGGCCGTTGTTTTTGCATCATAGAAGTGGTGACATTAAATGTTATCACATTTAGTCTAGCTCATCACAAAGATTGATCCTTTAAAATATCTATTAAGCAAAACAACACTGATGGACAGATTGGCTAAGTGGGTCATGCTACTTAGTGAATTTGATATTGAATATGTAGACAGGAAGGCTATCAAAGGTCAAGTGATAGCAGATCAGTTAGCAAATGCTCCATTAATGGATGACCAACCTATACATATAGAGTTTCCTGATGCACACATTTTGGCTTTATCTACACAAACCTGGCAACTATATTTTGATGGATCATATACACAATAGGGTTCAGGAGCTGGTATTCTTTTTGTCACACCATAAGGATACACCATTCTAAAATCTTACAAGTTGCTTTTTCCTTGCACCAACAATGTAGTAGAATATGAAGCCTTGCTAATTGGGTTAAAGATGGCTTTACAATGGAAAGTAACTGAAATAAATGTCTATGGGGATTCTCAGTTGATTATAAACTAGGTTAATGATGATTATCAAACTAAAGATGATAAGTTATTACCATATAAACGTATGGTTGATGAATTCAAACAATATTTCTCAGTCGTCACTTTTGAGTAGATTCCTTAGCATGATAAAAAGGCTACCGATGCCATGGCAACAATTGCTTCTTTGTTTGATACAGAAGATACCAAGGTCTATTTTGAGTTCTTGGTGGAATCCCTAGCTTGTCCTACATATGATGATCCTGATACAAGTATTATATGTCATCTAATTGGACATGATTCCCCCATCTATGGAAAAATTTATTCCTATTTGAAAAATGACATCATACCCCCTAACCTATCTTGCAATAAAAAATGAACTTTTCTCCACCAAGCCTCCCGCTATGTCCTAATATCTGATACCCTTTATCGGTGAGATCTTGACGGTACTCTCCTTCGATGTCTCAAGCATGATGAAGCTCAAACTACCTTGCGAGACATACATGAGGGTATTTGTGGGACACATTTGAGTGGTCCCTCTTTGGCTAAGAAACTCATGTGTATGGATTATTATTGGCCTACCATGGAAACATATTCCTTTCATTTTTCTAGAGCATGTAAGAAATGTCAGATACATGGAAACCTTATTCATGCTCCAACACAAGAGTTACATCCTTTTACAACTACCTTGCCATTTAGTTGGTGGGGGCTTGACCTCATGGGTGCTATCAACCCTCCATCTTCCAATGGTCACAAAAGGATTCTCACTACCATGTTATACTTTACTAAATGGATTGAGGCCATTCCATTAATTACCACCACAGGGAAACAAATATCCATGTTTATCTTAAACTATATCATTTGTAGATATGGTATACCTATGTATCTCATTACTAATCATGGGAAACAATTTCAAAATCAGGACATGGATGAACTATGTGAAAAATTCCATATCACCCATAACTATTCTACCATATACTATCCCCAAGGAAATGGCCAAGCTGAGGTGTCAAATAAAACTATTGTTAAAATCCTACAAAATATTGTCAATGACGCTGGCCATGACTGGCATATCCAACTAAATCTAGCCTTATGGGCTTATCGTACCTCCATCCATACTCCTACTAGAGCCACCCCATACTCCCTTGTTTATGGATTTGAAGCAATCCTTCCCCTCGAGGTTGAGTTGCCTTCACTTTGTGTCACTCTCAAAGATTTGATTCCAGATGAAGACTACAAAGTTGCACGGTTGACTGAACTAGAACTGCTGGATGAATGTCGTCAGAGAGCTTATGATCATTTGAAAGTCTATCAGCAGCATATGTCTTGTCAGTATAATAGCAAGGTAAAGATCAGAGACTTTCAGCTGGGTGACTTAGTCCTCCGCAAAAATCCAAAGAATCAATAGCACCATGAAAAGAAGGGCAAGTTTGAACCTAATTGGTTAGGTCCTTTTGTGATTATAGTAGTCTATGGTTCTGGGGCTTATCAGTTGTCAACACCTAAGGGAGATCCCTTGGATGAACCTCTTAACAGCACCCATCTCAAGAAGTTCTATCCTTGAAATCTCAATGCAAGGGCTATGTATATATTTTGTAAATATAAAAATCATAAAAATACAAAAAAATAAAAAAATCAAACGAAAATTGTAATAAAAGCATGTTGTGAAAACCTGGAAATAGGTGCCATGTGTATCAAGTTAGCTCCTCTATCTATTAGGATTCTTTTAGTGTGTCCATTCATTGTATATATCCATAATAAAATAGCTAGTCAGTCCTCATACCCACCATGTACATATCATAATAAAATGGCCAGTTCATGCATCATCCATTGTATCTACCCATAATAAAATTCCATCATAGCTTGATCATTTTTCATGGTCTTAACCCTAGTCTTGTTGAGTATTTCTTCATCCATAATAAGTCAGTCCATCACCTAGCTGGGGGCATGTCCTTGACCTAGTTTAGGAAGTGGATCTATGATAGTCATGACTCCTAGAGGACATAATGGAGTGATTTTCACCAGACAAAGAAAAATGCAATCAAATGTTCTTTCACAATGATATCTTTATGATGAATCAGAATCTATAATCTATCCTTCGAAACATGACTATTTATCTATTGAATCTTGACTATACATCATCACTTGAGCTGATCACTATATCTTACACTATCTTTTTGGCAAAAGAAATGTATATTCATGACAGGCATGTTAGAATGATTTGTTGTAGATTATGCATTCATATCTGGATTTCATTGTTATCATGCTTCCTATGCTATTCCATGATAGCTTTGACATGAGTTTGAAACTATAAAATGTCATTGATTAGGATAGCCATGATGGGGCATGGTATTTTCTTTGGTTGCTATTTGTGGGATATTTCCCCATGAAATTGAAGGAAAAAATAATTGGGGTGTTTGTGCATAAGTGCCTTCATTCATTTAATAGTATTGACAACATCCAAATCATGTTGTTCTATGTATGCTATTTATGGTGATATGCCAGCTCATACCTCGACTCCAAATATTTGTTCCCTGGTGGAGGAGGGAATATTCCTTGTCTATTACACAAACAAAACTCAGGTCATCTCGGTTCAATTATACCTAGATGCTTGTCAAGTTTGCAATATTAAACTCCATGCAAGAACTGCTCAGGTCATCCTGGTTTAATTATACCATGATGCTTGCATTTTCTTGCAACATAATGAGCTCAATGATGACAATCAAGTTCTAGTTATTATGAAGTTCTAAGATGTTACCTAAAGTTGTGGAGATACATTTATTTCATATTGCATTTCATTTAAATAGTTCATGAATTACATATCAGTGCTCCTTTTATAGAGATTTATAGGTTACCTTTCTTATTAGGTTATCTATTCTCTTAGTCTATTCTTCTTGTGTCAAATACATTGTTATTTAAGTTGAGGACATTTGGACAACCAAAAATATTATGACTTTTTGCATTTAACATTTTGCACTTAATCATTTAGAGACATATGTTATCTTCATTAGGAGTGTTCATTTGTATATAATTTGATCATTTATTATAGCTATCATTTCATCTCATTTTCTTTTATCATGTTATCAGTTATTACATTCAATCATCTTAGGTACATTATCATTTATTACATTAGATATCATTTTCATTACACTATCATTTATTATTCATTATACACATTATATATCATTCATTTATTATACATTATATGCATTTTACATCATTTATTTATTATCCATTATCCACATTGTTCATCACAACATTGCATTGATAATCACATAGCATTAGTAAACTCATTTAAGACATGCATTTATATCACCATCATATGATTATTAACCATTAAGCATCAAAAATATCAAATCAGATATAAATCATTTTGCATTCTAAGACATACATTCTATGCATATTAAAGTAAATCATCACATCCTACATATGTCAGTACGCACATGTATATAAATCATCAAAGAAAATCATGATAGAACTGCATCACTGTATATATAGAGTCAATCATTTAGCATCCATCATATAAAGACCATAAAACAACAAAACTATCCAAATGTCCAATGATATAAATCAATAACAATGTGTCCATAGTCAGTGTCCATCAAGTCAAAATATAATGATACAATAAATCATAATGGTACAATAGTGTATACAATTCTCTCTCAACATCTATGAACCACTGCCTCTAGACTTTGTCTACTACTGTCTACAGGATGCAATGTGGCCCTATGCTGCTGAACTCCCTGATGCTGAGGATCCACCCTAATCTCCCAAACTTGTTAGTGCTCTAGGAGGGCATGATGATACACCCTCTCCACCAATTGGTGCCCCTCTGTCATGAACTACAATCTTGATAGCCACTAAGCTCTCCCTATAACTCCCGATCCACTGATCCCTCAGGACCACCTATCTGTATGCCTCTTGCTAGTAGGATATCTCCTTCCCGACATGTATCATGGCTTTGATGCTATCTCCATGAGGACCCAACTCCTCTATGTGATGTAGCTCATCTAGTAGCATCTTCGACTCCCTAAGTCTCTCAAGCACTGCATCCTTCTCATGTCTCAACACTCTCATCTATCTATCCATCCTCTCAATTTGTCTCTCTAGATCTGGCACCCGGTCTACCTAAACCTATGTAACTGCTAGTTGGACTAGTAGTGCATCAATATCTAGCTCCTCCTTAGTAGCATCTCTCTAAAAATAGGGATCATGTCCCCTGATATCCATGTCTACCTGCTCATCCTATGTTGATACATCTTCCATCTCAGCATCTGGCTCATCCTATACATCATCATGAACCTGACCACCCTGTACAACACCGCCCTGTGCCAATAAGATGTCTGCCTCATCCTATACTAGGGTAGCTGGTATCTATACCTGAGTGACTGGTGCTTGTAGTGGAGCTCCTACAGGTGGCTGTGCTGGCTATGCCAGAGTCTATCTCCATCCCTGTCTAGTTGGGGGAGGCATCAATCCCCTCTGTCTCACTCCACCTCCTCTCATCCGTGGTCCTTCCCTATCTCCTCTCCCTCCATCTCCACCATATCCTCCTCCATCTCCTCCACCATCACTATCACCTCATCTCCCTTGCCCACGTCTCTCTCTCCCTCAGAGTCTCCCCTGTCGTCTCTTTGCAGGATCTCTCTCTAGAGGCCTAGCTGCTAGATCTATAATCTATGGTACAAGAAAGTCTCTCAAGAACTGCTCAAGATCTACAGTCATCCTAGGGTCTACCACTATCTTTCTCATGGTCCATGCCTAAAATGGCATGTCCACAAACTCCTGTCGAGCCATATTGAATGATGCCATGGGTCCCTAGTCCCGTCTCTCCTGATGTGTACGAGCATGCTCTGTCACTCCCTGTGGCATGCCCTGGACTCTACCAAACTGGCACAAAACTTGGCTGACCAACTGTCTCTCCAAAATAAAGGGCATGCACCCTATCAACCACTATGACTCAAAACAAAACCCTAGCTGCCGCTCATCATCCCATGGCTCACAACCTAAGTATGGTCTCCATGTCACTGTATCTAAAGTATCCAATGTATACCGCCAGAACTCTAAATGGACCAGTTTTGCCTATGAAAAAACTGAGGAATATAAATGAATGTAGGGCTGCCTTGCGCCCTGAAATCTAATGGCCACTAGTCGCATAACTGCAATGTGCTCCCATGCCAAAACATGGAGTAGTGTCACACCTACCGATAGAGATGCAACCCCATGGTACACCACCTAATGCATATCATGATACAGATGTGCTAATAAACACACACCCCAAGAAAATTGAATTCCCTCCATCATCCACTGTAATGTGCAGCCCTATCCCACTGCAAATCCATGTGACCTCTGATCAGGGCATACAAATCCCCCAATCACTCCTACTAGCACTACCAGAAGAGGATCATACAGATCAACCATATCCTCTCAGCTAATCTCTCCATCCTCTATATCATCATCACTGAAGATGGCTCTACACTCTGTGCCTCTGCCATTCCAATCGTACTAAACTAGCTCACCTATGATGGGAAGCCAGAGGATGCGATATACATCCTCTAGTGTGACTGTCATCTCCCCTGTCAGAAGATGGAAGGTACTCATCTCCAAGTGCCATCGCTCTACTAATGCTATCATCATGCTGAGATTCGCTCAAATCTCAGCATGTAGATCATGTAGTACAACCCAGATGCTCCGATCAGTAGTCTGTCAGTCTCTGACAGTGCCAGTCTCAAATTCTATGTGACAGGATATCTCTTCCGTGACATTAGAGTATCTGTAATATCCTCCTATTCAAGTCAACAACAATCAACCTATCAAATTTTGATAAACTGATCTATCAATCTATCTATCCTATCATATCAATTTCAAACATGTTTTATAATGTGTTTCAACAAGATAATTCTATCAATTATCTACCAACAAGACTGGTTAACTAGTGACCATGCTACAATGTTGCCTATCTTAATCAAATCGATCAAAATCAATCACCGACAGATTCAATCAGCTTATCGACATCAAGTTTGACCTAATTGACTATCTACTTTGATCATATTCTACCACCTAAAACACATGCGCAACATTGAAAAATGCATGCGCAACTTTCTTTTACATTTGTCCAGGTTTTAACCTATGCGCAGTTTTTCTCCATATTTGCACAACAATTCTGTATGAATGCGTAGATTTTAATATATGCGCTCTTTTATTGCATACTTGCGTAGTGCTAACTTTCTCCTGGTATGAATGCATAGTTTTCCTACACTAATGCGCATAAGTTTTTAAATTTCTGCGCAAATGTTGATTGTTTATGTGCATTGATGCACCGAAACTGAGCATTCATTCAATGCCTAAACACAAAAAAAAGTTTCTAATCTAATCTACCATTTCATTTACCCTAAACATGCTAAAATTCTACCCTAACATGCATCAAATCATGAAATCAAAAAGGAGGATTGAATCACCTATCGGCTCACTTGAATCAGGTGGTCGCTGGAAGCGTCTGACCCTCTCGAAGCAGTGATCTAACAGTGGGAATGACATCCTGGCAGCTCTACTCTTCTCTCTCTCACGCTCTAATCTCCAAGTGACAAGTGTGCACAATGAGCTTATTGTGGACCCCTTAGCCCTATTTATAGCCTGTGGACCCTATGTGCTTGGTGTGTGGACCCTACTACCCATTTTTCTCCAATTCTACCTCATTTTTATCACTCTTTTCTACCATTCTATTGTGAGATTGATTATCCAACTCGAAAAAAAAAAATACAAATAAAAAATCTTTTTTGTCAATCAATCTCTCGAGGGGGCATGCATAGGTCATCTAAAACATTGTCTGGGGCAGGGGGAAAAATGCTTGGCAAAAAATGCTTGAATTTTCTTTGAAACAATGTGACCAGCACATTATTTCAAAGAGGGGCAAAATGTATACACTTAAAAATGGCTTCATTAATTAATTAAATATTTATTATTTAATTACTATTGACTTGATAAATTAATTAAATATTTAATATTTAATTAATAATTATTCCTCTATTTATTAAATAAATTATTCAATTTATTTAGTGAATTCACTATAGTCTATTCCTCTATCCTAAGTCTTCTAATTAGTCTTATTAAAGTGATTTAAATAAATATACAATCACTTAAATATGACTAAGACTCCTAGTCTACCTTATCTATCCACTCACTTGACACATCACCTTGGCTAAAATAAATAATTATTATTAATTATTTATTAGTAATTATCCTCACCCACACATGTCCTATTCTTAAGGGCTATGTGGCCTCATAGGACTTGGTCTCATGACCACATGTCCTCTCAACAACCAAGTCAAGAGACATTCCCTATTCCTAAGGGGCTACTCAAGCCACCTCTAAGGGTCAAAGGTGACTCATAGGACACTTGTGCACAGAGTCCTCATGAGGAAAAGGTCTCTCCTTCTTTCTCTCTTTGGTCTTTGTGAGACATTTGACATGTGTCTTTCCCTTCCACCTTCTTCTCCTCCATGTCAATGTGAGAGGAACATCATCCCTATTCTTCCTCTCACATTCCAACTACATCCCCCTTTCTCTCAACTCCTTCAACCAAGTCAATCTTAGCCCTAGGATCTTCCACCTTTTATTCTCAACCGTAGGATTGTGCCACCTAGGCCTAGATCCTCCAAAACTCTCTAAAAGGAGCCACATTTCCCTTTTGTGAGCTAATAGGTATTTTGTAATAGGCATTCAAGTAATCAAGAAATCAAGCATCCAAGCATTCTAAGAGAAATCAATCCATATTATTATCATTTTATTTGCATTCCATCCATTAGATTGCATAAGCTATTCTACACTCATTTCATAAAATCTCCACACTTTGGTAGCATCTTGGGAGAAGGCTTCATTTGGAAATCTGAGAGCTCAATCTCTACAAGAAATCAAGGCTAGGAGGACAATGGAGACAAGCTGCATGGTAGGTGAAGGTAAATAATTTAGTTTCATCATTTTATAGTTACTTTGTATTCTTCGTTGTGTTGCATTAGATTGATTTATTGGCTTTAAATAGTTAAGTTATCATCTCTAGTTATTAGACATCTAATTTTCATATAGAAAGGAAGTGAGATAGTGCATCCTTGAATTGAGTTGGTTCCTTAAGGCTCTTCCATGGCCTTCCAAGTATTATGTGCATGCAAGTCATTGGCATAACATGATGAAGTTTTTTTTATTAATAATGAGAAATATCTTTGCAACTCAGCTCAATAGGATCACCGGAGGAAAGAGTTGAACAGAGAAAACCTCTGGGATTGCCCCAAAAAATAGAATAGAAAGGTTGTCATTAAATCTTACAAACTTCCCATTATACATATGGGGTAATGCATGAGAAATTTATAGTCCACCCTATTTACAATGCTATATAAATTTGACATTACAATATTTTGTATCTCCATTTAGTCCAATGAACCAATTGGATCTGCCCTACCCTTGATTGTCTCAAGTATTGCCTCGTAGTCTGACTCACAAACCTTCCAAAGAGTTTTATTATGCGGTCTTCCCCCATATATGATCAAGTGGACATTTGATGCAATGACGAGGTTTGAATAATGAAGAATCTTTCTATGTGTCTCCCAATCCTTGAACAACCACAACCTAGGGTTCTTCATAGCATACCATCTAAGCCATGTACGAGTTACAACCACTACTCCTATAGGTTATTCTAATTCTTCACCATCAATAATCGAGTGATCCAATTTCTTTTTTTCCTCAACACAATGACACAAATAATAATATGTCCCTTCTTCATTGTCTTCAGGTGCAATAACAGCAAAAATATGGCCTGTAATGATATAAACATAATGAGGACATTAGTTTACTAAATATTTATGATAAAGTACTAAATTTGAGATTATTTGTATGTGGAAAATTTTACCTAGTTGTACTAGATCAGATAAGTGATCAAAGTCAATGGATGATTCCATTTTTGTCAATTGTAGTGATTCATGGGGATGATAGGAGGCAAGTGGACTCAAAATATGTGTATACCATTCATCAACCCATTACTTTGACTCACACCCATCCCAATCTTCATCTACACATGATGAACAAAAGCATGCCATATGTCATGTGTGGATACTCCATGAACCTGCATTACAACTTCTAAAAGAGTGTAGCTCACTCGATCCTGTCAATGTACAAAAATAATCATATGGTGCAATGTTAGTTTCATCCATCAACCAAAAAAATCTATGAACCATAGACTCACCTTCATTACCTGGACCCATTGTAGCATTACAGCACTAGACAATACATCCCGCATTTGACAATGTTGCTTTCTCTTTGTACTTTATTTCTTCACGTGCTAAGGCTCTTTTAATACATGCACCTGCACCATCATGCTCTCCCTTTCCATGACCGACGTCTGTGAAATTCCACATATATTGAATTCTAATAATCTTATGCATCCTACACAACCAATAAAACATCCAAGAATTCTTGAATTATGATGCACAATTATCTAACCATATGATATGTCGATGATATTTTATGCCCCTATTTTCCAAATGACCATAAAATAGTTGAAAAAAATCATGTACAAACTCTATAGAATGTGAGTGATCATCATTGATATAAAAATGATACTCCCTCAATATCTTCCTTTTCTCCTCTGTACTGTCTAGTGCATGCATGAATGCTATATGAACAAATATAGCAACCTGTTGAGAGCTGTAATACTTTGCTTGCACCTCATTCTATGATTGTAGTGTGTAGTTCTTTGCAAATTCCACAACTAAAATAATGGTATCAAGTGGGAAGGTGTCCTTGCACAATTTGAATTGCATATCCAACCATCGTGCTCTATGTGTATGCCTTGCATACTCATAAATAATTTGTTTACAAAAAATTTCCATGAACTGATACACTAGAATTTTTTCAATTACTAAATCACATCTTTTAGCCTCTTTTCCATCTTTTAGATTGTATGTCATGGTCTTATAGTTTCCAAATTCCACTATTTCATTACCAATTGCATGTGTACTCTCCATATGTTGACAAATTGGAAAATGTCACAAACCTCTGCAATCTATGCATGTACCATTCAAGCATGAGAGCTTGTAAAATTGTTGGCCATTCACTCTTTCACATAAAATGGTAGATATTAATTCCCTTGAAGATCTAGGTGGGATATTTATGTTACAATCTTGCAAAACATTGTTAGAGTGCAAATCTACACATATATTCCTATAAACTTCAAAATGGTTAGAAAATTCAATATGTACCCTACAAAAACAAGTTGTGCATGTGTGATTTATCTTCACATAAAAAGGTTTACACATTTCAAAATATCTCTGACTAATTTTAATTTGAGGATACATATGCATAAATTTTGTAAAGAATTGTGTCTGAGTTGAATCCAAAAAAATGTTTTGGATGTCGAACATGAATTTGACTACCAATCCTCCTTCTTACAACATCTCTTTGATTAGGGAGATACCTGTGTGTTATTCTTCCAAAATTCTTCAATCAAGGATTTTAAAGCTTCAACAATTGCTTTATCTTTTCATAGTAGTCTACTAGAAAATGCCCATAACTCATTTCTATTTGGATCTTCCACTCTTTGACACCTTCCCAAGGCTCTCATTAGAGACTTTCTACTTATTTTCAATGTTTTTCTCATCTTTCTAATGAGTCAAGATTTCTTCATTTGAGTGCTTACTATCATTGATGTAAGTACACGTCATGTGACATTACTATCTTTTGTGCATGATGTAGAACCCACACTCTCATATGCAGTCATTAGATTCTTTACAATAGATTTTTCACTTGACTCATCCATCATTCTTAGCCCAAGAATCTTCATGATGGGCCTAAATTTCAGATTTCTCATCATTTCAACAAATAGTTGACATTTTCCTATCATATTTAAATTCTCAAAAAATGATCTCCAAATACAATTAGCATTTCTTTGACAAGTATGCTTGGGAATCTTGTTAGGAATTGCTTACAAAATGTTAGTATCAATATCAATCAAATATTTTGGATTTCTATAAATAATTCTAGGAGCATCAAAAACATTACGTGTGAATTGTGTACCTTCTTGAGTGCCTTCAACATGAGATGATGTTGTGCCTACACCTTGGGATGTAGACAATGGTGTTCCTTTAACATGATACAAGGGGGTACGTACACCTTGGGATGTAGACAATGGTGTGCCTTCAACATGATACAAGGGTGTGCCCACACCTTCAAAAATAGACAATGGTGTGCCTTCAACATGATACAATGGTGTGCCTCCAACATTGGATGATGATGTCTCTTCAACTTGGGAACTCATAGATGATGTGCCCACATCTTCATAATTCAATTGTCTTGTTGCACACAAGTTTCTCATTCATTGTCTTTTTATTTCCAATTCCAATTCTCTCTCACTTTTTATTGATGTTTCATGTTCCTCATCCAAAGAAAAATATTCTTCTATGGTATCCAATTTTTTTCGTTCATGAAGTTGTCTCATTATTTCCATTTTCTTCTCTTTGTCTCTTTCATGCTCTTCCAGTGTTAAAGTCTTTGCTCATTTCCTTGGCATGATGATGATTTCTACATATGAATTGATTACAATTTTAAAAATATAATATAAATGTAAAATAATAAGTCAAATTATAATATAAACCTCTTACAATATGACAAATTATAATATAAATTTATTATAATTATATCAAATTATGTATTGAACAAGTCTATATCATACCAATTATAAACCAAAACACTCTTTATTCACATTTGACATGTAAAAAATAAAAAACTTACCTCAATCGATAAATTTTGGTGATAACGGTTGACTTTCACAATTTGATGTTGATTTTTAAACAAAAAGATGGTGAAAATTCATAGAATATGCTTCTTTGTCACTATCAACACCATGAAAAGAAAATATTTGAAGGATAACATGCAGAACTCAAACAACATACAGAAAAAGTGGGCCTCTTTCACGAGATCCTTGGCAAAGAAGACCGTTTATTTTAGTCTTCCATAGCGTGAGCGTGCTATAGCACGTGCACCCTATGCAAAATGAGAGAGAGAGAGAGAGAGAGAGAGAGAGAGAGAGAGAGAGAGAGAGAGAGAGAGAGAGAGAGATAAGGGGGGAGAGAGGGTGATGAAAAGTCATAGATTTCAATAGGGTGCATGCCCTATAGGGTGAGCAGACTATTGAAATCTATGACTTCCATAGGGCACACGCCCTATGGAAGTCATAGATTTCATTAGTGTGCTTTCCCTATAGGGTGCACATGCTTTGTAAGGCATTGTAATTTACCAATCCTAAGGCTTGGATTTTCCTTGGAGATCCAACCCAAAGGCTTGGACAATTCAAATAGGCTTGAGACGTGTTTTCCAACAGACATACAAAAAAATGACATCTTTTTTTGTGTGCTCCTTGTTAGGTTTACTCATGGCTCAAGAATGTAAAAATCAAACGATGTGATATTGCAGATCTCTCTATTAGCTATCGAAGCATATAATTTATTTTGAATTCTGATTATGTTAAATTTTTCATCTTTAATTTCTTTTGTGTGTGTGTCTATTTTTTGTAAAAAACCAACGTGTAGTATTTTGGGCATAGATTTTGGCTCGTTCATCGAATTTTGCAACAAGTCACATTTTTAGAAACTAGACTCCCTTCTACACACTTTAAAAAATAGAAAATTTGATTTTCGATTAGTTTTAAATGATTTCTAGGGGGAGCACACAAAAATTTCATGTTTTTAGGATGTGTGCACTTCGTAAATTCATTAAAAATTATACATTCATCAAAAAATTACCAAAAAATTCTGGGATAAACTATGTGGTGTTAGCTAACTTCTCACTAGAGTGATTAAAAAAATTCAAAAAAAAAGTTAACATTTTAGGGGGAGCACACCAGATGCTATGTTATGTTTTTTTCACAAAAAATAAGACCATTTTTTGTGCTCCCCCTTTTTGAGGCCCTTAATCTGCACCATTTTCAAAATAAGTTAGTGGTTTAGGAACTAGATTTAGAGTATTACAACTCTTGTTTTTGTCGCATTTTAAAATTTTGAGTCTAACTATCTTCAATTTCTTGTTGAAGTTTAGAGTTTGCTGATTTTAGGAAAAAAGTGGCATCTTATACCCCCTTTTTGGTCCCCCATCTTTGTGCACTTACCCAAGAAGTCATCTAGGATGTCATCTAGCATATCAAAATCATCCTTTGAGAAGACCTTGTTGAATGCGTCAAATCGTTGAAGGAAAAAAATTAACATTGAGGCATTCATATCGAGTTCACCAAAATTTAGAGTAGGAGATTTTTGACCTTTAGGATATAAAGACCCCAAAGAGAAAATGTACCTTGCGCTACCTCTCTTCTACTAGAGCTCTGGTGAGCTATGGTGATCAAGACAACTAATTGATAAAATAAAGTTTAAGACTCTAAAGGAAATGCAAAGTGATATAAAGGAACTAGATAAGTTGAACTATACTAATAGGATTATCAATTTAGTGTCAAAGCTAAAATGTTTAAATAACTAATAGATATAGAAAGCTAGAAATATTTTGACTAAAAAAGCCAAAAGTATAAATAATAAGCTATATACTATGAAGCTAGCAAGCTCTCAACCTCGACGGACACCAGCATACCATGGGGATGTCTGTGGGCCACATTGTCATCCATACGGCCAGAAATAGCAAAGGAATTTCAATTGATTCCTACACAAACCTTTTCACTCTTTGAACCTATTTGTCAGCTACAAACACATAAGCAAGGAAAATTTTTGGGGCTATATAGGTGCTTGTTACAATCAAACCATCATATGGGTGTTTCAACCTCAATAGACAGTCAAGTAGAAAGATTGGGATAAATCAATAAATAATAAGGTGCTAGAAAAAACCCTCTCTTAAAGGAGGCAAAGCCCTGTTATGTGAGACATCCAAATAGAAACCAACCCATCTTAATGGAGGAAAACCCATATTACATAAAATGAGAGATATTTAAAAGTAATAAGGAAAGCCCCTATTACATAAAGATCATTATACAAATAAAGAATGCTTATAACTGATAAACAAAGTAATAGACATGTAGATAAGAGAGAAGAGGTAGTATTATGTACCATAGACCTCTCTTATGTGATGATAGCTTTGTATGCATAAAGGAGAATAGTAGGCCATAATGAGATAGAGTATGAATTTCAATAGTGCTTTTCTTTGGAGATCACAATGAGAGCTGGGAGTGAAAGAGTTGCCAAAGAGTCCAAGAAATGAGGATGATGGAGGGTTTTGTTGCTCAAAGTTGGCAATTGTAGCCATTTCAAACACATTGAAGATAAGGGACACGCATCAAAAGTAATCTAATATGAAATATGCTCTTTTGGAATATGATTTTTGTCATAAATACACCAAACTTAATTCTCATGTGTCATAGATTTATAGGTTGCAATTTTCTCGACACTACAATACCTAGAAAAGATTATTTATGCTTCTTGTTCCTAGCTCCCCTATGCTCTAATACCATGTAAAAATTATAGTGATCCTACAAAATAGATCATGGATCTATTTGGAAAAGAGAATAAAAACATACAAATTAATTAAAATAGAAAATATATGTGAATAGAATGAAATCTTGTTCATTTACAATTGAAAAGAAAAATTTATACAAAGAGAACTAATGCATGAGCATAACTAATGTATAGATTGTTAGAACAAAACTAGAAGAGGTAGAGTGAGTTAAACATGATAAGTCCTTGGCTCACTTAAACATTAGCACCAAATCATGGAGAAGCTAAAAGTTAGTTGAGCCAATAGTTGAACAAACAAAAGAATCAAATATTTTGAATTAGACTATAAAATATAGAGAAAAAATGTTTCTACATTTTTCAGAGTATTTTCTCTTTTCTTGGTCTCTATTTTCTTTGGGTTTGTTATTTTCTCTTTCCTTGGTCTCTATTTTCTTTGGGTTTGTTATATTCTTTTTTTTATCGATAAGGGGCCAAAGCCAATGGATTTCTATTAATCATATTATGTTTTAAAAGATAATAGGTTAAGGGAAGAAGAATCTACAATTAAAGTATCGATGTAGGGGCATCCAAGGTTAAGGCAGGGGCATTCTGTGTCCTCAATGAAATTGCATGGAGTGTTGGTATTTTGGCTGGTGTTACTCAGTTGTAGCCTTGACTGACGGTCTTGATCATTGAAGGAAGCTCAGTCACTAAAGGAACTCGGTAGTCTCTAGTGCTTGGTGAAGTGTTACTCGGTCATGCCTGCGGTGTTCGGTCGACACTGGTGCTCGGCGATGCCTGGTGTGCTCGGTTAATTTATTGTCGCTCGGTAGTTCTGGTTTACCGACTGGAATTCTGTGTGATTTGTTGAGCTGACTTGGTGCATTTATTGTTGGTAGCTATTGTTATAGGCCAATATGCTGAATTAAATGTTTGTATACATTTGTAAGCTGACTTGTATGGCATTTAATTATTTGTTTGGGAGATTTAAGGGTTTCATCTTGCCGACTTGTGGCTGATGACTAGTATTTAAGGAGTGTTTGGGTAGATGTTTAAGGGGAACTTGGTAGATCAGGAAGGAACAAAGAAGTTCATGACTTAAAAATTTAGTGAGTCAGATCTGAGGTCCTGAAGTTGAAGTTGGCAAAGTTATGGAAAAGTTCTTGATGATCTTGCAGATCATATTATAATCTGATAGTTATTTTTAGCAGAGCTGGGGGTTTGCATACTTGGAGACAAGGAGATTTATTGGAGGCTTGCAAGCTCAAGTTTAGATCTACCTTAGGGTTTCCATCAGCTTCTAATTGTCTTTAGAGATGAACTAGCTGAGATTGTATTGGATCTATTTGTAGATCTTGCAAAATTATTTTTTGATTGTAATTGGCCCTAACTCGAAAGGCCTTATAATCGGGCATGCTAATGAAAATCAGTGTTAAAAAATTACTTTGTGTTGCATTTTTTATTATTCCCCTGTGTAATTATATTGGTTGCAAGGATTAGACTATCCTTAATTGGATCCATCATCCTTGACTGCATCGGGTGGTATCAGAGCGAGAGTTTGATCTTGTTGAAGTAGAAGGTTGACCTAGCAAGGTTGATCTTGTGAAGTTGATCTTGTTGGAAAATAGATTATGCACAATCTGGATTGTAGATCTGAAGGACTGAACTTGTGGAATTGTGCCCTAGTTGTTTACAAGATTGCAAGTTGAGATCTGACTTGTTTACAACTTGGAAATTGTCACAAGGTGGTCGGTGAGGGTTTGTTGCAGAGGGTTTCTCTTATCTTTAAGAATGCCTCCAAGAAGATTCAACCCTAGAGTTATTCTGATCTTTGTGATACTGTTGAATCCTGGATCATAGAGAAAGTGAAATCAGATTTAAGATCTGAGATGGAATTGATGAAGAATGACATGGTCACCAAGATCATGAGAACTATTGTTGGTATACCTCAGAATGTTGGTACTAAGGATGGATATGAAGAAGTTGTTGAAGCATTTGAAATTGTTAGATCTAGTGTTGATGACCGGAGGAAAAGATCTGGTGAAGACAGAACTGCTCAGTTTAGTAATTACCGAATGGAAGTTTCTACTTTCTCTGGTACTTTGAAGCCCAACAATCTAATTGATTGGATTGGTGAGCTTGAAGATTTCTTTGAGCTAGAAGAAATTGAAGATCCTCTTTGGGTGAGATTAGCAAAGACAAAGTTGAAAGGACATGCTGCTCTTTGGTGGAAAGAACTACAAAGAGACCAAGAAGATGAAGGTGAAACAAAGATCAATCAGTGGAGATTGATGGTGACTAAGTTGAAAGCTAAGTTCATACCTATTGACTATGAGCTTGACTTGTTTAAAAATTTGCAGAATCTGAAACATAAGGATTTGTCTATTGAACATTATACTGAGGAGTTCTACAAACTTAGTATTCGATCTAGAAATTAAGAGCTTGGTAAGGAAAAGTTAGCTTAGTATGTGAATGGTCTAAGATTCAATATTTAGGATGAGCTTGGTATGCTGAAGATTGATTCTGTTGAAGATGCTTATCAATATGCTCTGAAGGCAGAAGATAAGTTGAAGAGGAAACAACCTAATAACTCCTGAGGGAAGGAAAAGATTGATCACTTGGTGAAGGATAAACTGACCGATGCAGAAGATGAATAGAAACTTGTGGAGCCAAAGAAGAAGATGGGTAGAGTTATCTTTAAGGGTACTTTCTATAACTATGGAGAGGAAGGACATCATTCTTTTGAGTGTACATAGAAGAAGGTTGACTGATGAACTGTTGTGATGAATGAGAACATTCAAAATGAACCTGAATTAGAGAACTTGTTGCTTCAACAAACATTGCTCAGTACAAAGGATGGACCTTGTCAGAGGAGTAACTTGTTTAGGACCCGATGCAAATCTGAAGGTAAACTCTATGATGTTATTGTTGATAGTGGAAGTACTGATAACCTTGTTGTTGAGGACCTGGTTCAGAAACTTGGTTTGAATAGAATGAAGCATCCTTGTCCTTATAGGCTTGGCTGGTTACAAGATGTTCATGCTTTGGAAATTAGAGAGCAATGCTTCATTGATGTTTAGATTGGCTAGTACAAGGATCTTGTGCTTTGTGACATTATGAAGATGAATAGTTATGATATATTGCTCGGTAGACCTTGGCAGTATGATTGCAGAGCTATTTATGACTATGTCTAGAATGTGTTTACTATTGAGAAGGATGACATGAAGTTTTCACTGATGCCTTTGATGGATACAATGCTTAGTAGGAGAATCTTGAGTATTGTTAGCCAAGTGGAGATTATGGATCTAGATAAAATGAATGATCAGTATGGAGAACATACTTGTACATTGTCAAGAAAAGACTTGAAGAGATAGAGGAAATTGAAGTGGAAGAATTTGCAAGTAGAAAAGGTGGAGGACTTGTATGTGAAGAACCAGTTTAGGATTTATGTGTTGAATCTTGGAAGATGTTCTTCTCACATATGAACATCTTTTTGAACCTAGGGTTTCTGATGTAGGGGCATCCAACGTTAAGGTAGAGGCATTCTATGTCCTCGGTGAAACTACATGGAGTGTTGGTATTTTGGCCGGTGTTATTTGGTTGCAGCCTTGACTGACGGTCTCAGTCATTGAAGGAAGTTTGGTCATTAAAGGAACTTGCTAGTCTGTGGTGCTTGGTGAAGTGTTACTTAGTCATGCCTGTAGTGATCATTTGACACTGGTGCTCGATGATGTCTGGCATGCTCGGTTAATTTATTGTCACTCAGTAGTTCTGGTTTACCGACTAGAGTTCTGTGTGATTTGTTGAGCTGACTTGGTGCATTTATTTTTGGTAGTTATTGTTATAGGCCGACATGCTGAATTAAATATTTGTATACATTTGTAAGCTGACTTTTATGGCATTTAATTATTTGTTTGGGTGAGTTAAGGGTTTCATCTTTTCGACTTATGGATGATGACTAGTATTTAAGGAGTGTTTGGGTAGATGTTTAAGGGGAACTTGGTAGATCAGGAAGGAGCAGAGAAGTTCATGACTTGAAGTGAGTCAGATCTGAGGTTCTAAAGTTGAAGTTGGTGAAGTTGTGGAAAAGTTCTTGATGATCTTGCATATTAGATTGTAATCTGATAGTTGTTTGTAGCAGAGCTAGGGTTTTGCATACTTGTAGACAAGAAGATTTCTTGGAGGCTTGCGAGCTCAAGTTTAGATCTTCCTTAGGGTTTCCATTAGCTTCTAATTATCTTCAGAGCTGAATTAGCTAATATTGTATTGGATCTATTTATAGATATTGCAGAATTATTTTCTGATTGTAATTGGCCCTAACCCAGAAGGCCTTACACTCGGGCATGTTAATGAAAATCACTATTAAACAATTACTTTGTGTTGCATTATTGAGTATTCCACTATGTAATCCTATTGGTTGCAAGGATTGGACTGCCCTTAATTGGATCCACCATCCTTGACTACATCAAGTATCAGGGGTACCTCAAAAGAATGAGAAACATTGCTCATTACCTCCACAAACACCCAAAAAAATTCTAAAAATCCCACTTAACTATACTAAAAATATACTGAAACTATCACATATGAAATAAAAAGGAAGGCAGATAAAGGAACAATGCACCATTTCTAATCCGAGGTAGAGGTTAAGTCCTACTCTAAGCTATTGGATGAGGAGTCATGCCTATCCTCTTCCTCATTTTGGGAGCCAGAGATGTTTCCCTGGTCCATGAATTCTTCCTCTAAAGACTTACGTTCATTGTCATCCTCTTCCTCTTCATTAGCACCACCATCCTCTTCATCAGTTGCATCCTCTTCTTCCTCATCTGAATCCGTTGCTTCATTCTCAGCCTCATCTGACTCATCCTCCTCATCCTTAGAAGCATCTGAGGATTCTTCACGCTTAAGCCTATCCATTTTCTCATCATATCTATACTGGTATACCCAATCTAGATCTTTGTCCAATTCATCCATGTATGGAGAATCCAAACCTTCTTCTATACCCAAGAATTTGGTAAGAAATTTCAGCCCCTTCTTCATCTTTGAAAGCCTAAGTTGTTGGTATTCCCATTCCCATCCCCAAAGGATGAAGAAGCTCCTAGGTGGACCTCCATAAAAATTGTGTTTAGTGTTAGTACCCAGTCCAGGGAAGGGGGAGCCAGCAGTCATTATTATTGGGAGATCCCATGGAAAAGAAGTGTTCAAATCTTCATCAATGCCCACAATGGCATTATGTAGACCTAAGAGATACCTACCATCAAAGAGGCACACATAGATTTCCTCTGCTAGGAGTTTGTGAGCACCAGCTAGTAGGATGCTTGCCAAGAAACCAGAACATATATCCATATTAACTCTGAATCTGTGATTGGTGAGAAGAAAATTGGTGCCCAAGATTTCCTTCACCACATGTAAGACTACTCTTTGGTGGAATCTTCAAACTTCCTTCAATTTATCAACATAAATAGGAGAATCAAAGGCTATTTTCTCCACATTCACTTTCAGTTTGATGGGCGAGTCCATTTTAGAAGAGAAAGAAAGAGCTTACAAAGTGAAATTTCAGTCTGGCTATAAAGAAATGTGTTGGTTCCTGTAATACCCCAAAAATGGGCTAAAGGTTCATTAATCTCCTATATCGACATATCAAACGAAATTGACATCAAAGTCCTAACCTAAGGCACATCTGAACATCATCGAATCCTAGTTGATTATCATAAATTCTGCATCGGGGAATATTCCATATTCCTAATCATCTTAATTATCTTTAATTTAATGATTATTTGGCGATAAATCCTATTTATCCTAAAGTTTGATTAATTGAATATTTTCAATATTTAATTAATTAGATTTAATTTTGCCACTTAATTATTAAATTGAAGTTAATTCTATTTATTCCTAAATTATTCTTATTTAAATTTGACAATAAATCAAAATTCCTATCATTAATTGTTTAAATTCTTATTTAATTAATTAAAGTAAGTTGTCAATTTTTAATAATATTGTTTTTGAATAAAAGTTTGAAAAATGATTGATTAACCCATAAATCAATGGTTTTATTTTTCAAAATCAGTTAAGTTAGAAATAAATCACCTTATTATTAAATTAATTCATAAATAAAACATGCACAATCAGAAAAGCAGACAACTATCAATTATCAATTAAATCTAAACTCTATTTTGAGTTAAACTCTTCTTTTGCATATTTTTATGGGTCAATTATCCTTTATTTAAAAAAATAACTCAAAAATCAACCTGAGTTATTTGAGTGATTTATGGCTTTTTTTATGCACCTCCAAAGCCCTAGATTTTTATAAATTAAGGCTTCAGCTCTTCATTATCGATAAATCCACAGAATCCACAGAATTTGCATACTTACTTTGGCGAATTGACATTAGAGGAATCATCAAGCTTCTTGCGAATCAGCATTTTGTGAGATCAATCTTGTTTTCAATTCATTCTAGTTTCATATTTCATATCATTGTTAGCTTAATTTGCATATCATAGATAAATTTCATCTAGCTTAGAACTCATATCCAGATTTTTCATTCTTATTGCATAGAAAACCCAAAAATATAGATTAATTTGCATTCATTACTTCATTTATATCTTGTATTCAAATCCTTCATTTAGGTTTCGTCAAGGTCACTGATCTCGATAACAATCTGAGAACATCATACTCGCACGTATTAGAAGGCAGTGAATTGCTTGGTTAGTTTTGTTGGAAATATAGATGGAGTAACTAAGAGGGGGGGTGAATCAGTTAACCATAAAAATATTACCACAGATCCCTTAGATGTCTTAATAAATCATTTGCTGTTGTTACTCGGTAAACATACAGAGCAATGTTGAAACTTGGTTATTGTAGTGAGTATTAATTATAACTATTCTTAAGTATTCATCAGTGATTAACATACATGCATAAAGAAAATAACATGAACACAAGAGATGCTAGATTTAACGTGGAAACCCAATATCAGAAAAACCACCAATGTAACTAGTTACTATTTTTCACTCTTCTAAATTGAGCCCTGTTAGGAGCCAACCTGGTTAAAGGTTACAAAACACACTGTTAGGTGTGACCTTGTTAGAGGATTTAATCAGCTTGTTAGGAGTGGCCTTGTAAGAGGTCTTTGAAACAATTCAATAGAACTATCACCTTGTTAGAGGATTTACAAAATGGCTATTAAACCAACTCTGTTAAGATATTTTGAAATCATTGCTACAATGGTAAGAAAGTAACAATGAAGTGACCTGAATAATGATGCGACTAAATTACTAATTACAGATCTCTATTCTACTTTACTAGATCCTTCCTGATCAAATATATCTCTACTGCTCCTGAAGGATATCTAATCATCCTTCAAAATTCGCTCACACTTTCCTTCTTTTCCACTTGCACACTTTTAATTCACAACTTGACCTTCTATATATACCATTCAGATTGTTCATTCAGATTGTCAAGTCGGCACTAATAATCATTACAAACATTACTAATCATTACAATAGTCAGCTGGAATAAACAAACTTTATTCCTCAAATTAACAAAAATCTTTACTGGGCCGACCTTGCTCGGTAAACACTAATCCTAAAAAGATTTCCTTCGGTGACCGAGTGAACTCGGTAAACACTATGAATTCTACAACATCCTTTGGAGATCGAGAGATCTTGGTAGACACTAAAAACCGCCTACTAATCGACTAAGCTCTGTAGACACTAAAAACTGCCTACTGACCGACTGAGCTCAGTAGACACACATAACTACTTTGCTGACTGACTGAGCAAGATAAATGATATGAAATTTGTGTGACATCAAAGACAACACACAATTAATCCAACAATCTCCTTTAGACAATTGTATCCAACAATCTCCCTCTTTGGCATTGATGGAAACACAACATGTCATAGCACAATGAAATTTCACAGAAAACATAGAGTAAGGAACATATCCTTAGCTTCATTCTGATTCTCATCTATGAGAACTCCCTCTTAGAAATCTTAAGAAATTTCTTGAAATATGATAGCAAACTCTCCCTCTTTCACATCACATGCCAAAGACAACACATAATAGGTGAATAGCAATGTACCTTGAGTACTGATTCATATGCAATGATTCCTTGACTAAGCTGCATCAACTGACTGATCTTCAATATGCTCTGGTTGATGCATCACTAAAACTTTATTTAGTGAGCCTCAGATAGGGGAATGACCCCTAACTTACCTCTTAGATACAAGAATGCATCCTTAGGTAGTGGCTTGGTGAATATATCTGCAATCTGTTCTTTTGTATGAATATATTCCAATCTGATTTACTTGTCCTACACCAATTCTCTGACAAAGTGATATTTTATAGCAATGTGCTTGGTTTTGGAATGCATTATTGGATTCTTTGAAATATTTATTGCACTTGCATTATCACAAAATATAACAACTGGTTCTTTGATCTCAACCTTCATGCCTTCCAATAACTATTTAAACCAAACAATATTAGAGTAGTTTACTACTACAACAACATATTCTGCTTTTGCTGTGGATTGGGATGTGCAATTTTTCTTTTTACTAGTCCAAGATACCAACCTCTTGCCAAGAAAGAATGCTCCACCACTTGTACTCTTTCTGTCATCAATGTTTCCTGCCCAATCAGCATCAGTAAACACTTTTAAGTCTAGATTGCCTCCAAATTTATACCACAAGCCATAATCTTCAGTTCCTTTCAAGTACCTCAAGATTCTTTTGATTTCCATCATATGATTTTCTCTAGGTTTTGCTAAGAATATTGCTACTATACCAACCGCTAAGGCAATATCAGGCCTTGTATGAACTACATACTATAATTTTCCAATCATTGATCTGTATAAGGTCCGATCTACTTCTTTTGAATCATCATCTTTGGTAAGCTTCAGTCTAGTACACATGGGGGTACCAACTGGTTTTGCATCTTCCATACCAAACTTCTTAAGTATTTCCTTGATGTATTTAGACTGAGTAATGTAGATACCATTCTTGCTCTACTAAATTTGAAGACCAACAAAGAACTTTATTTGACCAAACATAGACATTTCAAATTCTTTGTTCATTTGCTCTGAAATTTTTTTTCACTGATCATCATCACCTGTAAACATAGTATCATCCACAAATATTTCTGCCAAAACAATTTTGTTATCTGGTCCTTCCTTGATGTACAAACTACTATTATCATTAGCTCTTTTGAAACCAATCTGAATAAGATAGTTATGTAATCTTACATACCATGCTCTAGGGGCTTGTTTCAGACTATACAATGCTTTGTGTAACTTGCAGACCATATTCCTTTTGTCTGGATCAATAAAACCTTTAGGTTGCTCAATGTAGACTTCTTCATCAAGAATACCATTGAGAAATGCAGATTTTACATCCATCTGATATACCTTAAATCTTTTATGTGTTGCATATGCAAGTAGAGTTCTTACACCTTCTAATCTTGCAACAGGAGCAAAAGTCTCACCATAATCTATGCCCTCTTCTTGAGAATATCCTTTACATACCAATCTAGCTTTGTTTCTTGATACTTGACCATCTTCATTCAACTTATTTCTGAATACCCATTTTGTTCCAATTACATTTTTATGTTTAGGCCTAGGTACAAGAGTTCATGTTTTGTTCTTCTCTATTTGTTTTATTTCTTCATTCATAGCCTCAATCCAACTTTCATTTTCTAATGCATCTTTGACATTTCTAGGTTCAAAATCAGCAAGTAAACATGTACCTTTTAGTTTACTTCTTGTCATAGTACCATCTGATTTGTCTCCAATAATCTGATCTGGTGTATGATGCCTCCTAACATATTTGGCCAACATAGGTTCCTTGCCTCTTGAATGAGTTACATTGTCATCTTCTTGAATTTCATCTTCAGGTTCAGGTTGCTTGGGCTCGGTAGATATTTTCTCGATAGCTTCAGACTGAGACTTGGGTCCTTGTGACTCGGTTTGAACTTCTTCTTGTGACTTAGTTACTGTACGGGGCTTGGTAGGTGCAGTCTCCTTATTGACAGATGTGTCTGGTAATGTATCAAGTTCAATGTAAACAAATCTCATGTAATCCTCTGGTTCCTTTTTGCTTTCTTCTTCAGTCTTTTCTGCAAACTCATCAACTTTCATATGTGCACTTTCTATGATTTTGTGAGTAGACAAATTCAAACATCTATATGCCTTACTTTTGCAAGAATATCCCAAGAATATTCCTTCATCACTTTTCACATCAAATTTGCCTTTTCTAGATTCTTTTAAGATGTAACATTTACTACCAAATACTTTCAGGTAACTTACATTGGGTTTATAGCCATACCATAACTCATAAGGAGTTTTGAATGTGTCTTTCTTCAACTATACTTGGTTTAAGGTATGAACTGCAGTGCTAATAGCTTCCTTCCAGTATTTTAGAGCAATGTTCTTTTCAATCATTAGAGTTCTTGCACAATCCATGATAGATCTATTCCTCCTTTCAGCTATTCCATTTTGGTCAGGAGTTCTTGGGGCTGATACCTGTCTTTTGATTCCTCTTTCAATGCAAAAATTATTGAATTCATGGGAGATGAATTCACCACCTTTGTCTGATCTTAAGCACTTCATTCTTTTCCCTGTTTCCTTTTCTACTCTTGCCAAATACCATTTGAATTTCTCAAATGCTTATGACTTTTCTCTTAGATACATAACAGTCATCATTCTAGAGTAGTCATCAACAAAGAGAATAAAGAATTTTTCTCCAGTATAGCTCTCAATTCCAATAGGTCCACATAAATCAGTATGCACAATTTCCAAAATATCTTCAGACTGATAGTTTTTACTTTTAAAGCTAGTCTTTCCCATTTTTCCAATCTGACAATTCTTGCATAGACCAACATCAGGTTTCTTCAAAGTAGGAATGCCTCTTACTTTCTTGAATTTTCTTATTTTCACCATGTTATCAAAATTTACATGACATAACCTTTTGTGCCGTAACCAACTTTCTTCAATTTGAGCAATAAAACATGAGCATTCACCAAGATCAAGATAAAACAAGTTACCTTTGGTTTGTTTGCCTGATCCAATCAGTTTTCCCTTGTCATCTAGCAGTCTTGCTTTGCCATGCATGAATTCAACCTTGAATCCAATGTCAATGTGCTACACTTAGAAGATTATGCTTTAGTCCTTCAACCCAATATGCATTATCACATATAAGTTCTTTGGTTAATGATATTCACCCTCTTCCTTTTATGTAACAAAGTTCATTGTTTCCAAACCTTACATTACCACCATCATAGTCTTCAAGGTGTTCAAACTTTGTTTTGTCACCAGTCATATGATGTGAACATTCATTGTCTATGATCCATGTATCATTTTTTCTTATATGAGAGATAAGTGCCATCTCATCTTCATCATCATCAGATTCATCTTTTACAGCAATGAAGACAATTTCTTCTTCACTATCATTAGAATCCTTAGCCAAAAAACATATTTTCTTACCTTTATCCTTGAATGATTTGAAATTCTTCTTGCCATTGTACTTGTGACCTTTCTTCTCATCCTTGCTTTTCTTTTTTGGGCACCTAGCTGCAATATAACCAATTTCTTCACATGAAAAATAGATTAAGGTAGTTTTACCTTTGTATTTACCTTTGCCTCTAGTATATTTCTTTGCAAGTAATGCTTCAATAACTTCAAGATCACTATCAGAACTTTTCTCTGATTCTTCTTCACTCTCTGACTGGATTTTCTTGCCCTTCTTAAGTGAAAGTTTGGCCTCAAATGTTGATTCAATATTTTTGGAAGTTGGAACATAGTTGTCATAGTTATCCAACTCAAAGGCTGTCAATCTTCCCACTAAAGTATCCAAAGTTATATTGTGATTTTCTTCACATCTTCTTTCTTGAATAGCATATACTCTTATTGCATAGATAGGAAGTAATGTTCTGAGAACCTTACTTATAACAGTTTCATCATCAATTTTTCCTCCAGAAGCTCTGATTGCACTAAGACTTGCCTTGATCCTTTCAACATATTTTGCAATGTTTTCATTTTCTCTCATTTTCATCTGATCAAACTGTCCTCTTAGGCTTTCTTCTTTGGCTCTCTTCACATTTTCATCAATGCCATAAATTTTCTTTAGCTTGGTCCACATTGTATAAGCAATTGTGCAGTCTTTGATCTCATCAAATTCTTCATAGCTAAGATCTGATGCAATGTCTATCATCATGGTGTTATGGTTCTTTTTCTCTGCAATGTCTTCAATAGTTAATGTGCCAGTAGGAGCTGTATATTCTTGATCAATATATTTACATCTTGAATCACCAATGGAAGCCAGATGAAGTCTCATGAGACCTTGCCATGCTGAAAAGTTATCTCTGTTAAGCCTTGCAATTTCTCTCTTGTAAGACATCCTAATCTTTAGCTTAGGTCCTTGAAACCCTTCCTGCAAGCACCAAAAGCTCTGATACTAATTGTCAGAAATAGAGATGCAGTAACTGAGAGGGGGGGTGAATCAGTTAACCACAAAAATATTACCATAGATCCCTTAGATGTCTTAATAAATCATTTGCTACTGCTACTTGGTAAACATATAGAGAAATGTTGAAACTTGGTTATTGTAGTGAGTATTAATTATAATTATTCTTAAGTACTCATCAGTGATTAACATGCATGCATAAAGAAAATAACATGAACACAAGAGACGCTAGATTTAACATGAAAACCTAATATGGAAAAAACCACCAATGTAACTAGTTATTGTTTTTCACTCTTCTGAAGTGAGCCCTATTAGGAGCCAACCCAGTTAAAGGTTACAAAACACACTGTTAGGTGTGACCTTGTTAGAGGATTTAATCACCCTGTTAGGAGTGGCCTTGTAAGAGGTCTTTGAAACAATTCAATAGAACTATCACCTTGTTAGAGGATTTACAAAATGGCTATTAAACCAACTCTGTTAAGAGATTTTGAAATCACTGCTACAATGGTAAGAAAGTAACTATGAAGTGACCTAAATAATGATGCAACTAAATTGCTTATTACAGATCTTTGTTCTTCTTTACTAGATCCTTCTTGATCAAATATATCTCTGCTGCTCCTCAAGGATATCTAATCATCCTTCAAAATTCACTCACACTTTCCTTTTTTTCCACTTGTACACTTTTAATTCACAACTTGACCTTCTCTATATACCATTCAATTTGTCAAGTCGGCACTAATAATCATTACAAACATTACTAATCATTACAACAGTCGGCTGGAATAAACAAACTTTATTCCTCAAATTAACAAAAATCTTTACTGGGCCGACCTTGCTCGGTAAACACTAATCCTGAAAAGATTTCCTTCAGTGACCAAGTGAACTCGGTAAACACTGTGAATTTTGCAACATCCTTTGGAGACTGAGAGATCTCAGTAGACTCTAAAAATTGTCTGTTGACCGACTGAGCTCGGTAGACACTAAAAACTGCCTGCTGACTGACTGAGCTCTGTAGACACACAGAACTGCTTTACTGACCAACTAAGCAAGATAAATGATATGACATTTGTGTGACATCAAAGACAACACACAATTAATCCAACAATCTCCTTCAGACAATTGTATCCAACAAGTTTAGCTTTCATTTATTGCACGATTTTGATTTCAACTAACCTCTAATGTTTTACTGAAGTGTTGTGTCTACAGACAGGTAAAAAATTCACACACACATTTTTGGTACCTACTATGGGGCAACCCACCTTTACATGCTAGTTTTGGTTTTTTTTTTGGAGCTAACTCCCTTGTGCAGATTTACTTGGAGACTAAAACCTTAAATTTTTAAAGAATTAATTTTATCTCCCAAACGGCTTGGAGTTTTGGTCTAAAATGTTTTTTTCAGGTTGGAGACATATCAGGGAAGCTTTGATAAAAAATTTAGAATTTTTTGAGATGTTTTCAATTTTTAATAATTTTTTTTCAATTTTTCATAAATAATTCATTTTCAGTGCAAATCATCATATTTTTTGGAAATTTTTACATTTTCAGAAATCTCTTCAAATTATATAGGGGGTCCATTGTTTGTGTTTTAAATTTGGATGCAATATAATAGCTCAAATAGTCAATTTACAAAAACTGGTCCGTTTTGGTAAAATGGGTCTCTAGGGCACAAATGAAGATATTTTTCTAAAATTTTTACATTTTTAGAAATCTCTTTATTTTTTAGTTGGGGTCTTTATTTTTCATTTCTATTTTTGTGGCTGAAATCATATCAAAAAAATCAGATCTTGTTGACTAGGTCAAATGCAACAAAAAAAAATAAAAATTTTGTGATGGGTATGCACTTTTTTTCATATGATTCAATGCATGATATGAGTTGTCATTTGGATTATTTTCTGGTTATTATTGCTCATAACAATTGGTTTTCAGATCTAACCCTAGGGTTTGCATAAGTTGAATATACCTTGCATATCTTGTTTGCTTGTTTGCTTGTTGGCTTGTTGGAGAGTTCGTGGCTTGCTTGCATGGAAAAGCTCAACAAAAATTGCTAAAATAGGTAAAATCTACTAAGCACATTGTGAGGAACTTAGGTATTCTATTACATTTGATAAAATTTCATTTTGGGACATAAAACAAACTCTCTTGTGTCAAGCTTGTGTGACTTTTCTTGCTTTCATATCACACATTTCATTTGGGCTCTAAAAATGAACATAGATTTGCTTTCAAGAATCTTTGTTACACATAGTAAATAGGCCTTATGAACACTATTCATGGCTCTTGAGAGAGTGAGTTTCCAGTGAAACTCTTCTCAACGAAGGAACCCTTGTAGGTAGGGAGGATACTGAAGGAGTCTCACGTTCCACTAGATCCATGTGTCTTCAACTTTTGATTGAGACATTCTCTCTCTAGAGAGGTTGATAGATCATAAGGGGTTGATGTCATAGATCTTTGTGAGATAATCTTGGTCTTAGTGTGTCAGATTAATCTATCTTCTTTGTTTGGGTTAAAAGTGAAAAGGCTAGGGGATTATGTTCTACTTCCTTTTTGGATAGTACCAGAAACCCAAATCCTTGAATCTGGAGCCAGTCTCCATGTGGTATATTTTGTGTGACCTTTAGAGAGGGTTAACCATAGTGGACATTCCCTTAATTGGGTCAACCACGTTGATGGAACCTCAAGCGGTAATAGCCATTTTCAGCGTGGTAGTGACAGCTGCTATATAAATGTCTTTGTGGAAGAAATCTTTACAGGTGTGGTTCATTGTTGGGTTGTTAGATCTCCCTAGCAGCTCCTGATTGATTAAATTCTTAGACTGTGTCAAAACCCTAGTGCACCGAGATTGGAGTTCACCCCTTTGGATCATAAAAGTCGCAAAGTCAAACCATTACTAAAAACCCCAGCAAGGCCAAATTTTCATTTTCTAGGGTATATGTGCATTATTGCAAAAAAATTTTGGAACATACACAATTAATGCTTCTGAGGATTAGAACGAATAAGTCACTTGATTGTTCATGTGCAAGGTTGCTTTTTCCCTTGTCCATTATTTTCAGACATTCTTGAAATCACTTTCTTGCTATTTTATGTGCTTTCTTATCTATTTGGTTATTGAAAACAAACAAATCTATTACCATCCTCAAATCTAGACATTGAAATTTGCAAAGAAACTGAATCTGAAAACTCAAAATTTGCAAAAACTAAAGTAAAATTCTTTTTTGGAGTCCACTGTCATCTCAGTCAGTCAGAGAGTTGTACGATTTTTGGAAAGAGTCATTTCATTTACCCCTGAGTGTCGTATGATACCAGGTACATTATCGTACGAGTGTTTCTACCAGTCATTTTCAAAAATCAATTTTTTGTTGTCAACTGTCGTACGAGTTTAGCAATTGTCATTTCATGCCATACCCACTGTTGTACGAGTCTCCAAAAAGTCATTTGAGAAGTTTCAAAAAATTGCCAGAAAATTGTCAGAATTGCCAGATACTTAGCTTTTTCAGCCTATTTCCGGAATCTGTCAAACAAATCACTATGTCAAGAACAGAGCAGTAGCCATTGAGAATCAGTACACATGTCTCAAAGAATTAGTACACATGAGTAAGAAACTCTAATCACCACTATGATGAAACAGATGCATGCTATGCAAGTCAAGCTTAACAAACTTGAGAAAGAAAAGGAACTTAAAGAGTTCTCCATGGAAGCTCTATGCCCTTTTCCATTTGATAAAGACTTGTACATGTCACCATGCCCTTGGATAGAATATGAGCAATGTGATAACCCTTATGATACCTCTTTCACAGAGAGTGACATGCCCATCTTTGAAGACTATGATAACTATGATGATAGACAATGTATTGATACCTATGACACCTCTATTCCTAAGAGTCCTCCTCGTCGTATGTTCCTACTTACTAAAAATGGGCCGTCACGTTGGATAGATCATGAGGGTGATCCATATGATTCTGATTTTGAAAGAGACTTTGATTATTTCTATGAACAATACCTAGATGACACATCTACTTCTATTGAGGAAGAGAAAGCTTACCATGTTGATTGTAAACATCAATACTATAAGGATCTCTCCTCTAAGAACTCTCATGCTGAAAATAAAGATTACACTCCCAAGAAAGATCATGTTAGTGTTGAACCTTTATCTTGTGATGGTTCCCTTCCATCCCTTACTTCCTCCAATACCCATACATTTCCTAAAGCTTCCAAGCCTATCAAATCTTTCACAAGGCCTTCATCCACCAAAGGTCCTAATACTTTTCATGTGGTTTCCTATAGTTATCCTCAAGGGCTACCTCTTAAAGAAACTCAAGCTAACCTTCACTTGGATGCAAATACTTTCAATAATGCTAAACCTAAAGAGCCTAAGCCTTTTGTAGACACGGAAAATTGGCAAAAGGCTTAAATCAATCAAAAGGTGCAATCAAATCATCAAAATAGCACGAAAAATCAATAAATGGAACAAAGACAATTCAAATCAAAGGAAAATTCAATTAAATGATTAAATGATTAAATAAAGCTTGAAAAGGGGAAAAACACTACGAAATTGATTAAATTCAATTAATGACTATTGAAAGCAAAAATCAAAATGAACATCTTACCCTTCATGGCTAAATTTAATTACTTTAATTAATTAATAAATACTAATTTCCCTCAACAAAGCAAAAAGGAGACAAAATGGACACAAATCACTCACTTTTTTTGAAATGGTCCAGCCTTTTGAAACCATTTAAATGATTGTCCCCTCCTTGTCCCCCCATTTATGGACAAAGCAAAGCCAATTGACCTTACCCAAGCATAACCATGGTTATCTCACTCTACCCCCTACCCTTGGGAAAATCTTATATATTGAAGGCATTCAGAAGCATAATTCATCCACTCCATATCTTTGAATTGCAGCAAAGCTCTTGCAATTTGCATCCACATCACTCACTTATCATTTTTCATTGCTAATTAGCTTAAATTGCTTTGATCATAGTAGATTGTTCATCAAATAGAGCTAGAATTTGATAGAATAGATCTAAATTTGCATATCATATAGCTTAATTCTCATCTTTAGAGTGTCACTAGTGAGGATCATAGCTGAGAGCCTCATTTACCACTTTATTTTAGAGATCCATGAGATATTTAGATTAATTATGCATTATTTAGATTAGTTTGCTTTGAATTGTGTAATTGTCTTTTACATCTTGTTATTTCATGAAGGTGTAAATCACTCACACACAAATGGCGCCCATCGTGGGGCCCTAGGCCTCAAATTCATCATTATTTTCACATTTTTGCTAAATTTAGGCTAGAAATTGTATATTTTTGCTTGCTGTCTGCAGATCACAGAGAAGAAATCACGCCGACAGATAAAGAGATCTCACCTTTAGCAAAGAAATGTCGCCTACGGAGAATAAAATGACGCGCTGAGTCTGAACTTTTACGCGGATTAACCTACAGATTCACGCTACTGGACAGAGAAATAATGCATTACAAAAATAAAATCATGCTTCTGGTTATTAAGTTGTCATGTTTGTGACAAAGATACCATGTATCTGGTCATTTAAATGTCACGGAAATCAATTGAAAAGTCACTTTCAGGAAGTCATTTTACGTCTGGTGTGAAGGGAGTACTCTGCCTTATTGATTTAATTTCTTGCTTTGGTCATTTGAAATGTCGCCTTTGATAAATTAGATATTGCATCAGTTTGTCCAGTCTGGTAAAGATTTCACGCGTAGATAAAATTTGATATCGCTCCTGGTTATTTTGATCTCGCTTGAGCCCCGCAAGGTGATGCTCGCAGTTAAAGTAATCACGCCTTTGTCAAATTAGATCTTGCATACAGTCTGGACAATGTCGCCTGGCTGTACTTTTATATTTTATCAAAAGTGTTAAAATAATGATTGTATTTTGAGTTCACGTCCTTTTTTTTTTTTCTCTCTCAGGAGTATGGTCTGTCATAAGAAAGTTCAAAAACTAGAGAGAAGGCATAACTTGAAGGAGAAATTGATCGCTAAGAGGATAAGAAAGGAAAACCGAATACACACCACCTTTGTTCTCAACAATGACTTAGAAAGGGATGTAGAGGTATATGCTAAATACATTTCTATTGTAAATGCTTACAAACAGAAATACATATCATTAAATTGGGAGTTTAGTCCCTAAGTTTGTAAAATTTTTGCAAATATTGAAGTAAAAGAAGGAATAAAAAGCATAATCAAAATTGTAGCATTCTAAGCTTTGATTTTGGTTTCTCCTCACTTTGTTTGTTTGTGCCGACTAATTTTCTGGTGGAGGGAATGTTTCACTAAGGTAAGGGAAGGATTTGGAGAGAAAATGAGAAAATCTACTACTTAAAAATGCACCTAGCCTTTGCTAGCATTGTTTGAGGTATTTCTCTCATCAAGATTGCAAACTTCCCTTAAATTGTGGCATTTTCAATGTTCAAAACATAGTTTAATCATAAAAGGAAAAGAACAAACATTTCAATTCTAAGAACCCCTTTGTCACGGGGTTGAAAAAGAACCAAATTGATTGTGAGTTTTTGGGATAAGGGAAAAGCAATAGGGATATGCTCTTCACTCTTTGAGTGAATCAAATTCCCAAACTTGCTCTACCAAATCCACTTTTCATGCTTTCAAATGAACATGTTTAAAACTTAGTGGGCTCACCTCCTGAGATTGCCTTAAAAGGGCCGGTGAGAGGGACATCCCAAAGTGGGATACACTTGCTTTTGCCACAAGAATCTAACCCACTATAAAAAGAGACACGTGTATCCTTAATGGGGTGCATGACAAAAGGATTTTAGCTCTTTCGAACTTCCTCTAGTAGTCTTAACGGATTGCACAAAATCGTGCTTCGGTGTGTGTGGGAAGCCCTTTAACATACTTGGGGGATGAATGGCTAAGATCCATTTTGAATAGAAAACTTACTACATAACGGTAAAATAGAAAAACTACCTATTAGAGCCATGTTTACGAACCAATTATGTGCTAGGTAGATTGTGTGGAAGCTATTCTTGTGTTTCAACCTGTGAAAATTTTCAAAAATACACACATTAGAGCATTCTAGGGATATGGTACCAAATTGATGTGTGTGTTGAGATTGTTTTTATATTTTCAAACAAGATATTCCAAAGTTATTGATCAAAAGATCATTAAGATTTTAAACCATTTAAAATTGATCGAAAACTTTTACCTTATTTCAAAAACTGGATTATCAAAAGAAGAAGTCAACATACCCTTAAAGTTTGTTTATGCCTATTCTTACAAGATCACACTCTATAAAGAAAACATTACAAATAGACGGGACCTACAAATGAGAAGAGCTCCCATTTTTGGGGGACACTTTCATTACTTCACGAGTGATTGAAAAACCCGCTAAGGCAAAGGACACTAACAAGATGTTTAGCAACACCCTAGGAAATATCGATCCTAACAACCAAGGAAACAACAGGAATGGGTGTATGGGTCCTAACAAAAATCAAGAAAATTCTAATAATGGAGGAAGAGATCCTAATTCCCAAGAAGAAAATTCACAAGGCAACAACTTACCTCCTCTTCATAATACAAACCTACCCCCAACTGCAGAAGAAGCCACAGATGAAAAGGTGTTAGAGGCAAGAAAATGTCCTTATTTCATAGAACTAATGAAAAAGACCATGCATATGGATAAAGAAAAATACTTCATTGACTTGATACAAACGGGAGTAAAGCTACCTAAAGATTTTGACATAGAACAACTAAAGCCCAAGGAAGTAGAAGACCCTATGGAAGCAATAAGGGAACAATTCAAGGCATTACAAATGGAAATCGACAGGTTGAAATAAAACGGGGCTCCTAAGCCTTTCTCTATTGAAACATTATGTCCTTTTCCATTTGATAAGAGTTTGGTCATGGTGCCTTTTCCCATTAATGTAAAATTTCCTAAATATGATAGGTATGAAGGAACATCTGACCCACATGATCATCTTTGGGGGTTTTGTGAATTGAGTCTTGAATTCATGCATGATACAACCTATTTAATGAGACTATTCCCAAGAAGCTTGGGAGGAATGGCCATGGATTAGTTTTCAAAACTACCATCCGGCATCAAAACCTTTGAAGAATTAGCTTCTAAATTTGTGACTCATTACTCCTATAACATCAAACATGAGGTCACAATGATAACATTATGTAACACGAAGCAATAAGATGGAGAAGCCTTCCTCACATTCTTGCAAAGATGGAGGACTGCATTTGCTAGATATCCAAGAAGTGTACTGGAAAAAGAGAAAATGGATATCTTTATTAACGGTTTAAGCAGCAAATTAAATTATAGACTAAGGATGCAATGTCCTAAAACCTTCCAAGATTTGATTGATAATGGAGTTACAATGGAAGAAGTGTTGATTAAGAGTGGAGAGCTGAAATTGTACAAGGAAAATAAGAACAACTCTAACTCCAACAACAACAATACCAACAATAACAACAATCAAAATAAAGGTTGGTACAATAACAATAGCCGTTATGCAGCAAAAAATAACAACAAGGGCATTGTTAATGATGGTGTGGTGGAATCCATCAACTTGAAGGTGATTCCATTTGCCCTTACAAAGACACCTAATCAAGTGAACAATACTAATCAAGCATATAATGCACCTTCCAACAATAACAACAATGCCAACAAGAATAATCAAGGAAACAAGGATCGAAACAGCAAGCATGATAAGTATTTGAAGCCCACTCCTTCAAGACACTTTACACCCTTGGGAGAATCACTTGAAACTACATTAAAGGCTCTCATGGCTAACAATGTTATTACATTACCTACTATTAAGCCTTATGAACCAGACAACAAGCCGGGCTGGTGGGATGCTAAGAATCATTGTGAATATCATAGAATTCGGGGACACACTACAAATGAATGTTTGCAATTAAAGAATGTGGTGCAAGACTTGATAGATAATAACATAATCAACATTGATGGACCCCAAAATAATGAAGATCATATGGCCTTCAAACAACCTTTTTACAAACATGATAAATTTGAGTCATCAAATGGCAAGAAACAAAGTGCCAATAATCTCAACTTTGCGCCATCATATGATCATATTGTTAATGCTATAATAATTAATGAACAATCTCAAAAGGAAGCAACAAATGTCATTACAAGAGGGCAGAATTCTAGAATGACTTTACAAGGGATAGTCCATCAAAACACCAATATCCCACAATCCAACATTGTGGTCAAACAATCTCCTACAGTAGCAATGCCTTATAGTTTGGTGGATCAATTGCAACGTACTCCAGCACAAATCTCAATCTTAGAGTTATTGAAGTTGTCACCGAATCATAAAGAGATTTTAGAAAAAGCTTTAGAAGAGACACATGTTTCTACTACCTTAGGGGAAGAAAAGTTTCAAAATATGGTAGGACATCTCGTGGCTCCTCATTGTCTTTCATTTTCCGATCAAGATGACATGTCTATAACTCATCCTCAAAATTTTCCATTACATATAGAGGTTTTGATCGAAAGGCATAGAGTCAAAAGAGCCCTTATTGATGGAGGGGCTGGTCTTAACATCTGCACATTAAGTCTTGTAAAATCCTTAGGTTTATCTGAGTCTTGCATTGACCCTACAAAGAAAATCACCATAAAAGCTTACGATGAAGCTGAAAGAGCTTCTAAAGGCATGATTGTATTGCCCATCCAAGTGGGACCAGTCAAGAAGGAAACCAAGTGTCAAGTGTTGGACATGAAATTAACTTATAACATCTTATTGGGAAGACCATGGATTCATGAGATGCAAGTTGTCCCATCCACATACCACCAATACATCAAGTTTCCATACATGGGTGAAGAAATCATGGTTGGAGGAGACTCAAATCCATTCCAATATTGTAATGCACTCAAACCCTTACATGAATTATACATTCCACATAATTGTGAAGGAATTATTCCAAGAATCACCAATGAAGATACACAAAATCCTCTTCAAGCTAGCTCAACTACATCAACTAAGGGCAAGGAAAAAGTGAGCTACAAGGGTCCAAATGTAATGGAAAGTCCATATTTAGCACCTAAATTGGAGACAGTGATCTACAAACCTACGAAAGAGGAAAAGGAACAAGCTAAAGAAGATCATTACCAAAACATGAGTGAGACGATGAACAAATTTGACAAACAATGCAAGATTAGTTCAAAAGTTGTAGGAGAATATTTAGTTTCTCTATTTGACATGCCCATATCTCTGAAATCACATGGTAAACCATCAAAAGAGCATCTTCCACATAAGTATAATTCTTATTTTTTTAGGGAAGATAGAAAAGCAACATGGGATAAGGAAGAAGATGAAGTCCTTCAATGGCTTTATCATGATGAAGATGATACCTCAGACACTCCCATGGAAAGAATTCAGCATGTCAATATAGAAACTGAACAATATGGGAAAGGATTTGATATTATACAAAAGATGGGATACAAAGGAAGAGGACCCTTAGGCCAAAGAAATAGAGGGTTATTAGAACCTATTGAACCTATTTGGAGGGCAAGTCATGAAAAATCTGGAGTAGGTTTCCAATACAAAGGAGAAAGTTCAAGTCCAATGCATGATTTTCTTCCTCAAATAAATGCATTAGAATCCGAAGGAGATAGTGATGACTCTCAGGATTATGAATGGGATACTTTATCAGAGGAGTCATGTCAAGATAAAGAAGTCATTGCTATACATACTTATGCAAAAATCCCAAAACAAGAAGCTCCAATCAATGAAGAACCTCCTATTCAAAGGCCTAATATAGAACAAGCATCTAATAGTGGAGCATGGATAGAAACATTTTGGACACCTTCAGAGGAGGGAAATTCAAACGTTAGTTTTAACCTGCTTGTGGCTTTTCCCACATTGTTTCCTGTAGAGGTTGACAAGGATTCGAGCGAAGGGGACTTTGATCCTACTTCCATGGATCATCTTGAGGAAGTGCACATCATAGATCTAAATGATACAATGTATGAACCCTCAAATGAAGTCATGTCCATAAATCCTATTGATGATACCTTACCCAATAATTCCTTAATTTTGATGCACCCGAACCTCATTGATTGGGATCAAACCGAACCAAATGACTTACTTTACTTCCCAAATGACCAAGCAACAAACCAATACCTCAATGTGGTTGAACCCTCTTTCACCAACAAACTCAATGCCGACATAATGACAATAGCAAGGGTCCAATCTCTTAGTCAAAAGAAAAAAATGAAAAAAATAAAAAAATGAGAAGTTCTATTGGTGAAAACCCAACTGTGGCACCATTAGAACCAAAAACAATGAAAATAAAAGAAATTTCTTTTGGTGAAAACCCAACTGTGGCACCAAAGGAAGAGAGATTGGATACTTTGCACGAACATGAGGAAGAAAGGTCATCTATTCTTATAGAACCAACAAAAAAAGTTAACATTGGTATGGAAGTAGATCCAAAGTTCATACACTTGGCTACATCACTTACATCTCTTGAAAGAGAGGACTTTATTATATTCTTCCAAGAACAACAATTGAATTTTGCATGGTCATATGCTGACATGCCTGTACTAGCTCCTGATTTCATAATGCACCATTTGAATGTTAGACCCAGAGTTAAACCTGTGAAGCAAAAACGAAGGAAAATGCACCCACATGTGGCTCTCCTAGTCAAGGCAGAATTGGAAAAATTGTTAAAGGTGGGGTTCATAAGAACAATAGCATATGCTGATTGGATCTCTAACATTGTGCCGGTTACTAAGCATGATAAATCTATCCGTGTGTGTATAGATTTTAGAGATTTAAATCTTGCATGTCCCAAAGATGACTTCTCATTGCCAAGCATAGATACCATAGTGGATCTGACAGCAGGTCACGCAATGTACTCATTAATGGATGGATTTAGTGGCTACAATCAAATAAAAATTGCTCCCGAAGACCAAGAAAAGATAGCATTTACTTGCCCTTGGGGTAGTTTTTCTTGGAATGTCATGCCCTTCGATCTTAAAAACATTGGAGCTACATATCAAAGGGCCATGAAAACTATTTTCCATGACATGATGCACACTTTATTAGAAGATTATGTAGACAACATTCTAGCAAAGTCCCACAAAAGAGAAGAACATTTACAAATCCTAAGAAAAATATTCATTCGGTTAGAACAATTCAAAGTTAGATTAAACCCAAAGAAGTGTGCCTTTGGTGACCAATCTGGCAAGCTATTGGGTTATATAGTGTCAGCAAAAGGAATTGAAATTGATCCTGAAAAAGTACAAGCCATTGTAGAGATGGAAATTCCAAGAAACATTAGCCAAATGAGGTCACTACAAGGAAAGATTCAATCAATAAGGAGATTTATATCTCAATTAGCAGAAAAGTGTCACTCCTTCACCAGATTGCTACACAAGGACACTACATTTATGTGGGATGAAGAATGTGATAAGGCCTTCACTATTTTGAAGACTTATTTGATAAACCCACCTATTCTTATGTCACCTATGAAGGGCAAAGAACTGTTGTTGTACATATCAGCCACAAAAAGGTCTCTAGGCATATTGTTGGCACAAGAAGATGAGCAAGGAAAAGAAAGGGCAATCTACTATCTTAGTAGAACCTTAATAAAATATGAACTAAATTATTCATTCATGGAAAGAGCATGTCTAGCAGTGGTCTTTGCATCTCAAAAATTAAGAAATTATATGTTGATGCATAAGATCAAATTAATTGCCAAGATTGATCCTCTCAAATACTTGCTAAGTAAAACTGCCTTAACAGGTAGAATAGCAAAATGGGTCGTGATCCTAAGTGAATTCAACATTGAATATGTGGATAGAAGAGAAATTAAAGGACAAGTGATAGTAGATCACTTAGCAGATAACCCAATGGAGTCTACACAAATCATTCAAATTGAATTTCCAGATGCAGCAATTGTCAACATAGAAGCAAAGACATTGATGAAGGGTGCTCCCCTTAATACCACAACCACATAAGAGAAATAGAGAAACAACAACAATAATATGCAAGAACAGAAAATTGGCTTCTTATTATCTCCACAAATGTGGAATTACAAACTTTCAGAATTACAATATGCAAAGCCACATGGGCATTCCCTTACAATATTCTGTAGGACAAAGCCTCGAACTATTACCCAAAACTATTCTGAACTGCCTAAGACAATAATATAGCCTTCCTTATATAGGCAATTTTCCACTGCCTGGGAAGGTTCCAGAATTTTAGCCAATAAGGCCGACCAAACTTAGCATTATTTTATTTTACATTTTATTACATCATAGTCAGCTCAAGATAACCTTTGAAACCCGAACAGAAATTTTGAAGAAAATTATTTTCTGCCATTTCAGGTGGTCCAACTTCCGAAGACCATAAGTCATCACCAGTTGACCCGATCGGCTATTATAACCCCATTTCGGAAACGCCACGAAGCGCTCTACAGGCTTGACTGGTGCAAGCCCTTGTCGCTCAAATTTTTGACCTCATCCAGGGCCTCTAAAGCCTTCAAAACTGAGTTCAAAGTTTCTGTACCCTGCTGCCAATACCGAAAATCTTCAATATCTTCCAATATACACTTGATCTGGCAATGAAACTTTACTGGCAGACTTATATGACCAAAATGAACCTCCAAGAAAGAAATCAGATCATTCTGAGCACATACAAAAATTACCAAAAATAGTAACTTTCCATAAATAGCAGCTCTGCACAAAATAGCCCTTATTGAATATAAAAATAGAAATATTTTTGGGTGATGCAAGATTGCTCTTACACCCAGGATGCTCCTGCATCAGACACCCGGGGTAATTTGAGAAGTGACCCTGTCACGACTCAGGTGTGCAGAGGAAAACCAAGACGGCTAACCTCCTCCTTTGTCAGCCATGATGAATCTTCACTAGGTCGTCCTTTCCATTTGACCAAATATTCTTCATATGTCATGTTCCTTGTGCTTCTGCCAACACGACTATCCAGTATATCTTCGATCTCCTTAGTGTCTAAACTAGTTGCTGGAATACTCCACTGTGCTGTTGTGATCTCATCTTCAACACCTCCTTCATGATACTCTGTCAAATCTGAAATGTTAAACACTGGTGAAATATTTAGCTCAGTAGGTAATTCTACCTCATATGCATTTCCTGAATCATGTTTCTTCAGTATCCTACATGGTCCAAACTTCTTCATTTTCAGCTTGTTATATGTACCAACTGGAAACCGCTCCTTCCGCAAATGAACCATGACTTCATCACCAACCTGAAATTCCTTATACCTCCTTTTCTCATCTACCTTAGCCTTATACTGTGCGTTCATCTTGGTAATATGCTTCCTCACCTCTTCATGGATGTTCTTCAAGTGTTCTGCAAAATCTTCAGCTTCAGCACTACTTATTTCTCCTTTATCTATCTTCCTCATTTCAGATGCATTTCTTGGACTACTTCCATATACAATTTGGAATGGTGATTTACCAGTGCTCCTTTTGATAAAATTATTGTATGCAAATTCTACCTGTGGTAAAATCAAATCCCATCTTGTTGGCTTATCTCCAACCAAACATCTCAGCAAATTTCCCAAACTCCTATTCACCACCTCTGTCTGTCCATCAGTCTGTGGATGATGTGATGAACTGAACTTCAAATCTGTCTTCAACTTCTTCCACAATGTACGCCAGAAATATCCAACAAACTTAGTGTCCCGATCTAAAACTATGGTCTTTGGCAAACCATGAAGTTTCACTACTTCTCTGAAAAACAATTCTGCTACATGAACAGCATCATTAGTCTTCTTGCAGGGAATAAAATGTGCCATCTTTGAAAATCTATCAACTACCACAAAAATTGAATCGTGTCCCCGCTGTGTCCTCGGTAAACCAAGAACAAAGTCCATGCTGATATCCTCCCAAGGCTTCTCTAGTACAGATAATGGCTGATACAACCCTGTATTCTGCTTCACTCCTTTTGCCATCTGACATACTCTGCAACTCTGTACAAACTTCTTCACATCTTGCTGCAACTGTGGCCAATAATAATTCTCACTAACCAGACCAAGGGTTTTATCACGACCAAAATGTCCAACCAATCCTCCACTATGCTTCTCCTTGATGAGATTCTCCCTCATAGAACTTTGTGGAATGCACAACTGATTCCCTCTGAATAGCATATCATCCTGGATGATGAAATCCAACCATTTTGTCCTGTCTAGAGTAACAGGTTCTGCACAAGCTTTCCAAGCTTCACCAAAATCAGGATCCTCTGGATATAAATTCTTGAGTTCCTTGAACCCAACCACTTCAATCTGCATTTCTGTCAGCAATAGTTTCCTTCTGCTAAGAGCATCTGCAACCCTATTAGACTTTCCACTCCTGTGTTTCAAAACAAATGTATAACTCTGCAAAAACTCAACCCATTTCAAATGCCTTTGATTCAATTTTCCTTGACTATTCAAATATTGCAAAGGTTGATGATCAGTACACAAAACAAACTCCTTAGGAAGCAGATAATGTCTCCACTTCTTTAATGCCTGAACTATAGCATAAAATTCCTGATCATAAACAGAATATTTCCTCTTGGCATCATTTAACTTCTCACTGAAATAAGCAACAGGTTTACCTTCTTGGCTCATAACAGCTCCTATTGCAGTACCACTAGCATCACAATCTACTTGAAACACCTTATTAAAATCTGGAAGTGCTAAAGCAGGTTGTTCTGTAACTTTTTGTTTCAATAATTGAAAACTCTTTTTTTCTCCTTTAGTCCACTTAAACTCTTTTCTATCCCCTCTCATTGTTTCAGTCAAGGGACTACAAATACTGCTAAAATTTTTGATAAAATTTTTGTAAAAGCTAGCCAAACCATGAAAAGATCTTACCTCAGTAGCACTCCTTGGAGTAGGCCATTCAAGGATAGCCTGTACCTTCTCTGGGTCCATTTTTAGACCTTCTGCTGAAACTACAAATCCCAAATACACTAACTCTTTCTTCACAAAACTGCACTTCTTCAAACTAATCAACAATTGCTCATCTCTCAACTTCTCAAACACCATACGAATATGCATCATATGTTCATCCAATGTCTTACTAAAGATCAAAATATCATCTAGGTAAACAATGACAAACTTACCCAGAAATTCTTTCAGAACCTCGTTCATGAGCCGCATGAAAGTGCTCGGTGCATTGGTTAGCCCAAAAGGCATGACTAACCACTCATATAGTCCTTCCTTTGTCTTGAAGGTAGTCTTCCATTCATCTCCTTCTCTGATCCGAATCTGGTGATATCCACTCTTCAGATCTATCTTTGAGAAATACACAGCTCCACTCAAACAGTCCATAATATCATCCATTCATGGCAATGGAAACCTATACTTGATTGTGATCTTGTTTATTGCTCTGGAATCTGTACACATCCTCCATTCTCCATTCTTCTTTGGTGCTAATACCGCTGGTACAGCACAGGGACTCAGACTCTCACGGATCAATCCTTTCTGTAACAGTTCATGTACTTGTCTGTTCAACTCCTCACTTTCTGCAAGTGTCATTCTGTGTGCTGCCTTATTCGGCAAACTCGCTCTTGGGATCAAGTCCATCTAATGACTGATCTTCCTGACTGGTGGTAATCCATCAGGCACGTTATCGGATACAATATCCTAAAACTCATTCAACAAATCTGCAACTTCTACAGGAACATCTTCTACTTTCTCTTTACCAGCTTTTGGAATTAAAGCAAAACATACATGCTCATGCCTCATACCATCCAAGAAATTTCTTCCATCAAAAAAAGTTATCCTTGCATTACCACATACCTTTTCTTCAGTCTCCTTCAATGGTTTTAGCTTATGCCGCACTCCATCCTTTGTCAAGGAATAGGTATTCGCATGACCATCATGTACAGCACATCTATCAAACTGCCATGGCCTACCCAACAACATATGACATGCATCCATAGATATGATATCACACAATACCTCATCTTGGTATCCGCCAATCTTGAACTTCACCAGGCATTGTTCATTGACCATGACCTTGTGGTCATCCTGTACCCAGGCAATCCGATATGGATGTGGGTGTTTCTGTCTCTTGAGCTTCAAGTTTGTCACCATCTCTTCTGACACCAAATTGTCAGTGCTTCCACTATCAATAATCACATCACAACATTTACCTTCGCACTTGCACCTGGTGCGAAACAGGCTCCTCCTTTGCTCAAGTTCATTCTCACCACTCAACAGGACTCTTCTGTTAATCAACGTTTCTCCTCTTTCAACATCTTCAGAATTTGATGATTTGACATCTTCATCTACATGTGCAACTCTGGCCTGGCCTTCATTTCTCCTGTCTGTTCTTTCTTGGCACTGAGGACATTCAAATGCCCTATGACCTTCTTCTCCACAGTGAAAACATGTTCCATGGAAGCCACCTCTTCCAGATCCTTGTCCTCTTCCTCTTCCTCTCTGATCTCTATTATTCTGATCTTGGAAATGATTGGAATTATTTCCTCGCTGATTCTGACTGCTACTGGCCTCATCCTTCTTTTTTCGTATCTTCATTTCGGCCACCATATGACCGTCCACCAGATCGTCCACCACGACCTCTTCCGTTTTGTCTGCTCTCAAACTTCTTGTTCAGCTTTTCCTCTACTTTTAGGGCAAACTGGTATGCCTCTTCAATACTGTTTATTCGAACCAGATTCAGCTCCTCCTGAATGCTTGGCCTTAACCCATTAAGGTATCGGGCAACTTTCTCTTTATCAGCTTCTGCATGGCCTGTTCTGATGAGAAGTCGGTAAAACTCCTCTGTATACTCCTGAACAGATCTTCCTGCTTGCTTCAAACTCTGCATTTTCTTCAGTAGGTCAAGCTCATAATCAACAGGAATGAACTGTCGCTTCAATTTATCCACCATCCGATCCCATCTTGTGATTTTATCTTTCCCTCTTCTATTTCGCTCTAATTGAATTTCTTGCCACCAGATCTTCGCATGACCTTTCAATCTGGCCTTCGCAAATTTGACCCTATCAGGATCCTCAACATCTTCGTACTCAAAATATTCCTCACATTCATTGATCCAGTCGATCAATTCCTCTGGGTTAAGATTTTCAAAAAATGTAGGAACCTCAATCTTAGGTCTTTTCCCAATCTTGGAAATCGCCCGAAAAAGTCTTTCTTCCTCCTGGTTCACAATTTCAGCTTCTCCTTCTTGATATTCTTCTTCGGCTTCATCCTCACTTTCATCTTTGACATTAAGATTTATTCCTCTACGAATCTCTTCTTGTAATGCTCGCACTTGTCTCTGCAGTTCTCTAACCTCAGGTGTTACAACACCAGCTCTTCCGCCACGTTCCCTTCGTGGAGGCATTTTCGTGATGCGCACTGAAACCCTAGCCACGGTCCTAGTGCAAACTGCCTCACAGTCGGCGATCTGTTTACACACTCAAGAACTCCTGCTCTGATACCACTTGATGAAGGGTGCTCCCCTTAATACCACAACCACATAAGAGAAATAGAGAAACAACAACAATAATATGCAAGAACAGAAAATTGGCTTCTTATTATCTCCACAAATGTGGAATTACAAACTTTCAGAATTACAATATGCAAAGCCACATGGGCATTCCCTTACAATATTCTATAGAACAAAGCCTCGAACTATTACCCAGAACTATTCTGAACTGCCTAAGACAATAAAACAGCCTTCCTTATATAGGCAATTTTCCACCGCCTGGGAAGGTTCCAGAATTTTAGCCAATAAGGTGGACCAAACTTAGCATTATTTTATTTTACATTTTATTACATCATAGTCGGCTCAAGATAACCTTTGAAACCCGAACAGAAATTTTGAAGAAAATTATTTTCTGCCATTTCAGGTGGTCCAACTTCCGAAGACCATAAGTCATCACCAGTTGACCCGATCGGCTATTATAACCCCATTTCAGAAATGCCACGAAGCGCTCTACAGGCTTGACCGGTGCAAGCGCTCGTCACTCAAATTTTTGACCTCATCTGGGGCCTCTAAAGCCTTCAAAACTGAGTTCAAAGTTTCTGTACCCTCCTGCCAATACCGAAAATCTTCAATATCTTCCAATATACACTTGATCTGGCAATGAAACTTTACTGGCAGACTTATATGACCAAAATGAACCTCCACGAAAGAAATCAGATCATTCTGAGCACATACGAAAATTACCAAAAATAGTAACTTTCCATAAATAGCAGCTCTGCACAAAATAGCCCTTATTGAATATAAAAATAGAAATATTTTTGGGTGATGCAAGATTTCTCTTACACCCAGGATGCTCCTGCATCAGACATGGAAATTATATTTTGATGGATCTTATACACAAGGAGGTTCTGGAGCAGGTATATTATTGGTTACCCCTCAAGGGTACACCATTCCAAAGTCCTATAAACTCTTATTTCCATGCACCAATAACATAGTGGAATATGAGGCATTAGTCATTGGCATCAAAATGGCTTTGGAATGGAATATTGTAGAATTACAAGTGTATGGGGATTCCCAACTCATAATCAATCAGCTTAATAATGAATACAATACCAAAGATATAAAATTGATGAAATATAAAACCTTGATTGATGGATGGAAGAAGTACTTTGCTTTGATCACATTTGAACAGATTCCAAGAGAAAAGAATAGAGCAGTAGATGCCATGGCTACCTTGGCTTCCTTATTACAAAAACCAAATCAAAATGAGAAGTATGAGTTCTTGGTGGAAGAGTTGGTAAAACCGGCATTCAACCTTCCTGACACCCAAATTGTTTCTCTTTTACATGGACATGACTCTCCTTTGTATGGACCCATCTATACTTACCTTAAAGACCAAATACTCCCCATAGACCAAACTCGTGCCCAAAAATGTAACTTCATACGCCAAGCCGCTCGTTACCTAATCCTTTCAGACACATTGTATCGTAAGGGTCTTGATGGGATGTTACTTAGATGTTTAGAGGAAGAAGAGTCTAAGTTAGCTTTACGCGAGGTCCACGAAGGCATTTGTGGGTCACACTCAAGCGGTCTTAATCTAGCTAAGAAAATCCTTCGTTTAGGGTACTTTTGGACAACATTAGAAAAGGATGCTTGTCAATTTGTAAAGACATGCAGCAAATGTCAATATCATGGTAACATGATACATGCACCGACTCAAGAACTACACCCATTCATTACACCATGGCTTTTTTATCAATGGGGTTTTGACTTGATTGGAATCATACATCCTCCATCTTCAAATGGACACAAGTATATCATCACAGCAACAGAATACTTCACCAAATAGGTGGAATTAGTTTCATTAACAACAACAACTGGAAAACAAATTTCAATGTTCATATTGAACCACATAATTTGCCACTATGGTATTCCACATGCCATTATCACAGATAATGGGAAACAATTCAAAAATCAGGATATTGATGAACTTTGCATGACATTCCACATTACACATCATTTGTCATCCATTTATTATCCACAAGGCAATGGCCAAGCTGAAGCAAGGAACAAAAATATCCTCAAGATACTTAAAAGATCAGTTAACAAATCAAGAAGAGATTGGCATGTGCAAATAAATCCCGCACTATGGGCTTACAGAACTAGTATCAGAACACCTAGAGGAGCCACCCCATTCTCTTTAGTCTATGGAGCCGAAGCAGTTCTACCATTAGAATTTGAAATCCCATCTCTACGGGTTTCATTAAGAGGATTGATCACTGATGAGGATTATACGGTTGCCAGACTGCAACAATTGGAATTGTTAGAGGAACACCAGACTCAAGCTTATCAGCATTTAAGAGTTTATCAAAATAGGATTTCATAGAATTACAACAAACACATCAAACCAAGAACTTTTCAAGTAGGAGACTTGGTATTAAGAGAAAATTCCAAAAATCAAGCTGAAAGGGAAAAGAAAGGAAAGTGGGAAGCTAATTGGATAGGCCCATTTGTGATAGTGTCATCCTTTGGAACTGGAACATATAAGTTATCAGATTGTAATGGTGAAGAGTTACAAGAACAAATAAATAGCATTCATTTGAAGAGGTTCTACACCTAAAGCAGATGAAAGAGTATACAGAGTATCCAATGAGAGAGCATCATAATTATTGTACATAGTTGAAAAGGGATCTTGAAAATACAAAAACATTTGAAAATGGAAAATCCAAAAACATTGGAAAGGAAGAAAGATAAAAAATAGTGGAAAATTGAGCATGAAGAAAGAAAAAAACATTTGAAAAACTATCTCTTGGTGAAAACCTAGCAATAGGCGCCAAGGTGATAAGGAAAAATACAAAAAAACAAAAAAAAAAGGAAAAACACAAAAAAAAAAAAATGAAAAAGGAAAAAGTGCCTTGGTGAAAACCTAGCAATAGGCACCTCGCTAGAAAAAAAAAAAAAAAAAAAAGCACCCAAAGGTGAAAACTTGGCAACAAGCACTGTTGGTTTCCTTAAGTCATTTCTTTACTAGTCACATGTGTACATAATGCATCTCATCATCCCATTTGTCCAAACCTTAATTACATCCGTCATTTGTACATAGTCATAATAACATTTTTAGCATCATCCTTTGCATTGCCCAAAGTTGTCAAAACTGATACATCAAACACTTGGGGGCAGCACAAAATAGATCGGAAAGTGGGTACCTCAAAAAGGATTCAAATGAGCAACATTCAGTCACAAGTAGAAAGGGATCAACATTTTCAGAAGAGAGATCAGATTTTTGTAAACCTTTGATTGATATCATTGTTTACTAACCAAGAAGTTGATTACCACAACAAATCCTTGAGCCTAAATTGAGTTATTATTCAGGATTAAAAATCAAACATAATTCCATGATCAAAACACTTGGAAATATTATTTGAAGATCAGAAAACAATGCAAAACACCTAGATAGATTCTTTTGAAAAGTTGGATAAAAATCTATTTACTTACATTAATTCAATTTGTATCAAGTCTTTTAAGCTAATCAATGATGTTTTGACTAGATTGGCAATGATGGAGACATGATATTTTTCTTGACTATGAAGTGAATGTTTGGAGGAAGATTCATTGCCTTATGAGAATTCATCTAAAGACATGGTCATCAAAGAACCATCAAGGATTATCTTATAAAACAATGAGTTAAATTTTGTTTGTTTACACAACCGGATACCTTGGATATTTAGATTCTTCATATCTAAATGCCAAAATCCACTTGCCACATAGAATTTGACAAAATCGATATTCGTACTCTCATGATTGTTTGTAATCAGTGATAGTTGTATCGATGAGACCGATGGGAAAGCAAAATGGAGGTTACCATATGAGCAATAAAAAGCGATATTCATATCATCATGTCAGTGGGTAGTGGTGATTGTATCGACTTTTCGGTCCCAAGTGCTCAATGATGAAAATTTATCCTCAAGGCATTTATTTGCTAAAAGCTAGTGACACTTAGCTACATTGCATTGCATTATCATGGAAGGTTAATTGCATTATCATGTTAGATTAATTGCATGTGCATGTGTTTGTAGTATTTTTCCAAGGACAAGGGGGTTCATTCAATTGAAATCTTGATCAATCATAAAATGGGTCAATCAATCAAGAATCAAGGAAAGTCCATAAATCAAATAAGTGTCCATAACATCACAGATCCATGAAGTCTATCTAATCAAAGATACAGTGTCATCAAAGTGATACATCCAAGTCGTGATCAATAACTGAAATATCATGATACAATATCAACAAACTGAAAGAGCTCCATACTCAATCATCTCAATAACATGTACTCTAGCTGGGTCAACTCATGACTTAAATCCAAATATCTAAGAAGCTAAGGTCCGTATATATATCATTTATGGAAATGTGCCTGTTTCACAAATCAAGGGAATCATATCAGTATTCTATATCAGTGAGTCATCTTACGTCAATCAATCCTATCAAAGTATCAAGCAATCACACCCTGTACCATTTGTTCGTGTCTCTGTATCCTGAGAACGAAGCAACAGTATCAAATCATATCGGTTTTCACACTGATTGATTTATCCTGTTAGAACTATCCTATGAGATTGACAAATCACATTCATTGGTACCATTATCCTGTTATCCTAATCACTTGTTTTGCTTAACTACAACAGACCTATCTATCTTGGATGCAAATTGCAAGTCATGGCATATCATCAATATTTTTCAGAAATGAAAACATATTGGACCAATCAATCAAAATCTTTCAAATCAAGGAAGCAATATGTTTTATTTCTAAGGGGGCATCAGAGTATCAAATTGGCATCACATCAAAAAATTTATCAGTGGGGCATATCATATCAGGTTATCATATCAGTATCATATCAGGAGAAAAATCAATATCAAATCTGATATCATATCAAACCTATCAACATATCAGCAATCAATAAACCCAAGACCTTTATCAGTAAACCCAGGACCTATCATCAAACCAGGACCCATATCAGTGAACCCAGGACCTTTATCAGTGAACCCAGGACCTTTATCAGTAAACCCAGGACCTATCATCAAACCAGGACCCATATCATATCAGAGGCACATCATCATCATCAGGAAGTACATAAATTAGAATGATCAGAGGCATATCAGAACCAAGACCTGAATCAGATCATCATACTAAGGGAATCTTTGAATCGGTGTTCTTCGCACATCGATCCAAAGAGGGGCATTTGTAGACATAGAAAATTGGCAAAAGGCTTAAATCAATCAAAAGGTGCAATCAAATCATCAAAATAGCATGAAAAATCAATAAATGGAACAAAGGCAATTCAAATCAAAGGAAAATTCAATTAAATGATTAAATGATTAAATAAAGCTTGAAAAGGGGAAAAACACTACGAAATTGATTAAATTCAATTAATGGCATAGTTGTTGAAAGCAAAAATCAAAATGAACATCTTACCCTTCATGGCTAAATTTAATTACTTTAATTAATTAATAAATACTAATTTCCCTCAACAAAGCAAAAAGGAGACAAAATGGACACAAATCACTCACTTTTGTTGAAATGGTCCAGCCTTTTGAAACCATTTAAATGATTGTCCCCTCCTTGTCCCCCCATTTATGGACAAAGCAAAGCCAATTGACCTTACCCAAGCATAACCATGGTTATCTCACTCTACCCCCTACCCTTGGGAAAATCTTATATATTGAAGGCATTTAGAAGCATAATTCATCAACTCCATATCTTTGAATTGCAACAAAGCTCTTGCAATTTGCATCCACATCACTCACTTATCATTTTTCATTGCTAATTAGCTTAAATTGCTTTGATCATAGTAGATTGTTCATCAAATAGAGCTAGAATTTGATAGAATAGATCTAAATTTGCATATCATATAGCTTAATTCTCATCTTTAGAGTGTCACTAGTGAGGATCATAGTTGAGAGCCTCATTTACCACTTTATTTTAGAGATCCATGAGATATTTAGATTAATTGTGTATTATTTAGATTAGTTTGCTTTGAATAGTGTAATTGTCTTTTAAATCTTGTTATTTCATGAAGGTGTAAATCACTCACACACAAATGGCGCCCACCGTGGGGCCCTAGGCCTCAAATTCATCATTATTTTCACATTTTTGCTAAATTTAGGCTAGAAATTATATATTTTTGCTCACTGTCTGCAGATCACAGAGAAGAAATCACGCCGACAGATAAAGATATATCACCTTTAGGAAAGAAATGTCGCCTATGGAGAATAAAATGATGTGCTGAGTCTGAACTTTTACGTGGATTAACCTACAGATTCATGCTACTGGACAGAGAAATAACGCATTACAGAAATCAAATCATGCTTCTGGTTATTAAGTTGTCATGTTTGTGACAAAGATACCATGCATCTGGTCATTTAAATGTCGCAGACATCAATTGAAAAGTCACTTTCACGAAGTGATTTTACGTCTGGTGTGAAGGGAGTACTCTACCTTATTGATTTAATTTCTCGCTTTTGTCATTTGAAATGTCACCTTTGATAAATTAGATATTTCATCAGTTTGTCGCCTTTGGTAAAGATTTCACGTGTAGATAAAATTTGATATCGCTCCTGGTTATTTTGATCTCGCTTGAGCCCCGCAAGGTGACGCTCGCAGTTAAAGTAATCACGCCTTTGTCAAATTAGATCTTGCGTACAGTCTGGACAATGTCGCATGGCTGTACTTTTATATTTTATCAAAAGTGTTAAAATAATGACTGTATTCTGACTTCACATCCTTTTTTTTTTCTCTCTTAGGAGTATGATATGTCATAAGAAAGTTCAAAAATCAGAGAGAAGGCAAAACTTGAAGGAGAAATTGATTGCTAAGAGGATAAGAAAGGAAAATCGGATACACACCACCTTTGTTCTCAAAAATGACTTAGAAAGGGATGTAGAGGTATATGCTAAATACATTGCTGTTGTAAATGCTTACAAATAGAAATACGTATAATTAAATTGGGAGTTTAGTCCCTAAGTTTGTAAAAAATTTTCAAATATTGAAGTAAAAGAAGGAATAAAAAGCATAATCAAAATTGTAGCATTCTAAGCTTTGATTTTGGTTTCTCCTCACTTTGTTTGTTTGTGCTGACTAATTTGTTGGTGGAGGGAACGTTTCACTAAGGTAAGGGAAGGATTTGGAGAGAAAATGAGAAAATCTACTACTTAAAAATGCACCTAGCCTTTGCTAGCATCGTTTGAGGTATTTCTCTCATCAAGCTTGCAAACTTCCTTTAAATTGTGGCATTTTCAATGTTCAAAACATAGTTTAATCATAAAAGGAAAAGAAAAAACATTTCAATTCTAAGAACCCCTTTGTCACGGGGTTGAAAAAGAACCAAATTGATTGTGAGTGTTTGGGATAAGGGAAAAGAAATAGGGATATGCTCTTCACTCTTTGAGTGAATCAAATTCCCAAAATTGCTCTACCAAATCCACTTTTCATGCTTTCAAATGAACATGTTTAAAACTTAGTGGGCTCACCTCCCGAGATTGCCTTAAAAGGGCCGGTGAGAGGGACATCCCAAAGTGGGATACACTTGCTTTTGCCACGAGAATCTGACCCACTATAAAAAGAAATGTGTGTATCCTTAATGGGGTGCAAGTCAAAAGGATTTTAACTCTTTCAAACTTCCTCTAGTAGTCTTAACGGATTGCGCAAAATCATGCTTCGGTGCGTGTGGGAAGCCCCTTAACATACTTGGGGGATGAACGAATAAGATCCATTTTGAACAAAAAACTTACTACATAACGGTAAAATAGCAAAATGACCTATTAGAGCCATGTTTACAAACCAATTATGTGCTAGGTAGATTGCGTGGAAGCTATTCTTGTGTTTCAACCTGTGAAAATTTTCAAAAATACACACATTAGAGCATTCTAGGGATATGGTACCAAATTGTTGTGTGTGTTGAGATTGTTTTTATATTTTCAAACAAGACATTCCAAAGTTATTGATCAAAACATCATTAAGATTTTAAACCATTTAAAATTGATCAAAAACTTTTACCTTATTTCAAAAACCAGATTATCAAAAGAAGAAGTCAACATACCCTTAAAGTTTGTTCATGCCTATTCTTACAAGATCACACTCTATAAAGAAAACATTACAAACAAATGGGACCTACAAACGAGAAGAGCTCCCATTTCTGGGGGACACTTTCATTACTTCACGAGTGATTGAAAAACCCGCTAAGGCAAAGGACACTAACAAGATGTTTAGCGACACCCTAGGAAATATCGATCCTAACAACCAAGGAAACAACATGAATGGGGGTATGGGTCCTAACAACAATCAAGAAAATTCTAATAATGGAGGAAGAGATCCTAATTCCCAAGAAGAAAATTCACAAGGCAACAACTTACCTCCTTTTCATAATACAAACCTACCCCAAACTACGGAAGAAGCGATGGATGAAAAGGCATTAGAGGCAAGAAAATGTACTTATTTCATAGAACTAATGAAAAAGACCATGCATATGGATAAAGAAAAATACTTCATGGACTTGATACAAATGGGAGTAAAGCTACCTAAAGATTTTGACATAGAACAACTAAAGCCCAAGGAAGTAGAAGACCCTATGGAAGCAATAAGGGAACAATTCAAGGCATTACAAATGGAAATCGACAGGTTGAAACAAAATGGGGCTCATAAGCCTTTCTCTATTGAAACATTATGTCCTTTTCCATTCGATAAGAGTTTGGTCATGGTGCCTTTTCCCATTAATGTAACATTTCCTAAGTATGATAGGTATGAAGGAACATCTGACCCACATGATCATCTTCGGGGGTTTTCTACATTGAGTCTTGAATTCATGCATGATACAACCTATTTAATGAGACTATTCCCAAGCAGCTTGGGAGGAATGGCCATGGATTGGTTTTCAAAACTACAATCCAGCATCAAAACCTTTGAAGAATTAACTTCTAAATTCGTGACTCATTACTCCTATAACATCAAACATGAGGTCACAATGATAACGTTATGTAACATGAAGCAACAAGATGGAGAAGCCTTCCTCACATTCTTGCAAAGATGGAGGACTGCATTTGCTAGATATCCAAGAAGTGTACCGGAAAAAGAGAAAATGGATATCTTTATTAACGGTTTAAGCAGCGAATTAAATTATAGACTAAGGATGCAATGTCCTAAAACCTTCCAAGATTTGATTGATGACGAATTTACAACGGAAGAAGTGTTGATTAAGAGTGGAGAGCTGAAATTGTACAAGGAAAATAAGAACAACTCTAACTCCAACAACAACAATACCAACAATAACAACAATCAAAATAAAGGTTGGTACAATAACAATAGCCGTTATGCTGCAAAAAATAACAACAAGGGTATTGTTAATGATGGTGTGGTGGAATCCATCAACTTGAAGGTGATTCCATTTTCCCTTACAAAGACACCTAATCAAGTGAACAATACTAATCAAGCATATAATGCACCTTCCAACAATAACAACAATGCCAACAAGAATAATCAAGGAAACAAGGATCGAAACAGCAAGCATGATAAGTATTTGAAGCCCACTCCTTCAAGACAGTTTACACCCTTGGGAGAATCACTTGAAATTGCATTAAAGGCTCTCATGGCTAACAATGTTATTACATTACCTACTATTAAGCCTTATGAACCAGACAACAAGCCAGGCTGGTGGGATGCTAAGAATCATTGTGAATATCATAGAATTCGGGGACACACTACAAATGAATGTCTAAAATTAAAGAATGTGGTGCAAGACTTGATAGATAATAACATAATCACCATTGATGGACCCCAAAATAATGAAGATCATACGGCCTTCAAACAACCTTTTTACAAACATCATAAAGGTGAGTCATCAAATGGCAAGAAACAAAGTGCCAATAATCTCAACTTTGCACCATCATATGATCATATTGTTAATGCTATAATAATTAATGAACAATCTCAAAAGGAAGCAACAAATGTCATTACAAGAGGGCAGAATTCTAGAATGACTTTACAAGGGATAGTCCCTCAAAACACCAATATCCCACAATCCAACATTGTGGTCAAACAATCTCCTACAGTAGAAATGCCTTATAGTTTGGTGGATCAATTGCAATGTAGTCCAACACAAATCTCAATCTTAGAGTTATTGAAGTTGTCACCGAATCATAAAGAGATTTTAGAAAAAGCTTTAGAAGAGACACATGTTTCTACTACCTTAGGGGAAGAAAAGTTTCAAAATATGGTAGGACATCTCATGGCTCCTCATTGTCTTTCATTTTCTAATCAAGACGACATGTCTATAACTCATCCTCAAAATTTTCCATTACATATAGAGGTTTTGATCGAAAGGCATAGAGTCAAAAGAGCCCTTATTGATGGAGGGGTTGGTCTTAACATCTGCACATTAAGTCTTGTAAAATCCTTAGGTTTATTTGAGTCTTGCATTGACCCTACAAAGAAAATCACCATAAAAGCTTACGATGAAGCTGAAAGAGCTTCTAAAGGCATGATTGTATTGCCCATCCAAGTGGGACCAGTCAAGAAGGAAACCAAGTGTTAACTGTTGGACATGAAATTAACTTATAACATCTTATTGGGAAGACCATGGATTCATGAGATGCAAGTCGTCCCATCCACATACCACCAATGCATCAAGTTTCCATGCATGGGTGAAGAAATCATGGTTGGAGGAGACTCAAATCCATTCCAATATTGTAATGCACTCAAACCCTTGCATGAATTATACATTCCACATAATCATGAAGGAATTATTCCAAGAATCACCAATGAAGATACACAAAATCCTCTTCAAGCTAGCTCAACTACATCAACTAAGGGCAAGGAAAAAGTGAGCTATGAGGGTCCAAATGTAATGGAAAGTCCATATTTAGCACCTAAATTGGAGACAGTGATCTACAAACCTACGAAAGAGGAAAAGGAAAAAGCTAAAGAAGATCATTACCAACACATGAGTGAGATGATGAACAAATTTGACAAACAATGCAAGATTAGTTCAAAAGGAGTAGGAGAATATTCAATTTCTCTATTTGACATGCCCATATCTCCCAAATCACATGGTAAACCATCAAAAGAGCATCTTCCACATAAGTATAATTCTTATTTTGTGAGGGAAGATAGCAAAGCAACATGGGATAAGGAAGAAGATGAAGTCCTTTAATGGCTTTATCATGATAAAGATGATACCTCAGACACTCCCATGGAAAGAATTCAGCATGTCAATATACAAACTGAACAATATGGGAAAGGATTTGATATTATACAAAAGATGGCATACAAACGAAGAGGACCCTTAGGCCAAAGAAATAGAGGGTTATTAGAACCTATTGAACCCATTTGGAGGGCAAGTCAAGAAAAATCTGTAGTAGGTTTCCAATACATAGGAGAAAGTTCAAGTCCAATGCATGATTTTCATCATCAAATAAATGCATTAGAATCCAAAGGAGATAGTGATGACTCTCAGGATTATGAATGGGATACTTTATCAGAGGAGTCATGTCAAGATAAAGAAGTCATTGCTATACATACTTATGCAAAAATCCCAAAACAAGAAGCTCCAATTAATGAAGAACCTCCTATTCAAAGGCCTAATATAGAACAAGCATCTAATAGTGGAGCATGGATAGAAACATTTTGGACACCTTCAGAGGAGGGAAATTCAAACGTTAGTTTTAACCTGCTTGTGGCTTTTCCCACATTGTTTCCCATAGAGGTTGATGAGGATTTGAGCAAAGGGGACTTTGACCCTGCTTCCATGGATCATCTTGAGGAAGCGTACATCATAGATCTAAATGATACAATGTATGAACCCTCAAATGAAGTCATGTCCATAAATCCTATTGATGATACCTTACCCAATAATTCCTTAATTTTGATGCCCCCGGACCTCATTGATTGGGATCAAACCGAACCAAATGACTTACTTTACTTCCCAAATGACCAAGCAACAAACCAATACCTCAATGCGGTTGATCCCTCTTTCACCAACAAACTCAATGCGGACATAATGACAATAGCAAGGGTCCAATCTCTTAGTCAAAAGAAAAAAATGAAAAAAAATAAAAAAATGAGGAGTTCTATTGGTGAAAACCCGACTGTGGCACCATTAGAACCAAAAATAATGATAATAAAAGATGTTTCTTTTGGTGAAAACCCAACTGTGGCACCAAAGGAAGAGAGATTGGATACTTTACCCAAACATGAGGAAGAAAGGTCATCTATTCTTATAGAACCAACAAAAAAAGTTAACATTGGTACGGAAGTAGATCCAAAGTTCATACACTTGTCTACATCAGTTACATCTCTTGAAAGAGAGGACTTTATCAAATTCTTCCAAGAACAACAAGTGAATTTTGCATGGTCATATGCTGACATGCCCGGACTGGATCCTGATTTCATAATGCACCATTTGAATGTTAGACCCGGAGTTAAACCTGTGAAGCAAAAACTAAGGAAAATGCACCCACATGTGGCTCTCCTAGTCAAGGCAGAATTGGAAAAATTCTTAAAGGTGGGGTTCAGAAGAACAATAGCATATAGCATATGCTAATTGGATCTCTAACATTGTGCCGGTTACTAAGCATGATAAATCTATCCGTGTGTGTATAGATTTTAGAGATTTAAATCTTGCATGTCCCAAAGATGACTTCCCATTTCCAAGCATAGATACCATAGTGGATCTGATAGCAGGTCATGCAATGTACTCATTAATGGATGGATTTAGTGGCTACAATCAAATAAAAATTGCTCCCGAAGACCAAGAAAAGATAGCATTTACTTGCCCTTGGGGTAATTTTTGTTGGAATGTCATGCCCTTCGATCTTAAAAATGTTGGAGCTACATATCAAAGGGCCATGACAACTATTTTGCACGACATGATGCACACTTTCTTAGAAGATTATGTGGACAACATTCTAGCAAAGTCCCACAAAAGAGAAGAACATTTACAAATCCTAAGAAAAATATTCATTCGGTTAGAACAATTCAAAGTTAGATTAAACCCAAAGAAGTGTGCCTTTGGTGTCCAATCTAGCAAGATATTGGGTTATATAGTGTCAGTAAAAGGAATTAAAGTTGATCCTAAAAAAGTACAAGCCATTCTAGAGATGGAAATTCCAAGAAACATTAGCCAAATGAGGTCACTACAAGGAAAGATTCAATCAATAAGGAGATTTATATCTCAATTAGCAGAAAAGTGTCACTCCTTCACCAGATTGCTACACAAGGACACTACATTTATGTGGGATGAAAAATGTGATAAGGCCTTCTCTATTTTGAAGACTTATTTGATAAACCCACCTATTCTTATGTCACCTATCAAGGGCAAAGAACTGTTGTTATACATATCAGCCATAGAAAGGTCTCTAGGCATATTGTTGGCACAAGAAGATGAGCAAGGAAAAGAAAGGGAAATCTACTATCTTAGTAGAATATTAATAAAATATGAACTAAATTATTCATTCATGGAAAGAGCATGTCTAGCAGTGGTCTTTGCATCTCAAAAAATAAGACATTATATGTTGATGCATAAGATCAAATTAATTGCCAAGATTGATCCTCTCAAATACTTGCTAAGTAAAACTGCCTTAACAGGTAGAATAGAAAAATGGGTCACGATCCTAAGTGAATTCGACGTTGAATATGTTGATAGAAGAGAAATTAAAGGACAAGTGATAGTAGATCACTTAGCAGATAACCCAATGGAGTCTACACAAATCATTCAAATTGAATTTCCAGATGCAGCAATTGTCAACATAGAAGCAAAGACATGGAAATTATATTTTGATGGATCTTATACACAAGGAGGTTCTGGAGTAGGTATATTATTGGTTACCCCTCAAGGGTACACCATTCCAAAGTCCTATAAACTCTTATTTTCGTGCACCAATAACATAGCGGAATATGAAGCATTAGTCATTGGCATCAAAATGGCTTTGGAATGGAATATTGCAGAATTACAAGTGTATGGGGATTCCCAACTCATAATCAATCAAGTTAATAATGAATACAATACCAAAGATATAAAATTGATGAAATATAAAACCTTGATTGATGGATGGAAGAAGTACTTTGCTTTGATCACATTTGAACAGATTCCAAGAGAAAAGAATAGAGTAGCAGATGCCATGGCTACCTTGGCTTCCTTATTACAAAAACCAGATCAAAATGAGAAGTATGAGTTCTTGGTGGAAGAGTTGGTAAAACCAGCATACAACCTTCCTAACACCCAAATTGTTCTCTTTTACATGGACATGACTCTCCTTGGTATGGACACATCTATACTTAACTTAAAGACCAAGTACTCCCCATAGACCAAACTCGTGCCCAAAAACATAACTTCATACGCCAAGACGCCTGTTACCTAATCCTTTCAGACACATTGTATCGTAAGGGTCTTGATGGGATGTTAGTTAGATGTTTAGAGGAAGAAGAGTCTAATTTAGCTTTACGCGAGGTCCATGAAGGCATTTGCAGGTCACACTCAAGGGGTCTTAATCTAGCTAAGAAAATCCTTCATTTAGGGTACTTTTGGACAACATTAGAAAAGGATGCTTGTCAATTTGTGAAGACATGCAGCAAATGTCAATATCACGGTAACATGATACATGCACCAGCTCAAGAACTACACCCATTCATTACACCATGGCTTTTTTATCAATGGGGTTTTGACTTGATTAGAATCATACATCCTCCATCTTCAAACAGACACAAGTATATCATCACAGCAATAGAATACTTCACCAAATGGGTGGAAGCAGTTCCATTAACAACAACAACTGGCAAACAAATTTCAATGTTCATATTGAACCACATAATTTTCCACTATGGTATTCCACATGCCATTATCACGGATAATGGGAAACAATTCAAAAATTAGGATATTGATGAACTTTGCATGACATTCCACATTACACATCATTCGTCATCCATTTATTATCCACAAGGCAATGGCCAAGCTGAAGCAATGAACAAAAATATCCTCAAGATATTAAAAAGATCAGTTAACAAATCAGGAAGAGATTGGCATGTGCAAATAAATCCCGCACTATGGGCTTACAGAACTAGTATCAGAACACCTACAGGAGCTACCCCATTCTCTTTAGTCAATGGAGCTGAAGTAGTTCTACCATTAGAAGTTGAAATCCCATCTCTACGGGTTTCATTAAGAGGATTGATCACTGATGAGGATTATACGGTTGCCAGACTGCAACAATTGGAATTGTTAGAGGAACACCAGACTCAAGCTTATCAGCATTTAAGAGTTTATCAAAATAGGATTTCACAGAATTACAACAAACACATCAAACCAAGAACTTTTCAAGTAGGAGACTTGGTATTAAGAGAAAATCCCAAAAATCAAGCTAAAAGGGAAAAGAAAGGAAAGTGGGAAGCTAATTGGATAGGCCCATTTGTGATAGTGTCATCCTTTGGAACTGGAACATATAAGTTATCGGATTGTAATGGTGAAGAGTTACAAGAACCCATAAATAGCATTCATTTGAAGAGGTTCTACACCTAAAGTAGATGAAAGAGTATATAGAGTATCAGATGAGAGAGCATCATAATTATTGTACATAGTTGAAAAGGGATTTTGAAAATACAAAAATATTTGAAAATGGAAAATCCAAAAACATTGGAAAGGAAGAAAGATAAAAAGCAATGGAAAATTGAGCATGAAGAAAGAAAAAACATTTGAAAAACTATCTCTTGGTGAAAACCTAGCAATAGGCGCCAAGGTGATAAGGAAAAATACAAAAAAACAAAAAAAAAATGAAAAAGAAAAAAGTGCCTTGGTGAAAACCTAGCAATAGGCGCCTCGGTAGAAAAAAAAAAGAAAAAAAGCACCCAAAGGTGAAAACTTGGCAACAAGCATTGTTGGTTTCCTTAAGTCATTTCTTTCCTAGTCACATGTGTACATAATGCATCTCATCATCCCATTTGTCCAAACCTTCATTGCATCTGTCATTTGTACATAGTCATAATAACATTTTTAGCATCATCCTTTGCATTGCCCAAAGTTGTCAAAACAGATACATCAAACACTTGGGGGCAGTACAAAATAGATCGAAAAGTGGGTACCTCAAAAAGGATTCAAACGAGCAACATTCAGTCACAAGCAGAAAGGGATCAACATTTTCAGAAGAGAGATCAGATTTTTGTAAACCTTTGATTGATATCATTGTTTACTAACCAAGAGTTTGATTACCACAACAAATCCTTGAGCCTAAATTGACTTATTATTTAGGATTAAAAAGCAAACATCATTCCATGATCAAAACACTTAAAAATATTATTTGAAGATCAGAAAACAATGCAAAACACCTAGATAGATTCTTTTGAAAAGTTGGTTAAAAATCTATTTGCTTACATTAATTCAATTTGTATCAAGTCTTTTTAGCTAATCAATGATGTTTCGACTAGATTGGCAATGATGGAGACATGATATTTTTCTTGACTATGAAGTGAATGTTTGGAGGAAGATTCATTGCCTTATGAGAATTCATCTAAAGACATGGTCATCAAAGAACCATTGAGGATTATCTTATAAAACAATGAGTTAAGTTTTGTTTGTTTACGCAACCGGATACCTTGGATATTTAGATTCTTCATATCTAAATGCCAAAATCCACTTGCAACATAGAATCCAACAAAATCGGTATTTGTACTCTCATGATTGTTTGTAATCAGTGATAGTCGTATCGACGAGACCGATGGGAAAGCAAAATGGAGGTTACCATATGAGCAATAAAAAGTGATATTCATATCATCATGTCAGTGGGTAGTGGTGATTGTATCGACTTTCCGGTCCCAAGTGCTCAATGATGAAAATTTATCCTCAAGGCATTTATTTGCTAAAAGCTAGTGACACTTAGCTGCATTGCATTGCATTATCATGGAAGGTTAATTGCATTATCATGTTAGATTAATTTCATGTGCATGTGTTTGTAGTATTTTTCCAAGGACAAGGGGGTTCATTCAATTGAAATCTTGATCAATCATAAAATGGGTCATTCAATCAAGAATCAAGGAAAGTCCATAAATCAAATAAGTGTCGATAACATCACAGATCCATGAAGTCTATCTAATCAAAGATACAGTGTCATCAAAGTGATACATCCAAGTCATGATCAATAACTGAAATATCATGATACAATATCAACAAACTAAAAGAGCTCCATAATCAATCATCTCAATAACATGTACTCTAGCTAGGTCAACTCATGACTTAAATCCAAATATCTAAGAAGCTAAGGTCTATATATATATCATTTACAGAAATGTGCCTATTTCACAAATCAGGGGAATCATATCAGTATTCTATATCAGTGAGTCATCTTACGTCAATCAATCCTATCAAAGTATCAAGCAATCACACCCTGTACCATTTGTTCGTGTCTTTGTGTCCTGAGAATGAAGCAACAGTATCAAATCATATCGGTTTTCACACTGATTGATTTATCCTATCAGAACTATCCTATGAGATTTACAAATCACATTCATTGGTACCATTATCCTGTTATCCTAATCACTTGTTTCGCTTAACTACAACAGACCTATCTATCTTGGATGCAAATTGCAAGTCATGGCATATCATCAATATTTTTCAGAAATGAAAACATATTGGACCAATCAATCAAAATCTTTCAAATCAAGGAATCAATATGTTTTATTTCTGAGGGGGCATCAGAGTATCAAATTGGAATCACATCAAAAAAATTATCAGTGGGGCATATCATATCAGGTTATCATATCAGTATCATATCAGGAGAAAAATCAATATCAAATCTGATATCATATCAAACCTATCAACATATCAGCAATCAATAAACCCAAGACCTTTATCAGTGAACCTAGGACCTTTATCAATAAACCCAAGACCTATCATCAAACTAGGACCCATATTATATCAGAGGCACATCATCATCATCAAGAAGTACATAAATCAAAACGATCAGAGGCATATCAGAACCAAGACCTGAATCAGATCATCATACTAAGGGAATCTTTAAATCGGTGTTCTTCACACATCGATCCAAAGAGGGGCATTTGTAGACATGGAAAATTGGCAAAAGGCTTAAATCGATCAAAAGGTGAAATCAAATCATCAAAATAGCATGAAAAATCAATAAATGGAACAAAGGCAATTCAAATCAAAGGAAAATTCAATTAAATGATTAAATGATTAAATAAAGCTTGAAAAGGGGAAAAACACTACAAAATTGATTAAATTCAATTAATGACATAGTTGTTGAAAGCAAAAATCAAAATGAACATCTTACCCTTCATGGCTAAATTTAATTACTTTAATTAATTAATAAATACTAATTTCCCTCAACAAAGCAAAAAGGAGACAAAATGGACACAAATCACTCACTTTTGTTGAAATGGTCCAGCCTTTTGAAACCATTTAAATGATTGTCCCCTCCTTGTCCCCCCATTTATGGACAAAGCAAAGCCAATTGACCTTACCCAAGCATAACCATGGTTATCTCACTCTACCCCCTACCCTTGGGAAAATCTTATATATTGAAGGCATTTAGAAGCATAATTCATCCACTCCATATCTTTGAATTGCAGCAAAGGTCTTGCAATTTGCATCCACATCACTCACTTATCATTTTTCATTGCTAATTAGCTTAAATTTCTTTGATCATAGTAGATTGTTCATCAAATAGAGCTAGAATTTGATAGAATAGATCTAAATTTGCATATCATATAGCTTAATTCTCATCTTTAGAGTGTCACTCGTGAGGATCATAGCTGAGAGCCTCATTTACCACTTTATTTTAGAGATCCATGAGATATTTAGATTAATTGTGCATTATTTAGATTAGTTTTTTTTGAATTGTGTAATTGTCTTTTAAATCTTGTTATTTCATGAAGGTGTAAATCACTCACACACACCTTTATATGCTATAATGCCTACTCTAGCTAGTCCTCCACCATCTCTTCCAAAGTCTTCCATACAATCCCAACATGCTTCCTTGTCCTTAGAAGTGGCTCCATGTCAAGAGGAATCTAAAAATGATAAAGAAAAAAACATAAAGAAAGATCAAGATCAAGAAACCTCCATGTCATCCAATCCTTTTCATGATGTCTCTTATCCATTCCATGGTTCTTTTGATCCTGCACATCCTTTTTCATGCATTACACCATGTCTTAAGTCTTCTCCTAAGCAAGATCAAGCTACTACTTACACTATTGAGCTTATTGACAATCAAAATGACCTTGCTAAGCTTGCGCTTTCCAAAGATGATACTTCCATTAAGGTTGGTAAAAATGGTGTTGTTACTTCCAATGTTAAGCCTATTGAAAATCAAGAGAAAAATTATGCGCTTATGCTATCCAAAGATCCTTGTAAAGATCAAAGTCTTCCATCTTCTTATTCTACCACTCCATATTCATTTCCACTTTCTACTCTTCCTACGTCTTTGCAAGCTTTGAACAATCCTATCAAAGAAGGTGCTCATATTCAAGATGTCCACGATTCTATTAAAAATTCTAATGCTCACTCTAAAGATACTGAGATCTTTAGTTGTCATATAGATGTTGATGAACTTATTGATTATCTTTTTGTATCTTCCATGTCCATCCTTGGACCTCCTCCACCACTACTAAGGGTTTCACGTCTACTTTCCATCTTGGGTCCTTATGTCCCTTCACTTTCCCCTCCTAACTCTCCTAATTCACCATCCATCTTGGGTACTTACATCCCTCCATCTCCTATCTTTCCTCAAGATCAACATAGATGCATACCCTTGAATCCTTTTCATCCAATTATCCATCTAAACTAGTTATATCCCCCTTCTTCTTCCACAAGTCCCAAGTCTTTTGGAAGTAACTTGAATGTTCAATACAAGAAAAATAAGCAATACAAAAATCCATCAAAAAGAGAAGATCACCATGTCTCCTCTAATCGACATGGAGGCATAAAGTCAAAAGAGATATCTAAGAAAAAAACTATAAGACAAGTATGGGTTCCAAAATCCATCATTAAAGATATTCTCTCTAGATCATCAAAAAGAAATGAAAAGCCTACAGCTATATGGATTCCAAAGTCTCTCTTGAAAGAGTCTGGTGTTGAACAAAAAGTGAAGTTGACATTCAAGCTTCCAAAGACTTCCACTTCATCTTCTTCCAAAAACATTCTTCCATTCCATGCACCTAAACCACAACCTCTACTATCCATTCACCATATTCCTTCATTCACATTTCCTCCATCCTCTCGCCACCCTTCAAGGTGTGTGTTGATGTTGATCTTGCCTTCTTTTCCATCTACCCTTTCACAATCCTTCTACCTTCTATATTTTTTTCTCATTTGCCTATTTCTCCTATCTTCCAACTTCACTCACTTTACATAAAACCTTATCCTCCATTTTTCTCTTCCAGCTGCCTTTCCCTATTAGCATTTTTGAGCATATCATTTTGAATCCTTGGCATATCATGGTTTATCCCTTCAAGGAGCATTATCTAAAGAGATTGCCTTCTTCCAAATAAAAAATAAAAATAAAAAAAATGAAAAATGTGCCTTGGTGAAAACCTGGAAACAAGTGCCTCGGTAGCAAAAATAAAGAGAAATAAATTCATCTTATGGTGAAAACCACTCCTTTGTGGCGCCTTGGATAAGTACTATGATCAAAACCTGGCAATCAAGCATCATGCGTAGTTCTTCTACATATTTCATCCATTCCATCTTCTCTCTTTGATCTTGACAAAGTTGATCTATACACGAACATTTAGCTATCTTGTGAGCTATCTTACAGTGATCTTGCTTTCATTCCTTTCATGTTTAGCCTTCATATCTATCGCTATCCTTTTCCCCTTTGGTCTTGATCTAGAAAAAAGAAAAAAGAGTAAAACATGGTGCTATAAAGCCTCTTGACATGTCTACTCCTTTGGACTACATCCTTTCCTTGTTTGGCATCACACTTTTGTGACTTATCCTATGCTAGCCTTTCATTGCTTGTCCAAATGTGCTTTACATGAAATTTTTTTCCCTAGCTTGGGTACCCTTGAGGAGTTTTCCCTTGAGGATTTCTTCCTTTCATTCTCCTTCATTCTCTTGTCTTCCATCTCTTCCACTAGCTTGCTAATCCCTCTTGTTCTCCACCTTGCGAGACATTGGGATTGCATGATATGATCTTGCTTGGGAGTTTGCAATGAAAAAAGATTGTATCAAGTATACCAAGTATCAGAACAAGTATCAGAATAAGTATCAGAACCAATATCAGAACAAGTATTAGAACCAGTATCAGAACAAGTATTAGCACACCCACTGGGGCTACAACTTTCACTTTGGTTTATGGGTCTGGAGCGGTACTACCTATTGAGGTTGAAATCCCATCACTAAGAATCAGAATGCATTGTCTAGTAACTAATGATGACTATAGAGTGTCTAGGTTGCAAGAACTTGAACTACTAGATGAGAGCAGACAAGCAGCATATGATCATCTCAGAGTATATCAGAAAAGAATGTCTAGAGGCTACAACAAGAAAGTCAGACACAAAGAATTTTAGGTTGGTGATCTAGTCTTGAGAGAGAATCCTAAAAATCAATCACATCTAGAACGCAAGGGGAAGTTTGAACCCAACTGGCTAGGTCCCTTTTTAATCACTGCTACTTTTGGCTCTGGTGCCTATCAACTCTCAACGACTGAAGGAGAATAGCTTCGAGAACCAATCAACATTCTCCATCTGAAGAAATTTTATGCCTAAGGCATTTAGTCTATGGTAAAATGTCCTGAAAAAATCTTTAAAATTGGAAAAAGTCCTAAAAAAATGAACATCTTGGTGAAAACCTAGCAATAGGTGCCTTGATGATTCACAAAAAAAAAGCAAAAAATATCAAAAATACAAAAAAATTGAAAAAAAGAAAAATACAAAAAAATGAAAAAGAAAAAAAGTGCCTTGGTGAAAACCTGGAAATAGGCGCCTTGGTAGCAAAAATAGAATCTCTACCAAGATGTTGAAAACCTGGGAAATAGGCACCACTTGTTCAAAAACACTCTATTTATCAGTGCAATCTTGGTCTTTCCCAGCTTTCAGTCTTGCTTTAGTTTGTACATATCTCTCGGTTTATTTCTGCATTCCTATTTTCAATAAGTTAGTTTGTACACCAATCAGCTCAAGCATTTGTATCCTATCAATGCTCAAACTTGGGGGCAATCAAAGTTATATCCTATGGTCTCCAATGTATCTTAGATGTATCATATCCAGTCATAGTCCTTTGAAGCTTCATTTGAGTCAGTTAGTCTGTCTTGTCTCCAGAAAGGATTTTGCCTCAACAACAACGCAATCAAACATCAAATTGAAAACAATCTATGCTTTTTACATGCTTTTATCTCCTTGTATGCTTACTAGTTCGCATTGAGATTTTTGCATATTGTGTTCCTTTGAGCTCTTTGATGATGTCCTTTATAGGATTTAGAGAGTGATGACTGGGGGCATAGTCTTTTTTTTGTTTTCTACTTGTATGTGAAAATCTAACAACTTTGAAAATTTTGGATTGAAATGGTGTCCGTCTATAAGAGCCTCTATTTCGAATTGGATGGCCATGAGTACTTCAATCATTGATACCTAGAAAATTCAAGGAAGTTTGATCTAACTATTGTCTTTTTGAGTGAGTTCTTTCTCCTACTATGAAGCGCAATCTTACCTAAGGATGTGAATGATAAAGGGTCACTACGGGTAATTCACATTGGATTTAGAATGATCTCTTGAACTGTTTGATGTGTTTGTATGCAAGGTGTATTCTGGTCATCATGACGTTTATGTTTTGATGCTTATACAAATTGCTATATCAAAATGGACATGATATTCAGGTCATCCTGGTGTTTGTGCCTTGGTGCTTATATCTAATCCAACATTGCATATACAAAATAAATATTCATATATCCATGGTTTCCTAATCAATGGGTGTTGTATTGATTCTTGCATATACAAATCGATATTCATATGTCTATGGTTTCCTAACTAGTGGGCATTGTATTGATTTATCCAGCTACTTAAAAATTCAATGATGAGATTGACCAACACATGATCAGTGACTAGGTCCTAGGTCTTAGGTTGCATTTCATTCTGCATGTTTCTTTGCATTTTTCATCTTTTCATTATCTCACAATGGTTGGATAAACTTCAATGCTTAAACGATTCTTCAATGTCTCTTCAAATCTAACAAGAGCTAAATCTCACATGAAGGTTCCTCCAACGAAACATCAAGTAGAATCCTTTTTCAGGATCAAAATCAAAATCTGAGATCATTCATATTATTAACTACTTGCATAATTGACCTTCAATCATCACATAAATCTAGAATTCAACTTAACTGATTATCTTACATCAAACTATCAAAATTTCAACTTGGTCAACTATGGTCAACTCATGGTCAAATCTAGTCAAACTTTGTCTTGAGGACCTCAAAATGATGCAAAACACATTCTCAAATGTGAATAACCATTTCTCAAATCAATTAACATGCTTCTAAACTATCAATGCTAACTTTTCTTGTCAGATTTCAATTTTAATCCCAAAGGGGGCATGGTATTGCATATCATTCCAAGTATTGCATATCATTCAATGTCTGTAATCTAAAGCTGAAATCATATCTTTCCTCAGTAATCGAGACAAAAATCACGTCTAGTTTCTGATTCATCAAAAAGACCTCATCGCTTGGGGAAAATCAATCATCACTTGGGGCATATTAGATTCATCGAGATCCATATCAATATGGTATTCTCTTAATCTTGTAAATTGTATCAGTTTTTGTAACTATCAGTTTAATTATGTTATTTCCTTGGTTCTTCGGTAACTGAAGGGTTCAGATGTGATACTAATGTGATTCAATATAAGGACAATCAAGTCTGGAATCGGTCACTCACTTCTTCACAATCATAAGGTTCAGAATCAAGCATTTTGGCACTCATCGGTTCATTGTTGTTATAGTTTACATTATCTTTGGTCATTCAGGACCTATTATCTTCATATCAAACTTCAATCAGTTTTTGTTTCATATCAATATCAATTTCAAACATCAGTTTCAACATCATACACAGACTATCTTTGAACCACTGTGCTTCGCATAGTAATTCAAAGAGGGGCAAACTGTAATACCCCAAAAATGAGCTATAGGTTCATTAATCTCCTATATCAACATATCGAATGAAATCAACATCAAAGTCCTAACCTAAGGCACATCTGAACATCATCGAATCCTAATTGATTATCATAAATTCTGCATCGGGGAATATTCCATATTCCTAATCATCTTAATTATCTTTAATTTAATGATTATTGTTAGAGTAATAGTATATTTACCTTTATAATTAAGTCTATCTGATTTAATTATTAAAGGTCACTATTATTCTTTTTTCACTTAAGCTTGTCATTTAGGTGCATAATAATTAATATGTTTATTAATTATTAAATGCACAAACCTAGCTTTCTCCGGCTTTAGGGTTTCTCACCTTATAAGCCGCTTTTTGTAATTATTGTTCATACTTTTGAGAAATATAATTTTGCTCTCACTCCGCTGAGATTCTCAAAACCCTAGCTCTCTCTCTCTCTCAGGTTTTCGCTCCAGCTTCTGGTATTTTGCTTGCAGGTGATCTTGGTTTTTTGTAGATTTGCACATTTGTGAAATCTTACATGGTATCAGAGCAACCCTACCGCTGCCGAGGTTGAAGTTCTTGAAGCCTGGATTCAAAGACGACAGCCACAGCTTGTTTCTGAGGTTTTCTATCACTTTGAAGGAGGCACAAGCTTCTGGAGCAGATTGAGCAGAAACGGATGCCGCCATTGCGTTCAGAAGGCCCGGGAGAGTCGAAATCATATAAAACTCGACCATGTTTGGTCTCTGTGAACCCAGGGCAAATTTTTGAGCCTACAAAGGCCGTACGGCTCGAAAAACGAGGCAAAATCTTAAAAAAAAATAAAAAAGGGCTTTTTCTTTACAAAATTTGGTGGGCCGCCATCGCGCCGCCCACGCGCAGCCGCTGGGCAGCGCGCCACCCCGCGTGCCCCCGCTACACCGCCGGGCTCCGCCGCTGAGCTGCCGCGCTCGGCCGCCGCCTCCTCTCCGCCAGCGCGCCGCCCGCGCCCGGCTCACCCGCCGCCCGAGCTCCGCCTCCTCCGGTGCCGCCGGCCGCCGGCCGCTGCCCATCCTCCGCCGGCAGCCTGCAGCAGGTGACGTCACCTGCTGACGTCACTTGCCGGCATATTCCGTCACCGGAAAATAAAAATCCGGTGACTTTTTCAACTTTTCCGGCCCCCTCAAAATTTTTCAGGATGACATCATGCTGACGTCAGCGACAGGCCTGTGACGGTCATACGGCCGCCAACTTTTTTGCCGTCACTGGTTTTTTCCAGAGAGCTTGCATTTTGGGGGTACTTGAGCTTTTTTGCTCCTACAGGGCTCATACGGAATCAAAAATCAACATATGATATATCGCCGGAAAGGTCTTTTCGAGACGGACGCAATGATGCTGGTTTGGTTTGCTGATTCTGCCATTTGAGTTCTATTTTTTAGCGTCAAAGTCAAAGCTTCTACTTTCCTCCTTCTCTGCATCTGGAGTCCAAGTTTTCTCCTCATTTTTTGTGCTTTCAGTTATTTTCTGTACGGGGGTTTGATTTATACATTGTGGGGGGGTGTTTTTCCTTTCTGTAATTTACTTCAGAAAAGACCCTTCTACTTCTGTCTTCTTCTTCTCTCAATGTCGGATCCTTCTGTGGCCCGGCTGACACCGCATAATTATCATACCTGGAAAGCACACATGACCAGACTTCTTATGTCACGTGGCTTATGGTCATGTCTGGATGAGAACCAACCTGTCCTACAACGTCCCTTTGAGATTCTTCAGCACAGAAATAAGATGGATGAAGCCATGGGCTTGATTGCACTGAACATCTCAGACAGTCTCCTCTTTCACTTGGAAGGTTTGACCACTCCTAGGACCATTTGGGGCAAGTTTTCAGATTTGTTTGGCACAGTTAATGAGTTTCGGGCACTTCAGCTTGATGCAGAGTTGACTACTTTGACACCTACTAGCTTTCCCACCATTGAGGACTTCTTGATGAAGTTCAAGTCTCTGCGTTCAGTTTTGCAGGGATGTGGGAAAACAAAGATAGATGATGAGTGTATCTTCTTGATACTCTCAAAGTTGCGAGGACAGTATCAGATCTTTTCTTCCACTTTCTACTCCACCATGGATGCTTTGGGTGCTAGGCACACCATGCCTTCTTTTGAGACATTCTGTGATCGGTTGACACGGAAACAGGCAAAGATCCAACAGATGGATGCTTCTGGCTCTTCTAGCCAAGCGTTAGTTGCTCAGTCTTCACAGGGGAAACCAAAATAGAAAGGCAAACCGAAGAAAGATTTCGCAGGCAATGAGTCTTCCTCCAAACCTGCACAGAAAAATGATTCAAAACCTCCAGCGAACCCTTCTAAGGGTAAATCTTCTTCGAAGTCTACTGAGTCTACCTCCAAGACTAAGAAGAAATCAGTTGAGACCTGTAGCTTTTGTGGAAAGGATGGACATCCCATTTCCAGGTGTTGGAAACATTTGGAGGCTTTAGAGGAAGCCATGCAGGAGCATCACATTTCAGCTCCCCAGTCCACCTCCTCCCCTACAGGGAAAGGTCATGCTCTTACTGCATGAGCTATGACTTCTGGGCCCACCTAGATTCTCGATTCTGGTGCTTCTCACCACATGACTCACACTCAGCAGTTGGTCACCTCACTTGCTCCTTGCGCTACTTCGCAGATTGCTGTTGGGAACTCATCTCATCTTTCTATTTTGGGTTCTGGTTCAGTTGCATTAGCTGGGGGTTCTCTTCAGGATGTTCTTTTTGTCCCCGACATTTCGACGAACCTTCTGTCTATCTATCAGATTTGCCACTCTGGCTCTGGTAAGACAGTTGAGTTCTCACCACATGATGTGGTTATTCGGGACTTACATGATACTGAGATGATTGTGGCTACTGGGAGTGTTGACACTGCATCCCGCCTATACAGATTTGATGGATTTGAGTCTTCTGCTGGCATAGGTTCCTGTCTTATAGCACATGCAGATTCAGTGAGTAGACTTTGGCATGAGCGTTTGGGCCATGTCAATTACAGAAATCTTCAGCAGATGAGCACACAGGCACTTGTTCTTGGGCTTCCACAGATTACTTGCACTGATGGGGTTTGTCAGGGTTGTGTTCTTGGCAAACAACATAGGGATCCTTTTCCTCAGGGATGAGCTACTCATGCTTTGGTGCCATTGGAGTTGATTCACAGTGACCTCATGTCCTTTCCTACTCCTTCTTTTTCTGGTGCCCGATATGTGCTCACATTTATTGATGACTTCTCCAGGCGCACATGGGTGTACTTTTTGAAGTACAAGTCTGATGTCTTTGATTCATTTCAAGTCTTTAAGACATTTGTGGAGAAGCAATCTGGTCTTTCTATTCGCCGGATATGCACAGATAATGGGGGGGAGTATGTGAACCAGGCTTTCGGGGATTTTTGCTCTGAACATGGTCTTCAGCATCAGTTTTTAGTGCCCTACACCCCTCAGCAGAATGGTGTGGCAGAGAGAAAGAACAGAACACTTCGGGAGATGGCTAATTGTATGATTCAGTCCAGGTCCATGGATTCATCTTTTTGGGCAGAGGCTGTCAATTGTGCCAACTATATTCAAAATCGGATGCCCCACAAGGCAGTTCGACATATGACTCCTGAAGAGGCTTGGTCTCATGTCAAGCCTGATGTATCTTCATTTCGAGTTTTTGGTAGTGAAGCATGGGCATTTGTGCCTGACGCTCAGAGGAAAGCGATGGAGTGGAAGAGCCGACACCTCATTTTTGTTGGCTACTGCGAGGATGTTAAGGCATATAGGTTGTTTGATCCTAATTCCAGAGAGGTCCTGTTTCGACGGGATGTCCAATTTGATGAGTGCCTTCCTGCAGTAGATACCCCACTTCCAGAGTCTACTTCACTTACCACTACTCCCTCATCTCTTCCAGTTGTGTTTCAGGATGATGAGGATGATGATCTTGGTGATCCCCATTTACCTCCACCACAGGATCCTCCACAGATGCCTAGATGGGCTCGTGTTACAGTTGATGCTGCAGGATCTCTGGCTGGTGACCCTTCCACCTCTCGTCGCAGCCGGTCTCATATTGCAGGTTCCAGTCTTCTGAGTCATGCTATTTATGGTGATCCTCAGACATTTGGGGCAGCGACAAGACATACTGAGTGGGACAGTGCTATGGAGGAGGAGTATTCTTCTTTGATGAAGAATCATACTTGGGATCTTTGTTCGCTTCCTAAGGGAAGAAAGTTAGTGCGATGCAAGTGGTTGTATCATACTAAGTTTGCTGCTGATGGTTCTATTGATAAGTACAAGGCACGTCTTGTTGCGAAGGTTTTTTCACAGGTTGAGGGTATTGATTACACTGAGACATTTGCCCCTGTCGCCAAGATGAACTCTATTCGCCTTGTCTTATCCCTCGCAGCTTCTCAGGGATGGCCCATTTTTCAGATGGATGTGAAGAGTGCTTTCTTGCACGGTGATCTTAGTGAGGAGATTTACATGGAGCAGCCTCAGGGATTTGTGCAGGATTCCTCCTTGGTTTGCAGACTTCGGCGTTCTTTATATGGTCTCAAACAGGCCCCTCGGGCTTGGTATGAGAAGATGGACTCTTTTATGCTTTCTACAGGATTCACACGCTGTCATTCCGATCTTACAGTCTACATTCAGCATCTTGAGGATGAGGTTTTGATACTTGTGCTATATGTTGATGATCTTCTCATCACAGGTAGCTCATCTTCTATGATTCAGGATGTTCAGTGCGCATTGATGGAGCAGTTTGAGATGACAGACCTTGGTCTTTTACACTTCTTTCTGGGTCTACAGATTGTGCAGTCACCTACTGGGATCTTTGTTTACCAGCAGAAGTATGCTCTTGACATGCTTCAGCGCTTTGATATGCTTGATTGCAAGCCTGCTCCCACACCTTTTCAGTCGGGTGTTACTTTGTCTACCTCTTGCACTACGCCTTCAGTGGATGCTACTTTGTATCGGTAGTTGGTTGGCAGTTTGTTATACCTGACACACACTCATCCCGATCTCTCCTTTGCAGTTGGTCTAGTCTCTCGGTTCTCACATGAGCCTCATGAGAGTCATTGGCAAGCTGCCAAGCGTATTTTGAGATACATTCAAGGCACACTTATGTATGGCATTCACTACACATCAGGGGCTCCTCACATTGTTGGCTACATTGACTCAGATTGGGCTGGTGATGTTGATGATCAGAAGTCTACTTCTGGCTTTGTTTTTTGTCTTGGCTCTGGTCCTATCACATGGTCGTGCAAGAAGCAGAATGCTCGAGCACTTTCATCTACAGAGGCTGAGTACAGAGCGACAGTTCATGCTAGTCAGGAGATTTTATGGCTTCGGCAGTTGATGACTGAGTTTGGTTTTCCTCCTGATCGTCCCACTGTTCTGTGGTGCGATAATCAGAGTGCTATTCACATTTCCCGCAACCTGGTGGAGCATCAGCGCACTAAACACATTGAGCTTCATATGCATTTCATCTGTCAGCAGATTCAGGATGGTGTTCTCACTTTGGAGTACATTCCCACTGACGCGCAGGTTGCTGACATCTTCACCAAACCCTTTGCATCTCCGCGCTATCTTCAGTTGCATTCTATGCTTGGGGTGACGGAAGTTGTCCTTGGGGGGTCTTGTTGAGTCCTTCCTTCCTTCATGTTTCTTTTCAGCATGTTGTTGTATCTCTTTTTGGGGTAGGGTTTTTCCCACTGGGTTTTCTCTATTTCCCCGGTTCACAGAGATTTCTTTGTTGTTGGGTACCTGATCAGGCCTTGTTGCCGGGACCTATTTTCCTGCTTTATTAGCTGTGCTAGGTTAGTTTCCTCCTGAGCTTCGCTTAAGGGGGGGTGTTAGAGTAATAGTATATTTACCTTTATAATTAAGTCTATCTGATTTAATTATTAAAGGTCACTATTATTCTTTTTTCACTTAAGCTTGTCATTTAGGTGCATAATAATTAATATGTTTATTAATTATTAAATGCACAAACCTAGCTTTCTCCGGCTTTAGGGTTTCTCACCTTATAAGCCGCTTTTTGTAATTATTGTTCATACTTTTGAGAAATATAATTTTGCTCTCACTCCGCTGAGATTCTCAAAACCCTAGCTCTCTCTCTCTCTCAGGTTTTCGCTCCAGCTTCTGGTATTTTGCTTGCGGGTGATCTTGGTTTTTTGTGGATTTGCACATTTGTGAAATCTTACAATTATTTGGCGATAAATCCTATTTATCCTAAAGTTTGATTAATTGAATATTTTCAATATTTAATTAATTAGATTTAATTTTGCCACTTAATTATTAAATTGAAGTTAATTCTATTTATTCCTAAATTATTTTTATTTAAATTTGACAATAAATCAAAATTCTTATCATCAATTGATTAAATTCTTATTTAATTAATTAAAGCAAGTTGTCAATTTTTAATAATATTATTTTTAATAAAAGTTTGAAAAATGATTGATTAATCATAAATCAATGGTTTTATTTTTCAAAATTAGTTAAGTTGGAAATAAATCACTTTATTATTAAATTAATTCATAAATAAAACATGCACAATCAGAAAAGTAGACAACTATCAATTATCAATTAAATCTAAACTCTATTTTGAGTTAAACTCTACTTTTGCATATTTTTATGGGTTAATTATCTTTTATTTAAAAAAATAACTCAAAAATCAACTTGAGTTATTTGAGTGATTTATGGCTTTCTTTCATGCTCCTCCAAAGCCCTAGATTTCTATAAATTAAGGCTTTAGCTCTTCATTATCGATAAATCCACAGAATCCATAGAATTTGCATACTTACTTTGGCGAATTGACATCAGAGGAATCATCAAGCTTCTTGCGAATCAACATTTTTTGAGATCAATCTTGTTTTCAATTCATTCTAGTTTCATATTTCATATCATTGTTAGCTTAATTTGCATATCATAGATAAATTTCATCTAGCTTACAACTCATATCCAGATTTCTCATTCTTATTGCATAGAAAACCCAAAAATATAGATTAATTTGCATTCATTACTTCATTGCTATCTTGCATTCAAATCCTTCATTTAGGTGTCATCAAGGTCACTGATCTCGATAACAATCTAAGAACATCATACTCGCACCTATTAGAAGGCAGTAAATCACTTGGTTAGTTTAGCTTTCATTTATTGCATGATTTCAATTTCAACTAACTTCTAATATTTTACTGAAGTGTTGTGTCTACAGACAGGTACAAAATTCACACACACAGTTCCTAGATAGGATTTTACACTCCATGAGATACCAATATGTTTATGACTGATGTTAAAGATTGGTTAATTCCAAATATGGAAAATCTATAAGCAATTGGACCAACTATAGGGACAAGACTACCCTTTTCACTTCTAGCTCTGCAAAACCAAGGTGGGTACACCTGATCCAATAGATTTAACTCTGTTCCTTATTCAATACTGGATCTTACAACAAATGAAGGTGAGAAAGTGCTAAACAAAAACCTATTATTCATTGACTCTCCATCACTGGGTAAAACAACATATAAAGTAAAATAAAAGTAAAATGATTGGTATTGAAATGTTTTGTTGATTACAATGATTTCAATCATTCCTTATAAAACAAAGATAGGTCCATATAGGTCAGTGCCTTATCTATTAGGCATAGAGTCACTAGAAAATAAGATGAATACAAAGATGTTTGAAGAAGATATGGTCTCTGAACATAAATACAAACACCTCAACTCTTTCCTAATTATAAGAATCCTTCATGTAAAGCTAATGAACATATATCCTACTCTAAGCAATATTTAATCCAATCCTAGATCAGAACTCAAGGTAAAGACACATACACATAAATCTCTAAAAGACTTATAGATTCATAGAATGAACACAAAGGAGAGATAAATATTTGAGATTTTTATTAAGTATAACCTTTCACCATTTGCATACAACATATCCAAAACAGCAAGCCTGCAAGACAATAACAACAACCTGTACTTCTTCTCTACTGTTTTGATAAGAAAATGATGTAAAATATTATAATCTCTAATTGAGGGCTAGGGTTCCATAATTTCTATCTTTTTGACTCTTAAAATCTCAATGCCTAGAATGATCATGAAAAATCCCTTATATACAAGGAAATGCAACAAGCTACCAATCATTCTAGGGTTTACAAAATTCCTAACCTAAAAACTTTCAACAACCTTAAAAAGTTTACAATAAATACATTGATGAAACATATGACATATTTGTAGATAAGCCACCCTACTTTATGTCTTCAATGTTGTCCTCAACTTCTTTGAATCAAAATCTGATTGAAATATCTCATTGTCTATCCTACAATGAATGCCTTTATGCATCTCAACAACCCTGATTGTCATTTCTCAACTGTAAACCTCCATATTTATTGCCTCAAAAGAAAGAAATTAGATCGATCACACTCTGGCGCATTATTTCTTTATTTTTTGCAAAACCCTAATTTTTAAATTCAAAAATCAACTGACAACGATTAATCAATCCAGTTTAAAACATATCCATTGATCCTCCTCCTTCCTGACAAATCAGACGGCCCATAAAAATCAACAGAATGGTCAAACAATCACTCAAAAAGTCAATGGCCACATCACCATCTCTCAGCCAATCAAAATTGAGCACATCAAACAAAAAATCACTAATTGCTGATCATCTCGTGACCTAGCGACTAGCAGCTAACTGGGGTCACTGGATGTTAACTTTAACCACCACGACTTGGTGACAAACCACCCACCAAGTCTCTAAAAGCCATCCCTAACTATTGAGAATATGTATCTAACCGCATCTCAAAATCGCCCATCCAAAAGGAATATTCTATCATCATTGGGAGATCACCTGACTAAGGCAAAAACTTAATTGCTTAATAGAAAGGAATATTCGATCTTCATTATGCGACTTCGAGACTGAGCTTGTAAATCCTAGGCCCTCTAAAGACACACGGTAAGACCTGATTGAAGTGACTGGCCACCTCATCATCAAGCTATACCTTTGAACACCTCTCTACCATATGTCATACTCTGATTGATGTCTCGAATTGGCATTCAAAGTTACATTTGACCTCAATTGATCTAGAGATTGAGCAACTAAGGAGAAAAGACTTCAATTTATCTTATCTAGAGATCTAACGACTGAGGTGAATCTCACAACCACCAAATCATTTCCTTAACTTGAGTTTATCCTAGAGATTGGGCGATAAAACAGTTCTCATGGTCGCAAGATAAAATACCTAACCTCAATCAAATAATACGAATAATTATCAACTGTTGATAAGAACTCAATCCAATGGTCCACATTAAATCATTGAATCCTTTGTGTCTTAACCATTTCATCAGGAGATTTGGAGATAACTGCGTTTCCAGATTGCTGACTGCTAAAATGTAACCACTAAGATAATGAGAACACGTGACAAGTGAAAATGCCAAGTTGCTGGATGAAAGAGATAACTATAGGCAAACCTTACAATCTAGCGACCTGAACTTTTAAACACTGCCAGTACTTGGAGATTTAGCAACCAACTGTAGGTCTCATTATCGCTCAATATTATATCAATCATTTTTCTTCATCTGAGATTACCCAACTAAAGCAATTCAATCTAGAGATTACACTATCGAAGATAGCCCTGAGTCACTGAATAAAAACACCAACCCTGGTTACATTCAGAGAATGTGCAAACATAAGACTTCGCTGAGTCACTGAAAGATTTGCTAACCAAAAGTTAAATCTAGAGATTCAGTGCCAACCACATGACCAATATCTCATTAATGGTCCTCGCTCAATCTTTGAATGGTAAGAGATATGACCACCAAATCATGAAATCTAGTGACTAAAAGAAAACATAACCGCCTGCCGGGTCACTGAAGGCTAGGCCATTAACCGCAAGGATCAAGAGAATATGTGACTAATGTAGTCACCCAATCACTAAATGAAATGACTAACCGGCCAAGAAAATGGAGAATTGGTGACCAAAAAAAAGTTTTCTAAGTCTTACAAAGAGAAGGAATATTCTTTGAGTTTATAGAGATTGTGTGAAAAAAGGTTTTCGGGAGATTGCCAGACTGAAAGGAATATGCTAGTTTCATTCAGAGACCTAGTGACTGCAATAAAATTTAAAGCACACATGCTCTTTAAAAATTTTTAAGTGACCCGATAAAGTAATGAGAAAAATAGAAGGCCAAAAGGTTAAATTAGGGCTTTCGTTACATCTAGGGTTTCAACATGAAACCCTACCATTAGGTCTATAACTTGGACTATTTTTAAAATTTTTGGCATGAAACTAAAAATTTTAGAACAGTGCTAATAGTGGCTCATGCTTGGGGACATGTATCTCCTATAGATACAATGAGAAAACTAGAATCTCCTGGAAGAGCAGACCAGAACAAAATTTCAACTGAAAACAGGGAACTATACACAAAACCCTAAACTAAACTTGTATAGAGACTCAAGAGATTTTAAAGGAAGTAAACTTTTAAGAATTGACCATGAACTAGAAATTCCATGGGATCTCCTGTTAGATTTCTCAACATATATGAATTTTTTCCCCATTTTTGCTTAATGATATAAGGGCCTAACCAGATAGGATCAAACTTCCCATGCTTTCCCTTATCTTTTAACCTTGGATTCTACATCAGGACCATATCACCACTTTCAAAACTTCTCTGAGTAGTCCTTCTATCATACAAAACTTTGCACTAGGCCTGCATCCTCTGATTTCTGGCATGTGCATCATTTCTTACTTCATTCAATTGAATCAAGTCATTTATTCTAATAGTCATCTCATCTTCCAAATCATCATCATAGGCCTGTATGGATTGGTACATCTGTAGCAAGTTATTTTGGGGTAATCTTGCATTAATTCCATAAACTAAGTCAAAAGGAGCACACCCTATTGCTTTCTTTATTGTAACCCTGTCAGCCCATAGGGCTTGCGACAATTTGGAATCCCAGGCCTTCTTGTTTTATCTAACACTCTTCAAAAATTTAATCAAACTGTTGTTGTTGGATTCTGCCTAACCATTGCCTTGTGGGTGGTAAGGAGATGAATATGAGATTTCAATACCATTGTTCTAACAGAAGTCAACAAACTCCTCTGACCTAAAGCACATTGCATTATCAACCACCATAGTCTCTGGGCAACCAAACCTTGTGAGAATGTTTTGCATGATGAAATCTGTCACCACCTTACTAGTTGCTCTCCTTGAAGGGATTGCCTCAACCCACTTGGTGAAATAATCAGTTGCCACCAAGATGTAAGAATGTCCACCACTGGACTTATTAGGGGTTTCACCAATGAAATCCATACCCCACTTTTAGAAAGGGGCCTAAGCTGTAACAGGCTTGAGAGGAAAGTTTCCACTAAATTTCAACTTTCCTGCAAATCTTTGACAAGGGTCACATTTCTTTACAAATTGATGGGTATCTTTAAAAAGTGTAGGCCACCAAAAACCTAACCTAGTGATCTTGTGAGTTGTGGTCTTTGCCATATAGTGTTCCCCACAAACCCCATTATGCATTTCTTCCAACAAGAATCTAGCTTTGTCCTAGTCTACACATCTGAGCAAAACACCTTCATTGCTCCTCCACCATAAGTCACCACTTATAATTGCATATCTTATGGAGTGAAGCCTAATAGTTCTTTTCTTATTGTCATCAAGTCTAGGGGCTAAAACCATCTTTTGCAAATACATGACAATATCCCTGTACCACTCACAACAATCCATATTACATACAAAATGTCTTTGATTTTCCTCCAATAGATTTATCTGGTTTGCATTTAGGTTGCTTTGGGCCATCAACTTTTCCAGACCCAACCCTCTTACCAACTTTGTAATATGAATGTCAACATTAAACTCTTGAATCCTATTAACCCACTTACACCTTCTTCCTGAAACTTCCTGTTGGACTAGGATATCCTTTATTGCAACACTTGGAACATAGGCAACCACTATGGCTCCAACCAGATAACATCTAAATGTTTTAATAGCCTTTACTAGGGCATAAGCTTGTTTCTCAATGATATCATAATTCAATTCAGCTGCCTGTAGGGTCTTGCTAAAGAAAGAAATAGGTTGCTCAAAACCATCACCATTTTTCTGTAATAGTACTATTGCAATAGTATGGGCAGATGCAAAGAAAAAGATCTGCATTGGTTTGTTGTAATCTAGTGTTTTCAAGACTAGGGCATGCTTGATAGCCCTTTTAATATCATTGAAAGCCTATATCACTTCCACATTCCATTCAACCTTTTCTCCTTCTTCAACATTATTGATATGGGAATGCTAATTTCTACAAAATTTGTAATAAACCTCCTTAAGAAATTAACCTGTCCTAGAAAGGACTGAATCCCCTTGATATTCTTTGGTAGAGATAACTTATCAATAGCTTCCACTCTTTTAGGGGCTATCCTCACCCCATCCTTTGAAACAATGTGCCCTAGAAGTTTTCCTTCTACCACACCAAAAGCACACTTCTTTGGGTTCAAAGAAACCCCATACTCTAATGCTCTGATGAAGATTTTTTCTAGATGTTGGCAATGTTGTTCTTCTTTAGCTAAGAAGGCTATCAAATCATCTTGATATACCACCATAAACCTGTCAATAAAATTTGCAAAAGCTACATCCATAGCCCTTTGAAAAGTGGCACTAGCATTAGTCAGCCCAAAAGGCATCCTTACATAAACATATGTCCCCATGGGGTTGTAAATGTGGTTTTAAATTACTCTGTGTCTTTAACCATAACCTGATTGTAACCAAAAAAGCCATCCATCATGGACATCAACTCTGACCTAGTGACCTTTTGCAACATGTTCTCCATATTTGGTAATCCATAGTTATCCTTTATAGAATTTATGTTAAGATTCCTAAAATCAACACAAATCCTAATGTCACCATTCTTCTTTCTAACAGGCACCAAATTTGAAACCCAAGTGGAGTGCCTAATAGGCTTGATTATTCCAGCATCCATCATCTTCTTGAGTTCACCTTGCATTTTAGGTGCCAAGGTTAGGTTAACAGGTCTTAACTTCTACCTAAAAGGCTTTGTACCCTCTTTGAGTGGAATTTCATGTTGAAAAAGGTCTCCCATATAATCTTTGAGTTCATAAGACCAGGCAAAAACATGCCTAAATTTCCTAAGAAGATCAATCAAATTTTTTCTAGTCCTAGGGGACAAACATTTACCTATGTAAACCTTCTTGGGAACAAGTCTTGTGCCCAAGTTTACTTCCTCAAGCTCATTGGTTTTATTAGTACTAGTAGAGAAAGCCTTGTCTTTATTGTCAAATGCCCTTTCAAGAGCAACTAATCCTTTGGGAACTCTATTTGATTTCAACTGTAATACTTCTTTCCCAAAAATGACATCTTTACCATCCATTGTATCAACATAAGTACTGAAATCCATTTCTTTGTCACCAAAGTGAGATTCACACTAGAGAAATCTTAATATGTCTTGGTCATCAGAGAAAACCTACCAATTCTCTACATTATCAGGGATGGAAGTCCTGGCTTGTACCTCTATATTATATATATATGCAAATGTGATATCTTCAGGTCTAAGAGCCACATTAGCCAACAAATCTACCATCTTGTTTTGACTTCTTTCCACCCAACAAATATTAAAGGCCCTGAAACTTTCAATCTCATCCCACACTGCATTCCTATATTGCTTCAAATTCTAATTTTTTGAAGCATACTTTGATCTAACTTGGGAAAAAACTAACTCAGATTCACCTACTTCTTTTAAAAATTTTATGCCATGCCTTGATGCCAACCTTAGACCTATTAATAGAGCTTCATCTTCTGCAACATTATTTGTGCATGAGAATAGCAAAGAAAAGGAGAATTTGAAAGTTTTACCATTCAAAGATATGAGCAATATTCAAACTCCAGATCCTTCCTTGCTATTTGCACCATCAAAATACATGGTCCACAAACTGTTAAGATCAATCCATCCTTCCTAGCTTTTTGACTTGTGGACAGGCTCAACATCCTTCTCTACTTCCTTATCTTGGACTTTGAAAGCATTAATGTTAGTATCAAGGAAACAATTCATGGTGTCTTCCTCTTCTTCTTCAATCATATGTGGAGTTCTAGATTCCCTAGAAACCTTAATGTTCTGTCCCTCCAAGTTGAAAGTGGCAAATGATAAGTCTCATTGTATGTTGCCTCCCATAGAAGCACTCCACTTTCTTGATAGCAACATCCCATACTGGGGAGGAATATCCACTACCAAGACACTCATGGTTAACTTTTTGGTGGGGTATGCAGCTAATCTATAAGGTAGAGCCTTGATGGTACCCACAACTGGTACTTCTCTTGAATCCATTGCTTGAAATCTGCCATGAGGTGTGTCCACCTTTAATCCTAGTGACTTCATAACCTCAGTAGGCATAATAGTGTTTGATGCTCCAGAATCAATCATACAATTTTTTAGTAACTTTCCATTTATCTCCAGAGTTAGGAAGAAAGGATCAACTGTTCCTGCTATAGTACTGACAACATTTGTATCCAAATAAATTTGCAAAATTTCAGAAACAATTTCCTCATTACAATTTTCATTTTCATCATTCAAAGCTGCTATTTGTTTCTCAAATCTTTCTATTTTTTGGGACTCTATAGATACCACACCATTTACCCAATTTAGGGCCTTTTCCTTGTGCTCTTCTATTCTCATCATCTCTAGCAATGGAACTTTGATAGTAATCTGAGACAACCATTTGCTCATATCAATTGGGACATACTTTGAATCAGAAACATCTAGCTTCAAAATTGCAACTTCTTTATTAGTCTCCTGGGTAGATATGTCTATAGGTTTTACAATATGGGCTTTATCCTCTTTCTGGAAAGCTGGAAGAACCTCAATAGTGGGTTTAGATTTTATCTTATTAGTAGTGCTAGGTTTAGCATTTTTCCTTATTTTGACCTTATCAACAAGATCAACATCTTTAGACTTATCCTGGGATACTTTTGCATCTTTGTCTTCTTTTTTGATGAAAATTCCAGCAGGCTTCTAATTTGGATTGCCAACCACTCTATTTCTGAAATTATAACCCATTTTGGCTTGAGTAACCATATCTACTATTATCAAGGCAATTTCCTCATCAGAAGGACTTCTTAAAACAACTATTTCCTTAACTTTCAAAACATTACACTGAATGTTATCAGGCTCACTATCTTCATCTAAAAAAACTTGTTGGTCGTATGATTCAGTTTTTGTCTAAGAATTAAAAACATCCTAATTTTCATCTTCTTCAACAAAGTCAACCTCATCCCACACATGGGAAGAAGTCATTCCACATCCTTGATCATCATAAGGCTGTTTCTCATTAGACTCCTGCTCCTCATGTGGAGAAACACTGTGGGATATGACACAATAATTTGGATCATGTGGTGACTGACAAACAATACACCATGGGACATCTTCCACTAGATTCATTGAGTTCCTTTGTAATGGATCAAGGGTCCTATCATTTGGTTTATCCTTTCTCTTAGGAAGAATATGCCTCCCTTCTTTCCATTGGGTATTGTATGGGTAATTCTGCATTCTTGGCAATTTGTTGAAATTATTAAAGGGAGGCTTATCTCATCCTGCAACTTTAGCATTTATATTCTCACCAGGCTTTAAGTCTTTTATTTCCTTTAAGATCTACTTTAGTCTATCATCATCTTTAGGCTTTACACTCATAGGCTTTCCTGGATCTTTTCTATTCAGCAATGGTGATTTATTATCTTCCCTTCTTCCCAACTTTCTTGAAATTATTCGGTTACTCTCTATGTTCAGAGCAAGCTTGTAAGCTTCAACAAGACTCCTTGGATTCTTATCTCTAAAAAGGTAACCCATCTTAGAATCAAAAGCATTTAAATATGTGACAAGACACACTCTATCATCCAGTTTGATGACCTGCAAGAGTTTATGCATGGCCTTTTGGAATCTGACATTAAACTAAACAACATCCTCATTGAAATTCTTCTTTATGTTATTAAATTCATTTAGCATAAAATCCTCATGTGTTTTATCACCATACTATTCTTTGAAATAATGCCTAAGCTGATCCCATGAAACTATGCTACCATGTGGCAAAGCCCTAAACCAATCCCTTGAATCCTCTATTAGGGATTATACAAATAATTTCATGATAACATCATCAGGCACAATGTTATAGTCATCAATTACATCAATAAAAATTTTTAGGCACTCCTCACAAGTAACAACATTACTTCCAGTGAACTTAGGAAGTTTCTTCCTGATTTCTTCAGGGATGGGATTAGGATACCCAGGTATGCTAGTGAAAACCAACTATTTACATCTTTCATGTATAACCCCTGTGTTAAAAATACCAGCACCCTGAGATGTAGATGCATTAGTATTTTTCATGGTAGACATTTTAAGTGCTCCTGGTAGGGGAACACCAGTTGTCTAATTTGCTAAATTTGCAACATTTTCCCCTTGTGTAATAGTAGAATTAGCAAAATTAGTGGGTCTTGTAGACCATCTTAGGAAGTCAATTTTCCTTTTCAAGTTCTTTAGCTAACAATTCTTGTTCCTTTTTAGCTTTTTCAAGACCTGCTTCCAATCCTAAAGTGGAGTCTATAGGACATTTGGGGCCTACTAGCTCATTAATTGAGATACCCACTGCTTTCTGCTTTCCCTTATCCCTAGGGTTCCTTGCTTCAAACACTTGTTGGACAATGGGTTGTTCACTTGTCTACTTAGGAATGGGGACATGGTTTATTGCTTCTAAATTTAATAGTTGTCATCTTAGTTGGTCAGCCCTTATCATGGCATGCCTAATTTTTTCTTCTTTTTCCTTTTCTCTCTTTTGCCTTATGGTTGCTTGTTCATGAATTCTCCTTTCCAATTCATACACTTCCTCAAATATTTCCTCAGAATCAAGCAAAGTTGTTTTAGATTCAACCTATTGTGCTTGAGGCTCTTCTTGTCAATCCTAAGACTCATGGAGGCCTTGGGGCAATGATGAGCCAAGGGTGAAAGGGGGGCCAAAGTCTTTTCCACTCCTTCTTTGACTTCTAGATCTCCTCTCCCCTCCATACCATCTATTAGGGACTATTCTCCTGTTGTGGGGTAACCTTTCACCCTCTCTTTCTGAAGGAGAATAATAATCCTCATACTGGTTTAAGCCTAAATCAACTGCCTCCTCATATTCTGAGGCATTTCCCTCCTGACTAGGAGGAACAACACTTTCTTGTCTAGAACCTCCCCTTTGTTTCCAGGTAAGAGACATGTCATTGATATTTAATTCTCTTCTAACTTGACCTCGCCTAGATGTGGCTAGAAGTTCACCCTGCAAACTTTCCTCTAGGTGTTCCTTCCTCCAAGACCTTGTATTTTTGAAACTCATTGTGATAATCAATACTTGACTTAGCACTAGTCACAGAGATGTTAGAGTCGCCACTCACAACTTGGTGAGATAATTTGAAAATTATTAAAATTGACTCTCATATACTTCAATGGAAACCACTGGATAAATAATAAGCTGGCTAGGAGTCAAAGCTCTACTCATACCCACATTACTTATAACTAATTTATAACACTAGAGATATCAACTAATTGAAATAGGTAGGTCAGGAGTTCAGCTTAACTTTGAATCTGCACTATTTACTCTTGATTACAATCTCCATTCCCCAGTAGAGTCACCATCTTGTTGGTTCCTAGATAGGATTTTACACTCTATGAGATACCAATATGCTTATGACTGATGTTAAGGAGTGGTTAATTCCAAATATGGAAAATCTATAAGCAACTGGACCAACTATAGGGACAAACTGCCCCTCTTCACTTCTAGCTCTACAAAACCAAGGCAGGTACACATAATCCAATAGACTTAACTCTATTCCTTATTCAATACTGGATCTTAAAATAGATGACAGTGAGAAAGTACTAAACAACAACCTATTATTCATTGACTCTCCATCATTGGGTAAAACAACATATAAAGTAAAATAAAAGTAAAATGACTGGTATTGAAATGTTTTTTTGATTACAATGATTTTAATCATTCCTTATAAAACAAAGATAGGTCCATATAGGTCAGTGCCTTATCTATTAGGCATAGAGTCACCAGAAAATAAGATTAATACAAAGATGTTTTAAGAAGATATGGTCTATGAACATAAATAAAAACACCTCAACTCTTTCCTACTTATAAGAATCCTTCATGTAAATCTAATGAACATATATCCCACTCTGAGCAATATTTAATCCAATCCTAGATCAGAACTCAAGGAAAAGACACATACACATAAATCTCTAAAAGACTTATATATTCATAGAATGAACACAAAGGATAGATAAAGATTTCAGATTTGTATTAAGTATAACCTTTCACCATTTGCATACAACATATCCAAAACAACAAGCCTGCAAGACAATAACAACCTGTACTTCTTCTCTACTGCTTTGATAAGAAAATGATTTAAAATATTACAATCTCTGATTGAGGGCTAGGGTTCCAGAATTTCTATCTTTTTGACTCCTAAACTCTCAATGCCTAGAATGATCATGAAAAATCCCTTATATACAAGGAAATGCAACAAGCTACCGATCATTCTAGGGTTTACAAAATTCCTAACCTAAAAACTTTGAACAACCTTAAAATTTTTACAATAAAAACATCGATGAAACAAATGAGATATTTTTAGATAAGTTGCCCTGGTTTATGTCTTCAATGTTGTTCTCAGCTTCTTTGAATCAAAATCTAATTGAAATATCTCGCTTTCTATCCTACAATGAATGCCTTTCTGCATCTCAACAACCCTAATTGTCATTGCTCAACTATAAACCTCCATATTGATTACCTTAGAAGAAAGAAATCAGATCAATCACACTCTGGTGCATTATTTCTTTATTTTCTACAAAACCCTAATTTTTAAATTCAAAAATCAACTGACAACGGTTAATCAATCCAATTTAAAACATAGCCGTGGATCCTCCTCCTTCCTGACAAATCGAACAGCCCATAAAAATCAATAGAATGGTCAAACGGTCCCCTGAAAAGTCATCAGCCACATCACCATCTCTCAGCCAATCAAAATCAAGCACATCAGACAAAAAATCACTAACTGTCAATCCTCTTGTGACCTGGTAACTAGTAGCTAACTGGGGTCGATGGATGTTAACTTTAACCGCCACAACTTGGTGACAAACCACCCACCAAGTCTCTGAAAGCCATCCCTAATTGCTGAGAATATGCAACTAACTACATCTCAAAATTGCCCATCCAAAGGGAATATTCTATCATCATTGGGAGATCACCTGCCTAAGGCAAAAAATTAATCGCTTAATAGAAAGGAATATTTGGTCTTCATTATGTGACTTCAAGACTAAGCTTCTAAAGCCTAGGCCCATCGAAGACACGTGGAAAAACTTGATTAAAATAACCAGCCACCTCATCAGCAGGTTGTACCTTTGAACACCTCTCTACCATATGTCATACTCTGATTGATCCCTCGAACTAGCATTCAAACTTACATTTGACCTCAATCAATCTGGAGATTGAGTGACTAAGGTGAAAAGACTTTAATTTATCTTATCTAGAGATCTAGCGATTGAGGTGAATCTCACAACCGCCAAATCATTTCCTTAACTTGAGTTTATCCTAGAGATTGAGCGACAAAATAGTTCTCATGGTTGCGAGATAAAATACCTAACCTCAATCAAATAATGTGAATAATTATCAACCGTTGATAAGAACTCAATCCAACGGTCCATGTTAAATCAATGAATCCTTTGTGTTTTAACCATTTCATCGAGAGATTTGGAGATAACTGTGTCACAAGATCGCTGACTGCTAAAATGTAACCGCTTAGATAATGAGAACACACGACAAGTGAAAATGCCAAGTCACTGGATGAAAGAGATAACTGCAGGCAAACCTTGTGATCTAGCAACCCTAACTTTTAACCGCCACCAGTACTTGGAGATTCAGTGACCAACTACAGGTCTCATTATCGATCAATATTATATCAATCATTTTTCTTCATTTGAGATTACCTGACTAAAGCAATTCAATCTGGAGATTACGTGACCGAAGACAGCCCCGAGTCACTGAATAAAAACACCAACCCTAGTTACTTTCAGAGAATGGGTGAACATAAGCCTTCACTGAGTCACTGAAAGATTTGCTAACCATGAGTGAAATTTGGAGATTCAGCGCCAACCACATGATCAATATCTCATCAATGGTCCTCACTCAATCTCTGAATGGTAAGAGATATGACCACCAAATCATGAGATCCAATGACTGAAAGAAAACATAGCCACCCGCTAGGTTGGTGAAGACTAGGCCATTAACCACAAGGATCAAGAGAATACGTGACCAATGCAGTCACCCAATCACTAAATGAAATGACTAACCAGCCAAGAAACTGGAGAACTGTCAACTAAAAAAAAGTTCACTAAGTCTTACAAAGAGAAGGAATATTCTTTGAGTTTACAGAGATTGCACAAAAAAAGGTTTTCGGGAGATCACCAGACCAAAAGGAATATGTGGGTTTCATTCGAAGACCTAGTGACTAAAAGAAAATTTAAAGCACGCATGCTCTTTAAAAGTTTTTAAGTGACCTGATAAAGTAATGGTAAAAATAGAAGGCCGAAAGGTTAAAAGGGATTTCATTACATCTAGGGTTTCAACACGAAACCCTACCATCAGGTCTGTAACTTGGACTATTTTTTAAAGTTTTGGCATGAAACTAAAAATTTTAGAATAGTGCTAACAAAATGAATCCCACATCACCCAGTATTCACTCCTTTAATGAAAAAAGACTACCAGTGTTTCTGCACATACAGTCATGAGTAACTCCAGCCTATTGTCGAATACTACTTTGGGTTTATCACCTAACTCATTCGATGATAATATAGTTAGAGGTCTCCTCCAATATAGCTATTAAAGATAGCATCTTTCTAAAACACTGATAGGATGAAAACTATAGTTTGAATATATGATAAACTAAGAGGCCAGGTGCTAGAGTTGTGACACGGGATGTAGTCGTCTAAGGAAAGAAATGGTCCCATCATTATGAGAAAGAGTGAAGGATTCATCTTGCACAAATCCTCTGACAAAGAGTGCTCCATCAGCTCCCAAAAAAGTATTTTCCACCTCATATCCACCAAAGTACATTGACTTCTCTCAGTTAGATTTCAAATTGGATTTCCCAATATAAACAGAAGGTAGAGAAGATGTCATCTCCAAAGAGCACCTTCGAAGTACAATCATGAAAGATAACAAGATGACAAGATGGCTTGGTAAGACATTACCCAAACTCGAAGTAGCTTGCCAAGGAACATTGGCCTTTAAGGCATATTTTGGAAACTGAAGACCGTTGTAGGGAAATGATGAGAATTAAAACATACTTTTAAAGTTTAAGTCATAAAAGATTTGGTTGTACCTCCCCTGGGATGGAATTCAAATAAACTCCACGGGCTGCAATATTAGCCAACTCATCTACCTTGGTATTTCCTTCATGAAAAATATGATTAACTGTTATGGACTCAAATTTTCTTGTCAACTTCAAAATGACTTCCAAGTAAGCTTGTAGGCACCAATTCAGTGTCGCCCCTACTTTCATAGCATTTATAGTGATCATGGAGTCTCCTTCAATCTCCAATTTTCCCAAGCCTACATCATATGCAAGAGCAAGGCCATACAATAAAGCTTTGAATTCTACCATGTTATTGGTATCTATTTCTAGTGGTTTAGCCAATTTCTCTATGACCCTACCATCTGAAGAGTGTATGATGCAACCTACCCCTAATGGACCTGGATTTCCTTTAGAAGCTCCATCAAAATTGAGTTTAAACCAACCCAAAGAAGGAGACACCCACACACAAGAAGCTCTAAGAATTGAATTAGCTTTGCAACCTCTACCTAGAGTGATTGGGGTTTTAAGGCCATACCACCTTTTAATCATTTGGTCATCGTAGTTGGCATAAAATTTGTGTTGAGTTGATTGAGCTTGGATATGAGAATTCATGACCTATATTATCATTGCTTCAATTTTATTGAGAATAGAGGCAATTTCCATTGATTTAATTTGAAAAAGTCTTCTATTTCTTTCTTTCCAAATTTCCCAAATTAGAATGGATGGGAAGATAATCCATAAATTTCCACATAAACTTTCTTCATAAAAATTAGGCCAAGATAACAGAAGAGAAAGGATCTCCTATGGGAAGGCTGAAAACCATCCTAATTTTGTACATAGCTAGTTCCAGCATTCATTAGTGTGTTAGGAATGAATGCTAAAGCCTTTGGTAGTCATTCTATAGCAGTGGTTGTTGCATTCATGACTATGATTGTCATTGATGTCAACACAGTGTTATTATGGAGTTTAGCAGAAAAGAAGGCACAGTTTTGTTTTGCGCACGTGTTATATTGCAAATTGAGTTATGTGAAGTTGATGGTATGTTATTTGGTGTGTTATTAACCTATTTTTAATAGAAAAAAAATAAATTCATTTATTCATGAAAGTTATAAGCATTTTGGTGGAAGCAGTATTCTGACAGTGTTCCTGAGTAGCAGTTTTTGGTAATCGGAGGATATCTCCTAATCGGGATGGAATCTGATTCTACGTAGTTAAAGGGAATTTTTAGACTCATTTTTGGTGATGTGGTTCATAGCACAAACTTTGAGGTCATGCAGTTGGAAAGTTATTATATCTGGAAGCCGACAGTTTTATGTAATTTTGGTGTAGCATGTTGAAATTATTATGTTGTATTTGCATGCCGACTCATTTGTAATTATTTGAGTGTGGTATAAAGGAAGGAATGTTTTCCTTGTTGTAATATGGGATTGTAATAGTTGTGATATGAAATTTTGAAAGTTTTGATGTGAATATATGCATGAGGTGAAGAATACAGCTAATTCAGTGGTGAAGGAAGACTTGCGAAGTACAGAGATCTAGATTTGTGATCTTGTGTAGTAGATAGTGCAGTTTTGGCACAATGTGAAGGAGGTAACATGTTATTTCATATTATTTTTTTGAATAATCCTAAGATCTGTTGGACAGTGAGTTCAGAGATCTTGCCTTGAAGCTGTTTGGGCAGTGGGTCCTTCTGTCTTCCTTAACTCCTAACAGGGTTAGATTATTTAATAGGGATTCAAAATCTCCTAACAGAGATTCATATGTACTGAATGTATTTCATAAGACTCCTAACAAGGTCCATCCTTTCACAAGGAACTTTCATATTAGTACATTATTTTTGGGCATCATTCCCACTGCGGTTTACTCTTTGATCAAGAGGTTCCCTAGTTAACATATCTTGTGTTATTGTGTCATTGTGTATGATTATCTTTCTATGGTTGGTTATTGCATTGATTATATTGTTTAAAGTTGTTGAAGTTGATAAATGGTTTAATTATGAAATAACTAATTCACCCCCCCCCCCTCTTAGTTATCTTGGGGATCTTTGCTTTCTAACCATTGGTATCAGAGCGGTAGGTTCTTGAAAGGAAAGTTTAACAGCTTAAGGAGATCCATGGCAAATTTTAGGAAAGAAAGCTCTAAGTTTGATGGAGTAAATTTTGATAGCTGGAAGGAAAAGATGAAGACACATCTCTTGTGTTTAGGACCAGGCTATTGGTTGATTACAAAGAATGAGAGAACTATAATTGAAGAAGACAGTCTTGAATCAAGTTCTAAAGATGAGGTAGATCTATTCATGTGTAACATACTTGCAAGAGAAGCACTTTTATCAACACTTCCAGAGAATGAATATAGTCAGGTAAAAGGTTTAACTAGATCTTATGATATTTGGAAAGCTTTACATTCTACTTTTGAAGGTGATGAACATGCAAAGAAAGCTAGGTTACATAATTGGATTTGTGCATTTAAAGACATAAGAATGATGGAAGATGAATCTATTAGAAGCTATATTGGTAGGATGTTAGAAATTGTTGCAGGAATAAAGTCTTGTGGAGGTGAAAAGATAGAGAATGAAGTAATATGGAAGATTTTGAGAACATTGACACTGGTATTCAGGTAGACTACACAAATGATTGAACAAGTGATACCTTGAACACCAAACTTTTCAAGAGAGACTCTTCTTGGAAGAGTGGAAGTAGCAGAGATGAATTTGAGATTATCAGGAGAACTACCTAGAGTGGAGATAGCATTCAATGCTCTTAGCATTAGACCTACTTTGTCTAGAAGTACAAGTGTGAATGGAGATTATGCCAGTAGTAGCAGCTCCAAATCTGATGAAGATAAGAAGATTGAAGAAGGTATTGCCTTGCTTGTGAAAAGAGAACCAAATGATAAGAAAATCTTTAAATGTTGGACATGTCAAGAATATGGTCATTTTTCATCTAAGTGTCCTAAGAGAGTTAAGAAGTATAGAAACAATTTTAAGCTTAGAAGACCTAAAGAATGTTATTATGCAAATGATGAAGAAATTGAGGCAAGAATTGAAAGACATTTGAGCGGTAGTGATAATGATAACTTTGATGACATAGGATTTGTAGCAATTAAGGAAGAAAATTTTGAATCTAATGTTAAGGAAGAGAAAGCCTTAGTTTCCCAAGTTGAAAAGAAAGTTGATTGGATTATAGATAGTGGTTGTTCACATCATATGATTGGTGATAAAGGAAAGTTCATAAAGTTTAACAATTATGATGGAGGAGTTGTTAGAGTTGATAACAATGTACCTCGTTTGATTAAAGGTATAGGATCTATTACTCTTGATGGAAAGACTAATACTGATGAAGTTTACTTTGTTGATGGATTGAAACATAATCTTTTGAGTGTTGGACAGTTAGTTGATAAGGGATATCAAGTTTTGTTTACTGAGAAAACTTGTGTGATTAAGAATAAAGATGGAAATCTGATTGGAACAGGATCTAGAGCTAGAGGTAATGTATTTCAGTTAAACCCTACTAAGATGACATGTTTGATGACTAATATTGATGATAGTTGGTTATGGCATAGAAGGTTTTGTCATATAAACTTTGATAATATTGTGAAAGTAAGTTCTAAACTTGTAGTAAGAGATTTACCTAAGATTATGAAGCCTACTAACATGATTTGCAAGGAATGTGTGATGACTAAGCAGAAAAGGAGTTCATTTCCTAGCAAGAAGTTCACATCTACAAAAAAGTTGGAGATTGTTCATACAGACTTGAGCGGTCCTACTAGGCCTAGAGGATTCTATGGAGAAAGGTATTTTATGATTCTTGTTGATGATTTTACAAGAATGATGTGGATTGCATTTTTGAAAGAAAAATCTGAAGCATTTGATAAGTTTAAGGTCATGAAGAATAAAGTTGAGAATGAATCAGGAATGAGGATTAAATATTTAAGATCTAATAGAGGTGGATAATTTACATCTAAAGAGTTTAACACCTTTTGTGAAGTAAATGGTATTAAGAGATAGTTTTCAGCCCCTAGAACACCTGAACAAAATGGTATTGTAGAAAGAAGGAATAGATCAGTGATTGAAGTAGCTAGAGCTATGTTGTTTGAAGGTTATTTGGCAAAGAAATTTTGGAGAGAAGTAGTAAATACAATAGTATATACAATTAATAGAGTACAAATCAGAGTAGACATGAACAAGACATGGGAATTGGTCCCTAGACCTAAAGACAAAAATGTGATTGGAACTAAATGGGTATTCAAGAACAAGATGATTGAACAAGGAGAAGTAATTAGAAATAAAGCAAGATTGGTATGTAAGGGATACTCACAGCAAGAAGGAATTGACTATGAAGAGACTTTTTCCCTTGTGGCAAGACTTGAAGCAGTAAGAATATTTTTGGCTTATGCAGCATTTAAGAAATTCAAAGTGTATCAGAAGGATGTGAAGTCAACATTTCTAAATGGTGAATTAGAAGAAGTCTACATTGAGCAGCCTGAAGGTTTTTCTTTGACTCAAGAAGGAGACATGGTATGTAAACTAAAGAAAGCATTGTATGGACTAAAGAAAGCACCTAGAACTTGGTATGCAAGATTAGATAAGTATTTGTTAAAGTTGGGATTTACAAAAGGAACAACTGATAGTAATTTGTATAGAAAAGAAATTGAGAATGGATTGTTAGTTTTGGTTATTTTTGTTGATGACATTATTTTTGGAGGAGAAGATGAAGCTAGTGACAAATTTGCTGATGAAATGAAGAAAGAATTTGAAATGAGTATGATTGGAGAAATGAAATACTTTTTGGGATTATAGATAACACAAAACAAAGATGGTATCTTTGTAAGTCAGAAAAAGTACTTGAATGATTTGTTGAAAAGATTTGGTATGGAGAATTGTAAACTAGTTGGAACACCTATGGTTACAAGACATAAACTATCTAGTAAAGATGAAACACTAGTAGTTGAGCAAAATAAATATAGATCTATGATTGGAGTATTGTAGTACATGACACACACTAGACTAGATATACAACATTCAGTTGGAATGGTAGCAAGATTTCAAGCTGAACCTAGAGAGTCACATTATGTAGCAGTGAAGAGGATACTGAGATATCTTAGAGGCACAATGGACTATGGATTGTGGTATGAAACTTTTGATGATTTTACCCTATGTGCATATACTGATGCTGATTGGGGAGGTAGCGTTGATGATAAGAAAAGCACCAGTGGTGGAGCCTTTTTTCTTGGAGGAATATTAGTTTCTTGGTTGAGCAAAAAGAAGAATTGTATCTCACAGAGTATAATAGAAGCAGAGTATGTAGTAGCAGCAAATAATTGTAACCAGATAATTTGGATGAAGCAGATGTTGAAGGACATTGGAATCAAGTTTGATGAGCCTATTGTCATACATTGTGACAATACAAGTACAGTTAGTATGTCAAGAAATCTAGTTTTACATTCTAAGACAGATCATATAGAGATTAAGTATCATGTTGTAAGAGAGAAAGTAGCTGAGAAAGAAGTTAGACTGGAGTACATAAGCACAAAGGAGCAGATAGAAGATATATTTACAAATCCTTTGCCTAAGGATATATTTGAGTATCTGAGAGGTATGCTTGGGGTTATGCCCCAGCCTACTTTTGAATAATGATGAAATTGGTTGCATCTGTCCAGTGGAATATGGCCCTTTCTATTTTCTAGATTGGATGTTGGTACTTCCTCTATGGGGGAGTATGTGTATCTGAGCTGAGTCATTGAGGACTCTTGTGAATGTATTTTCTGAATAGTGTCTTTTGACATTGAGCTATTGTTTGACATAGTGATAGAATTTCTATCATTGATGTCAATGGGGGAGAGAATCATGAAAAACATTAAGGAACTACATTTTTTGGAGAGACTAAATAGGAAAACAAAGCAAGATTTGATTGATGAAGAGCATCAGAGCAGTTGAGCAGCAGTAATTGGATTTTTGAAAAATTGGATGTTTTTCATCTATGTTGCCATCAATGCCAATGAGAGAGATTATTAGGAATGAATTTTGAAGCCTCTAGCAGTCATTCTATAGCAGTGGTTTTTGCATTCATGACTATGATTGTCATTGATGTCAACACAGTGTTATTCTAGAGTTTAGCAGAAAAGTAGGCACAGTTTTGTTTTGTGCATGTGTTATATTGCAAATTGAGTTATGTGACATTGATGGTATGTTCTTTGGTGTGTTATTAACCTATGGTTAATAGCACAAAAATAAATTCATTTATTCATGAAAGTTATAAGCACTTTGGTGGAAGCAGTATTCTGGCAATGTTCCTGAGTAGCAGTTTTTGGTAATCGGAGGATATCTCCTAATTGGAATGGAATCTAATTCTACATAGTTAAAGGGAAGTTTTAGACTCATTTTTTGTGATGTGGCTCATAGCGCAAACTTTGAGGTCACACGGTTGGAAAGTTATTGTATCTGGAAGCTGACAGTTTTATGTAATTTTGGTGTAGCGTGTTGAAATTATTATTTTGTATTTGCATGCCAACTCATTTGTAATTATTTGACTATGGTATAAAGGAAGGAATGTTTTACTTGTTGTAAGATGGGATTGTAATAGTTGTGATATGAAATTGTGAAATTTGTGATGCAAATATATGCATGAGGTGAAGAATAGAGCTAATTCAGTGGTGAAGGAAGACTTGCGAAGTACAGAGATCTGGATTTGTGATCTTATGTAGAAAAGAGTGTGGTTTTGGAATAGTGTGAAGGAGGTAACATATTTCATATTATTTTGTTGAATAATCCTAAGATCTATTGGACAGTGAGTTCAGAGATCTTGCCTTGAAGTTGTTTGGGCAGTGGGTCCTTCTGTCTTCCTTAACTCCTAACAGGGTTAGAATCTTTTAACAGGGATTCAAAATCTCCTAACAGAGATTCATATGTACTGAATGTATTTCATAATACTCCTAACAGGTTCCATCCTTTCACAAGGAACTTTCATATTAGTACATTATTTTGTGGGCATCATTCCCACCGGGGTTTACTCTTTGATCAAGAGGTTCCCTAGTTAACATATCTTGTGTTATTGTGTCATTGTCTATGATTATCTTTCTATGGTTGGTTACTACATTGATTATATTGTTTAAAGTTGTTGAAGTTGATATTGAAGTTGATAAATGGTTTAATTATCAGATAACTAATTCACCCCCCCTCCCTCTCAGTTATCTTGGGGATCTTTGCTTTCTAACATAGTGAAAGTACATGATAACAATAGGTGATTTTTATCCTCTTCACTTTTGTGACATAAGGAGCATCTAGATGGTCAATGATAACCCATCTTTAGAAACTGATTTACAGTTAAAATTCTTCCTTGAGAAGCAGCTCATGTGAATAAACCTACCTTGGGAAGGCGTACATTATTCCAACATAATTGTATTGGAATTGCATCTAAATTTATTTGAATAGGCCCTGACAAAATCTTATAACCATCCTTAACATTGTAGATTCCTGATTTAGCCCCATTCCAAATAATTTAATCCTACCCCTGATTGAGTAAGAAGAATTTGTCTTTAAGAACCATTTTAAATCTGAATAACTCCAGTGGATCAAGACTGAGTTTTGAAAAATCTCTCCACTACCAAGAACCATCTGCTGAGGACAGAGGAGAAGGAATAATGTAGTCTCTAGCTAAGGGACTCCAAGAAGCTGAGAAAATCTAACTCATTTGATTCATCCCCAACATCTGATTGATACTTGGAAACCCACCCCATGAATCCGCTCAAAATAGAGCTTTATTGCCTTCTTTGATATTCTATGTGATGTTGTTATCCACAATGTCTCTAGACTTGGAAATAAAATTCCAAATTTTGGATCCTCTAGGGAGATCCCTTATTCAAAAGGCCTCTGATTCAATGTTATTGCCAAGATACTTCCCCCTTAAAATTCTAACCCATTTGAGGTTCTGGTCCTTCATAATTTTCCATTAGATTTTAGCTCTAGGAGCTTGATTCTGCCACAAATGGTTTTTGATGCCAGTGCCCCCTACATTTACTAGTTTGAAAATCTTGTCCCAAGATATAAGAGAGAATTTTTGTTTGTGTATGTTCCGTTCCAAAATAATTTCCTTAACTTCTTGACAATATCCATATAGCAACCCATGGATACAGAGATGCGAGACATTAGATTTATAGGAATTGCAGCCAAGGTGGCTTTGATCATCACAATGTTGCCCACCCAAGATAGCCATTTTTATTTCTAGGAATCCATCTTCATATCCATTCTTTCATTGATAGGTTTCCAACCCAATGTAGTTCTCAAGGTTTTGTCTATGGGGATTCCCAAGTAAGATCATGGGAGGGAGCCATTTTTAAAGGCTAGTATTTTTTCTATTTTCTGTTGAATTTTCTTTTTTGTGTGAAAGAAAAATATCACTGATTTGTCTTTGTTGGTTGCTTAACTAGAAGCTATAGCATAGTTATCAAGTACTGATTTGATCTGAATAGCCTCCCGAATAATACTTTTACCAAAAAGAAGAATGTCATCTGCAAATTGTTGATGAGTGATTGCTCTTACTGAAGAAGTGATTTCAATCCCCTTAATGGTTTCTTGATCTTGAAGGCTAATTAAACTATGACCCAAAGCTTCTTCCATAATGATGAATAGAAAGGGAGATAGGGGATCTCCTTGTCTAATTCCATTTGAACCTTCAAACAATCATTGAGGAGGTCCATTTACTAGAATAGAAAATTTTGGAGTGGAGATACAATAGAATATCAAATTTATCCAAGCCTTAGAAAAGCCAAAATTTTCCATACATTTAGCTAAGAATCTCTAGTTCACTTTGCCATAAGCCTTTTTAATGTCTAATTTGATGATCATGCTGGGTTTTTTATTGCATTGGATGGAATGAATAGCTTCATGAGCAATGATTATGCCATCCAAGATTGATCTCCCTAGCACAAATCATGTTTGTTCTTCCCCAATAATCTTACCAAGAAATTTTTTTAATCTATTTGCTAATGACTTTGATAATACCTTGTAAATGGTATTACATAAAGAAATAGGTCTAAATTCATCCATACAATTAGCTTGTTCTTTTTTAGGAATTAGAGCAATGAAAGTATTATTAATTTTAGATAAGAATCTACCTGAAGATCTAGCGGTGTCCACAGCTGCAGTGAGATCTTCTCCAAAACACTCCAGTAATGCAAGAAGAAACTAGGAGGGAAACCATTAGGACTGAGGGCTTTATCTAGAGCCATTTGTGATAGTGTTTGCATAAATTCACTTTTTGAGAACTCCTTTGATAACATTTGGTTGTCACCATCGGATATGATCTTAGGAATGTTAGCCAATAAATCCTGTTGGGCCTTGAGAATTGAACTGTTTGAATTGTTCAATAGTTTTTTGTAAAAGCTAACTATTTCCTTCTAGGTATCTTTCTGATCTTGCAAAAGAAAACCCTCCAAATTGATAATTTGAAGAATCCTATTCACACTTTTGTGTTGCTTAGTACTAGAATGAAAGAACTTAATGTTTTTATCTCCTACTGCTAGCCAATTTTCTCTTGGTTTTTATTTCCAAAAGATTTCCTCTTTAGTTAAAATATCTTCTAAGTCCCTTAACAAGACTTTCTCAGCATCAAAAAGGTCTTGATTCATCCCTGATTGCATTGTGGTTTCATTCAATGCCTGAAGCTTTTGCTCTATATCTACTTTTGATGAGAAAATGTTCTTGAAGTATGTTTTATTCCGAATGAGTAAATTTTGTTTGACATATTTTAGTTTAGACACAAAGAAGAAGAATTTTGATCCCTTCACTTTGACTTCTGACCACCAATCATCTACCATGTTAACAAACTTTTCCTCTTTGAGCCACATGTTTTCAAATTTGAATGGGAAACATGGAGGTTTATCTTCCTCCAATATATTCAACTGAATGGGAAAGTGGTCAGAACCTGAGGTAGGGGATATGGATGCTTTTAAATTAAATGGGAAATTTGTGAGATCTCTTATAAAAAGAAATCTATCCAACTTTTCTAAGATATTACTGAGCCCAAGTCTTCTATTTGACCAAGTAAAGGATCCATTTTCAAGCTCAATTTCCATTAAATTTTCCAGTTGTAACCAATCTTTAAAATCTATTTGGGATTGAGAAACTCTAAGGGAACCTCCCAATTTGTCAGATGTGTGAATTGTGGCATTGAAATCCCCTCCCAATATTAAATTTCCATCCGGCCAGACTGAAAAGCATCTATTGATCTCCTCCCAAACTTCCAATTTCTTTCTTCTCAAAATAGGGCCATAGATGTTCACAATGTATAAATTAAGATTGGATCGAGTACTAAGGATTTTACCTCCTATTCAGTTTGTACTACTCTTTGAATGAATATAGGAAGAGATTCTTATGTTCCATAAGATATCCATCCCACCTGAAGATCCTATTGCCTCAACTCCTACAACTCTCCAATCTCCCAGAGACATTTTGAAATTAGATAACTAGACCTTGGTAGTTTTTATTTCTTGGAGAAAAACAACCTCATCTTTGGTTGATATGATGGAGCGTTTCACCACCCACTACTTGTTAGGGGCATTGAGACCCCTAACATTCTATGATAGGATTCTCATTGTGACTTGGGAAGGAACTTCCCCTTCCCTACATTTAAGTATGTTGTGATTTTAGTTTGATCATGATCTTCCCCATCTTCTGCTCTAAGGTTAGCTAAAGATTTTCTTCCTTTCCTTTTTTTCTTAATCACCCAACAATCCAGTGAGCTCTTGTGTGCAGATTTTTGGATACCTAAGTTATTGGTGATCTTGTTTGGTGTGACAAGATAAGATCCATCTGATTGCCCATTTTCCATAGAGACAACCAAAGGTAACTCCTCTTTGAGATCACTAAAACCTATTGGATCATCAATTTCGATCAATCTCTCATCCTCTTCGACATAATCTTCTTATAAAATTCTTTCCACAAAGGAGGATGCATGATTTTTTTCCATGGGATAATCATTAGCTACACAACTAAAGAGATCATACACTACCTGTAATCTAGGAGAAATCAGGGACTCTGATTGAGAAAGCTTTGATGGTTCTTTAGGGAAACTCTTCGAACTCATAACCTAACATTTGTACTTTAAAGGTTTAAGTGAAATGATGCCACCTTTTATTTTATTTTTTTTGGAATGTTTCCCTTGATCAGGTGGAGAAGACTTCTTCAAATCCTTTTGTCCTTTGTTTCTTAGCCTGGAAGACCTCCTATAGCTTGAGTTGGTATTAGAAGAATAAGCCTCTGGAGTTTTTGAATTCTGTGAAGGTTGTGGAGTAGTTAATGGGCAGGAAGAGACTTTGTCCTTTGTCAAATCTCTCAAATCACATAGCCTTATTTTGATAATGTCATCCTCTATTGTCATTGTTAAGGTGGCATTTGGAATAACATCATTTGAAGAAGGCAGAGATGACCCATCATTATCTAAACTAGTTTCTACATCTTCCCAAAGCACTTGATCTGCAATTTTTTGTATCATTTCCATTTGGACTTCCATAAAATAGTGAGATAGTATTTGTTCCACTGTCTTGCAGTTGAATCTTGGAACATATTGAATGAGAGAATTTTCTAAAGGGAAAGTATTAGAGCTATCTACTACCCATTTTTTCCCTAATGCCATTTTGAAAGATCTTATGTGTATCTGAAAACATCTAGCTGAGGAGATTAGACTCTGCCAAAAACTTGCCTTGGGTGGTTTCCAGGGGGAGACTGATGTGAATATTGGTTTGTTAGATAGGGGAACCTCCATCCTTGTAGAGATTTATGGTAAAAGATATGTATTGGATGTATATTGAGAGCTTAGGGACCTTTTGACATTCCAGTAAAAAATCGAAGGAAAAGTTTCAAACTTTCTAAAAATGTGTTCCTAACCAGTACTCTCTTATGAGTGATCATTGTAGCTCATGCTCCTTCTAGAAATAGATCTGATAATGGTAGTTGTTGGTTGAGATTTTGCACTGGGGACCCCTGCAGGTCTGTATCTAGGACTACCAAGTCTACAACACCGCAAATACCTTGCTCTGAAGGAAGATCCCTGTAGGGATCATATGATATTATCTAAACCCAAGATCCAAAGTTTGATATGATTTTGATAGATTTGGGAAGCTCTTTCTGAAGATTAATAAGTAAGAAAATCATAGTTGAAGCTGAGGCCCTTTCAGAGTGGTGATTGAGATAGATTCCAAGTTTGTTTGCAAGAATTTGTATAATGTCATTGTCTCTATATTCCATTGGAAGATTCTATAGAGTGATCCATGTAGAAATGAACTTAATGATGTTCTTTATGTTGGCAAGTTGACTATACTATTTTATATGACTAGATATAGTGTTTTCATTATGGCAACAAAGTCATATAGAGTTTTGGAGTTAGCGCACATTATCATAAGGTTAGAATATGGCTAAGTATAGAAGATTGGATAGTTAGAAGAGCACCAGTAGATCAGAGCATCACCACACATGACTATGACTGAGTTATGGTATGCATCCTTGAAGTTAAGATGCTAAGTGTGTATTCATGCTAAGTCTTAGAGTGCATGATTAGATGAGATAGTATGATGAAGATACAAATAGTTGAAGAGGTATAGCTAGTGAACGCCAGAACATAATAGAATATGCAACTAACTATTACTAATTTGATTAGTAGTTATAATATTGTTTTGTAAAGGCTATGCACCTATTGTAATTAGGTTTTAGATATATAAACATTTTTTTAAAACACGCTTGAGCCAATTCACTTGGAAGCATTGTATGTAATCAGTTATAGGCCAACCTAGTTAATTGTTTTGGTAGTGTTGGGAGTTCCCTTTGATCTTCAACTTGTAGATTTATACTCTGATGGATAACTTTAATATAACTTTGACTCTATCAGCACTCCAAACTCTACAAGGAAGAGGGCCAATTAACAAGAATCAAAGAGATCCTCCTACACTTTGAGCCAAGATGCTCAGGCGGGTGTACCCTTGATTCACTTCCTAAAAGGAATCACTAACTAATAGACATTTATACCCCTTACTAATTGATTAAATATTTCATCATTTATATGTGTGTGTGATTGATGATGATGCACTGCTTCCAAAGAATAGATCAGTGCCTTAACCCATAGCAAAGAGTCACTTGATAACATATATCAACTAAAACCTTAACTCAAAAACACATGAACTCAGAGTAAGTGCTTTGCCTATTACTCCCCTCACTCCCAAACCTAATCATCAAATTCCAATCCAACAATGAACCCACTAAAATCACCCTAAAGGATTTAATCCCAACTTTGTTAGGAACTCCAAGTTGATCTCACAATAATCTTTGTTTACCATATGCTAATCCACCTTATGACATTAACATATATGATTTCACAATCAAAACAAGAAGACAATCATCAATTTGAGACAAGAATTCAAGTGTATTCTTATTAACTTCAAAATCAATACATTACCAAAATGACAAGTGCTAGGAACAAAACACAAAATCCAAGCTCTCCTTGTTCAATATAATACCATCAACAACCAAGGACCAAAAAAGAAAATTTTGGAACCTCTACTAAGTCAAAAATACAATAATATATACCCCCTAGTCATCTTGAAATCCCAAAATAGGATGCAACAACCTACGAATGACTAGGGTTAGGGTTTCACCCACCAGACCAACTAGAATCTATCAGGAATTTATTACAGTCGAGGGAAAAACCAAGCAGCCTGGAGAAAGAAAATCTTGGAATGATCCTCATAAATGGTAATTCTCTGATCTGTACCAAGAATCATGAATCTATTAGACTTATTGATCTGATTTCCCACCTGCAACATGCCTCGAGCAACACCATCATGGTACAAAAATCCCTTGCAAATAATCTACAGACACCCAGGACCACACTGCAACCACCGGCGCCACCAAACAAATCAAATTCAACCTCAAAAGCAATTAAAACCAGTCCTTTCTATCACTCAAAAACCCTCTAGAAATTTGAATTCAAATTGCAACGGTCATTCCAAAGCACCAGCAAAAAATCGGTGGTATATATTTAAAACTCGATCAACTTTAAGTCCTGATCATCAAATCTTCATACTTCACAGGCTTTATGATTCATCTTTAAAAAAGATCTTAGTCAAATTTAGCGAACTAGCAATTGAAGGGTTTTGCCAGTTCGCGGGATACCTTATCCCTCCGCCATTTTGTTTAGCGACAACGCGAACGCTTGTTCGCTGAATCGCTAAACCCTTTAGAACCTGACCACTTTATTGCGTGAATGAGCGAAGACCATTGAAATATATCAGGCTGCTAAACAAATTTATCAGGACCACGAAACCATTAGACCCCCACCTGGGCCCTCTTTATGCCACATGTCACCATCTCATTCGCTATATCTACCCAGTCACCTCTAACATAGGACCCACCATGTAGAAGCCTTTAATCAAACTATGGGCATAAGATCTCATAGCTCTGACAAAACTCATGAGAACTTACACCAACCATTGATTCTCTGTAGTTGTTAGAACCCCAAAGACATGTCGGATACCAAGTCCCACTAACACTTGCCAAATCATCATTATGTGGACCAATAAGAGACCACCAAATGTGCATGTGTGGCATTGGACCCACTGAGAACATTATACTACCTAGAAGATCAGATGGACGGCGCATGATCTCAAGGGCTTGGAAGATTCCATGAGATCATACAACCACTGTCAATCATGAATCTTTTGACTGAGATACCGGGCCCACTTGATAACACATCCAAATCACTAACGCACTAACCAATAAGATGCTACCATTTCAGCACCCTCTGATAGTGGACCTACTCACTTAGAAAAGCTAAATCATGAAAAGGAATCAACAGCTGGCGTAAGATCGCAAGCCTCTAACAAAACCCTTGCAAACTTATGACAACCGTAGGATCAAGAAGGTGTCAGAGCCGAGCCCAGGAAAGATTAAGTCAAAACATTAGGAAATATTAAGGCACTGACTTAGGAAAAATTAAAGCACCACCAGGTGTTGGATCTTTTTCTTGCAGGACTAAACTTGAATCAAATGGTTGGGCTTGAAACATAGGTTAAGCACTCAAGCTTGACAAGAAAAACAATCCAATTGATGAGGATAGAGAGAAATCCTCCTTCTTCTTTGAACTCCACATTCACTCAGGTGGGTATTGCCTTATCTACACACTCATGCCATCCTTTTGGTGAATAAAAGGCCTGCAGACAAATTAGTGTGGAATAGCCTTCAAACCCCTTCAGGTAACCTATACCCCAATGAAGCCAATTCATATAGAAACAACCCTATTTGCACAAAATCAGTCTAAAGACTAGAGAGAAACTCCTACTACTACCACCAACATGAAAGGGAAAGGTAATTGATTTAATGTTGGGTTGAAAGGACCCCTGAGATATCCTAAGTCTCTCATAGACCAATGCCTTATCCAATGGGCCACAAAGTTAAATACCCTATTGCAAATGACAGCTATGAAACAAGAAAATAATATACCCAATGTGTTGATGCCTTACATCAATCACACACCATGACCAAACCTCAACTTAACACCCACCTATGTATTCAAGCATGTTATTATCCATTCAAAGGATTTTAACCCTCCCCCTAGAAGAGACCTATGAATCAGAAAATAAATTTACTAGCATCCACTGGAAGACAAGCATGACATTTCTTTGATATTTCAGCCCATACACACATGAACACTAACCTTGAACCAGTTATCTCTGTGAAGACTACTCCACTTGCAAACACATAGGCAATACAAGCAGACAAATCAAACACCCTTAATGTATGATCAATGATTTCAAAGCTCAAATGGAGATAGCTTGGTAACAATAAGAATATATTAACTCCTCACACATAAGACAAATCACTTACAATATGCATTATGTTCTCAGGACCAGCAAGGAAAGAAGAACACTCTATATGTAGAGAAGAAGGAGAAATATCTATAGAAAAAGGACCCTTCATTTGGAACCAATTCTCCTCAAAAATTTGTAGAAGAAGGAACCCTTACAAAATTGAACAACCTACAATTTATACCACTGGTTACCTTGGAATCCCAAACAGTAGGATGCAATAAGCTACGGGTAACTAGGGTTAGGATTTCAACTACCCAACCAACTAGAAATACATCAAAAATTACTGCAAGGGCAGGAGACCAAGCAATCCAGAGAGAGATCTCAGACAAATTCTGCAATTTTGAGCATCATTGAGATCAAGATAGAAAACTAGGGGATTGCCATGAGAAACAGTCCAATCAACCATCTGTAAACACACCTCGAGCAACAAAAACTATCCTCCCCCACATTGAAAAACATATGCAAGCAATCACCCAACTCACTGGACCACACTGCAACAAACAATGCAACCAACCAGATCAAGAAATGGCTAGAAAACCATAAATTTTGGTACTTCCTATCATGAAAACCATCTGCAAGTTTGAATTCAAATAGAATGGCTAATCAGAAAAATTTAAAACATGGTCGTAGATCTCTTCCCTTCCCCAAAAAATTAGGCAGTCATATTTAACCTCAGAACAATCGTGAGCCCCACGTGCTTTACATCGCTTTGAAAACTGTGACCCCACTTCACAACTCCGCAACTGCAACACCATCAGTGATCGCATGATTGCATAGCCTGAAGATGGGCTATGCGAACATGTGACACACTAAAAACACTCACCACCACTACTTTCCCTTGGGTAACAGACCAATGACGTGTATATCCACCTCAACACCATGTCACCACTCCCCACCAATGTCGCACCCTTGTCGCATGATCGCATAGCCAGGAGATGGGCTATGCGAACATGCGACACACTGCAATCCTCTACCTCTACATAACTATCACCATTATGAATTAGCATAAAATGTTAGTCGCATGATCGCATAGCCTTGAAAAAGGCTATACGAACATGTGACAAAATATTAACATTCACCACCGAATGTCAAACATGCTTGGGCACTGAAGACATAGGCCCCACTGAGAAAAACCACATCATCGATGTAGCCAACCAATGAGAAGAAGACACGTCGGTAAGACCCGACACACAGACCCACCCTTTGGTTTTGAACTCTATCACTAAGTTCGGCGGTTAGTCACATGTTTGCATAGCATGAAACTAGCTCATGTGAACATGCGACAAACCGTTAACATTATGTCTCAGCCCTGCTAACAATCTGCCAAGTCACCACCACATCTCTACGCTGCATCCAATAGAACACTACCACCTCAACACCATGAATGCCACATTACCACCTGCCACTAAGCCTCAGGGACACATGTCAACCGGTCACATGATCGCATGTCAGAAAATTCTGACATGCGACCATGCGACAACCAATCCCAGGCTACCACATCACCGCCAACGGGACCACCAAACAGCAACCACCAAAAATGGGCCCATGACATGTCCATATAGGAAAATCCAATGGCTATCACAAAACCATGAAAGATAAACATCACGCATCTTCACCATGTGAATAAGCGACAGCCACAGATCTTGTATGAACTTTAACCACACCGGGCAATGGGAAGAACTAGGACCCACACGGATAGGTGGCAAGCGATCGCATGATCGCATGTCAAAAAATTCTGACATGTGGCCATGCGACAACCAATCACTTTGAAACCCTTGAAGACCTAGGCCCACCATCTAGTCAGACTTGCGCAGTTGAGATAATGCCAGCAAACAGGAAACTGTGAGGTCAAAAACACACAAAGTTTTCGACGGAAAAAATTGAAAACACACAAGGTTTCTGATGCCAAAAGATAAGTGCACAAAAGTTGGAAGGCATAAGGTTGAAAATAATGAAAGTTTTCACACAGAATGAAAACATCATGGATTTTCAAAAACACTGTGGGTTTTCGACACTATGGCAGATTTTGAAATTATTTCCTGCAAACCTTAGAACTTGAATAACTTTCTGGGTTTTGCGATTCAGGAGATGTGATTTGGACTGAAGCAAGGTGACAACATGAAGAACACAGGGCAGGACACTTTTACAAAAAAATTTGTAGAGAAGAGGCCATTTTCAAAGGATTTTGCTATGACTATAAAATGGACTAATAGTGGCTCTAGTTGGGGACATGTATCTCCTGCAGATACAATGAGGACCTCATATCTCTGGGAAGAAGTAGACCACCCACTGGAAAAACACAGAGACCTCAAAAAACATAGGGAATAGACCAGGAAAGAAACACACAATAGGAAAGGGAAAGATATACAAAGTGTACATTTTTTACAAAAACCTGCAGCAACAAACATGAGTTAATTCCTACCTCTGTCAAAAATTTGATTTTCATTTCTTCCTTCATGAGGCACACCAGACATTTTGTTTTTATTTGTCTCCATAGGCTTGTCAACATGTTCAATCAGCAAATTAGGAAGAACAAAGTAACTGTCTTCATAGTGCATGTAAAAAAAATTTGCACTCTCTCCATCTTGCTCACTATGAAGAAAAGATTCAACATGCCAATAATCAGCACCTCTATACTGAAACTGATCTTCACCTACTAATTCATGCATGCTATCAACTGGAAACACAAAAGTCTCATATTCTACCTATAGAAAGGCCTCATTCATATCTTGACTTTGCATTTCCATATGTGTAACCAAATGGACCTCAAATGAATAGTCAGATTCATACCCACGGGTGGAAAATGAACACCTTGATTCAACTAGATCTGAGACCTCCACATGTTGTTCAAATAATGGATTGATAACTCCATGCAATGCACCATCTTGAACATCATGACAAAAATTGGGCTGATAATCATCATAGTCTTCATCATATAAGGTGTTAGAAAACACTTTAAATTCACTACCCATTTCATCCCCATGGAGACCTTCAGCATATGAAGAAAAATCAAAACCATATGAAGACTCACTGATACCACATTTAATTATCACTTCCTTATCTTCATACTCCTCACTGAAGGAGTGTTCACTTCCATCATCACTTTCTTCCTCCCATGCCTCATCTGATTCACATGAGGACACATCAGCATCACTGCCTTCATCATCCTCACCTGAATGACCACTGAAATCACATTCAGACATATCTGAATGAATGGAGAATCCTGCACACCTTGACTCTAATTCCTGCTCACTGCCACAATTTGAATACTCCTCTGACAAAGATTCATCAGAAGAAGTACCCTCAACACTAGAAATGGATTGCTCTAGAATACAACTTGTATTCCCCTTTTGCTGATGGTCCTTTTGCAACTCATTCCATTCATTATCATCAACAAACTCTTCTAAGAACAACCAATTAAACTCAGTCAAAGAAAAAATGCATTTTGGGGCAGATTTAGATACCAATTAGATGCAACCCCCTTGAGGGATATCTCAAAAAACATCATGCTAACATCCTCATCAAAAATCTGATATTCTATAATAAATCTATAGAATGCTAAGACATGTCTAACTGCTAAATCAAACTTACAATCAAAGGTAGGAATTAGATCCAATAGCTCACTAGGAAAAGAGTGAGGGGCCCTTGGAAGAACATAACTTAGAGGTCTATCCAACTTGACAAAACCCAGCTGCCTAGACTGACTTTTCCCCTAATTTTCCATTTCACTTAATGCAATACTTCCATAGAATTTTGCAGAGATGCAACTAAAAACTTGAAGTATGCAACCTCTATTCACACCTTATCCTTTCTTAGTGCTTGATCACTTAATAAGGTACATTTGAAACTTGAGAAGTACCTAGGAGTCTTGCAGCAGAAGACCTTGTTGACTGGAAGGCAGGGCAGATCTTGAGCTCACCATGGAACTCCATTAGACTTTGCAATGTAGAGTCTCTCCCAACCAATATACAACTCCAAGTAACTCACTATTTATTAGAAGGAACACTGATCAAACAAAGAAAATCAGAGCCACCACTCACAACTAGGTGAGAAAATTTCAGCAAACGCTTTGTTTTTGTATTTAACTCTTTCCAATGGCCTCCCCAAGAGAGTTTCCATCTTGTTGGATCTTTTTCTTGCAGGACTAAACTTGAATCAAATGGTTGGGCTTGAAACACAGGTTAAGCACTCAAGCTTGACAAGAAAAACAATTCAATTGATGAGGATAGAGAGAAATCCTCCTTCTTCTTTGAGCTCCACATTCACTCAAGTGGGTATTGCCTTATCTACACACTCATGCCATCCTTTTGGTGAATAAAAGGCCTGTAGATAGATTAGTATGGAATAGCCTTCAAACCCCTCCAGGTAACATGTACCCCAATGAAGCCAATTCATATAGAAACAACCCTATTTGCACAGAATGAGTCTAAAGACTAGAGAGAAACTCCTACTACTACCACCAACATGAAAGGGAAAGGTAATTGATTTAATGTTGGGTTGAAAGGACCCCTGAGATACCCTAAGTCTCTCATAAACTAGTGCCTTATCCAATGGGCCACAGAGTCAAATACCCTATTGCAAATGATAGCTATGAAATAAGAAAATAATATACCCAATGTGTTGATGCCTTACATCAATCACACACCATGACCAAACCTCAACTTAACACCCACCTGTGTATTCAAGCATGTTATTATCCATTCAAAGGATTTTAACCCTCCCCCTAAAAGAGACCTATGAATCAGACAATACATTTACCAGCATCCACCGGAAGACAAGCATGACATTTCTTTGATATTTCAGCCCATACACACATGAACACTAACCCTGAACCAGTTATCTCTAGGAAGATAACTCCACTTGCAAACACATAGGCAATACAAGTAGACAAATCAAACACCCTTAATGTATGATCAATGAATTCAAAGCTCAAATGGAGATAGCTTGGTAACAGTAAGAATATATTAACTCCTCACACATAAAACAAATCACTTACAATATGAATTATGTTCTCAGGACCAGCAAGGAAAGAAGAACACTCTATATGCAGAGAAGAAGGAGAAATATCTATAGGAAAAGGACCCTTCATTTGGAACCAATTCTCCTCAAAAATTTGTAGAAGGAACCCTTACAAAATCAAACAACCTGCAATTTATACCACTGGTTACCTTGGAATCCCAAATAGTAGGATGCAACAAGCTATAGGTAACCAGGGTTAGGATTTCAACTACCCAACCAACTAGAAATACATCAAAAATTACTACAAGGATAGGAGACCAAGCAATCCAGAGAGAGATCTCAGACAAATTCTACAATTTTGAGCATCATTGAGATCAGGATAGAAAACTAGGGGATTGCCACGAGAAATAGTCCAATCAACCATTTGCAAACACACCTCGAGCAACAAAAACTATCCTCCCCCACATTGAAAAACATCTGCAAGCAATCACCCAACTCACTGGACCACACTACAACAAACAATGCCACCAAGCAGATCAAGAAACGGCCAGAAAACCATAAATTTTGGTACTTCTTGTCGTGAAAACTATCTGCAAGTTTGAATTCAAATGCAATGGCTAATCGGAAAAATTTAAAACATGGCCGTAGATCTCTTCCCTTTCCCAAAAAATCAGGCAGTCATATTTAACCTCACAACAATCATAGGCCCCACATGCTTTACATCACTTTGAAAACTGTAACCCCACTTCACAACTCCGCAACCGCGACACCATCAGTGGTCGCATGATCGCATAGCCCAGAGACAGGCTATGCGAACATGCAATACACTACAAACACTCACCACCATTGCTTGCCCTTGTGTACCAGACCAACGATGTGTATATCCACCTCAACACCATGTCACCACTCCCCACCAATGTGGCACCCTTGTCACATGATCACATAGCCAGGAGATGGGCTATGCAAACATGTGACACACTGCAATCCTCTACCTCCGCATAACTGCCGCTGCCATGAATTAGCATAAAATGTTAGTCGCATGATCACATAGCCTTGAAAAAGGCTATGCAATCATGCAAAAAATCATTAACATTCACCATCGAATGTCAAACACTCTCGGGCACTGAAGACACAGGCCCCACTGAGAAAAACCACATCACCGATGCAGCCAACCAATGAGAAGAAGACACATCGGTAAGACTCGACACACAAACCCACCCTTTGGTTTTGAACTCTTCCGTTAAGCTTGGCAGTTAGTCACATGTTTGCACAGCATGAAACTGGCTCATGTGAACATGCGACAAACTATTAACATTATGTCTCGGCCCTGCTAACAATCTGCCAAGTCACCGCCACATCTCTATGCTGATCCAATAGAACACTGCCACCTTAGCACCACGGATGCCACATTACCACCTACCACCGGGCCTCAGGGACACATGTCAACTGATCACATGATCACATGTCAGAAAATTCTGACATGCGACCATGCGACAACCAACCCTAGGCTACCACATCACCGCCAACGGGACCACCAAACAGCAACCACCACAAATGGGCCCATGACATGTCCATATAGGAAAATCCAATGGTCGTCAAAAAAGTGTGAAGGATCAACACTGCACATCTTCACCATGCAAACAAGTGACAGCCACAGATCTTGTCCGAACTTTAACCACACCAGGCAATTTGAAGAACTGTGAGGTCAAAAACACACAAAGTTTTCGACGAAAAAAATAAAAAACACACAAGGTTTCTGACGCCAAAAGATAAGCGCACAAAAGTTGGAAGGCATAAGGTTGAAAACAATGAAGGTTTTCACACAGACTGAAAACATCATGGATTTTCAAAAACACTGTGGGTTTTCGACACTGTGGGTTTTCGACACTATGGCAGATTTTGAAATTATTTCCTGTAGACCTTAGAACTTGAATAACTTTCTGGGTTTTGCGATTCAAGAGATGCAATTTGGACTAAAGCAAGGTGACAACATGAAGAACATAGGATAGGACACTTTTAAAAAAACATTTGCAGGGAAGAGGCCATTTTCAAAGGATTTTGTTATGATTGGAAAATGGACTAACACTGGGCTTGTAAACTTAGGAAAAATTAACCTAGGAGACTTAGGCAAATCAGTAATTATTAAAAGGGGCCCGAAAAACATTAGTCGCAAGATCACATAACATAAAAAAGGTTCACGCGATCATGTGACAAAGGGGTTAACAATCAAGCACATGCATTTAAAGATTTTTAAGTGGCCAGAATAAAGTAACACAAAATTAGAACAAGGCCAGGGCATTTTCACACCAACGGCTATATTTTTGAATTTTTTGAGCTTAGGGTTCAAGGCAGATACCAAAATAATTGCAGAGACCAGGGGGAAAATGCTATAGCCATGAAATTTTTTTAGAGTGCTAACAGTGGCTCTTTTTGGGGATGTATGCCTCTTGCAGGCACAACAAGAATCTAGAATCATTGGTTAAAGCAGACCACCCACAGGCAAAAACTTGTAGACAACAGGGAACAAGCAAGGAAGAACATGCAACTTAGACAAAACAGGACTAGGGACCAAACAAAAATACAAAATTTACAAGGCTATACATATTTACACAACCTAACTACTGCTCATGGAAGACAGAATACTTCAAAAGAAGTATTTTTTCAAGAATTATCCATGAACATGCAATTCTTGAACATTACCATTCAGTTCTTTTACAACATAAGAATCCTGGCCCCATTTTTCATGAATTTGATATGGCCCTAGCCAGATGGGATCAAAATTTCCATGTTTTCCCTTATCCTCCAGTCTGTCATTCCAAATTAATACTAGGTCATCAGGTTCAAACTTCCTCTCCATAGCCTTCCTGTCATATAGGTTCTTGACTTGCAATTGCAACTTGACATTCCTTGCAGTTGACTCTCTCCTGATTTCATCTATCCTAATGAGGTCCTCAATCCTCAATTGCATTTCATTGTCTATGTCATCATCATATAATTTTACAAATTTATACATTTCCAACAAATTATTTTGTGGCATTCTTGCATGTATTCCATATACTAGGTCAAATGGTGTACAACCAATTGCCCTCTTCACAGTTACCCTATCAGCCCATACAGCTAATGGTAGTTTTGAATTCCATGCCCTCTTATTCTTTTCAAGAATCCTCCTAAGGATCTTAATCAAACTCTTATTAGTAGATTCTGCTTGACCATTTCCTTGTGGATGATAAGGCGAGGAATAAGAAATTTGAATTCCTAAACCTTTGCAAAAGTCCTTATATTCAGCAGACCTGAAGCACATGGCATTGTCACTTACTATTCTCTTAGGGTACCCAAACCTTGTAACAATATTATTCAAAAAAAAATCAATTACCACCTTACTGGTTGCATTCCTTGTAGGTATAGCCTCTACCCACTTTGTAAAGTAATCAGTGGCAACTAAGATCCATGAGTGTCCTCCACTTGACTTGTTTGGTATCTCCCCTATGAAATTAATTCCCCATTGTTGGAAAGGAGCTTTTACTTCTACTGGCCTTAATGGCATGTTGCCTGAAAATTTAAGCTTACCAAAGAACCTTTGACAAGCATCACACCTCCTCACCAAACTCTCTGCATCCTTGAAGATTATGGACCACCAGAATCCTGCTCTCAAGAGCAGTAGTCTTACCCATGTAATGTCCACCACAAACCCCCTCATGCATTTCTTTCAACAATACTTCAACCTGATTTTCATCTACACATTTCAATAGTATGCAATCCAAATTCTATCTATACAATTTACATTTCACAATTACATACTTGATGGCCTGTAATTTCAATGTCCTCTTCTTGTTGTCATCCATGTTTTCTAGACATCTCATGTTTCTCAAGTAATAAATAATATCTTGATACTAGATGCAATCATCCATATCACATGTATAATAAATTTTAGAATGATTTACCTGATTTGCATCAAGATTGGATTGAGCCATCAATTTTGCTAATCCTTGTCCTCTAACCAATTTAGTAATTTGGATATCAATATTGAACTCTTGGATCCTATTGATCCATCTGCATCTTCTCCTAGACACCTCTTGCTGTGAGAAAATATCCTTCATAGCTGCACTTCGCACAAAAGCAATAACAACTGCTCCCATCAGATAACATCTAAAAGCTTTGACTACCTTGACAAGTGCATATGCTTGTTTTTCATTGATATCATATTTCAATTCAGTAGCTTGCAAAGATTTACTGAAGAATGCAATATGCTACTCAAAACCATTCTTATTCTTTTGTAACAAAACTGAAGCAATAGTGTGAAAAGATGCAAAGGAAAAGATGTGCATTGGGACATTATAATCAGGTGCCTTAAGCACTGGTGCATCTTTGATAGCTTGCTTGATATTTTTGAAAGCTTCATCAGGCTCATCCTCCCATGTAATAGCAGATCCTTTCTTCAACATCTTAGAAATAGGTCTAGTGACCTTGGTAAAGTTTGTTACAAACCTCCTTAAGAAATTGACCTGACCAAAGAAGGACTAAATCCCTTTAACATTCTTTGGTCTTTGAATCTTATCAATGGCTGCCACCCTCTCAGGATCAATCCTAACTCCTTGATTGCCAACCAAGTGGCCAAGCAACTTACCCTCAGTAACACCAAATGCACATTTCCTTGGGTTTAATAAAATGCCATAATCCAAGGCCCTCACAAATATCTTCTCTAAATGAGTAAAATGGTCTTCTTTCTTCTTGGAATAGGTAGTTAAATCATCTTGATAAACAACAAGAAAATCATCAATAACATCTGAAAAGGAAACATCCATTACCCTCTGAAAAGTAGCACCAGCATTTGTGAGACCAAAAGGCATTCTCACATAAACATATGTCCCCCAAGGTGTAGTGAAAGTTGTCTTAAACTGTTCTGATTCTTTGACAATTACCTAATTATAACCAGAGAAACCATCCATCATAGACATAAATTCTAATCTAGTCACTCTCTACAACATAGCTTCCATATTGGGCAGACAATAGTTATCCTTTAATGAGGTAATGTTCAAATTCCTGAAGTCCACACAAAGTCTGATGTCACCATTCTTCTTTCTAATAGGAACAAGGTTTGAAACCCAAGAAGAGTTCCTAATGGGCTTGATAATGCCAGCATCTCTTAGCTTCATTAATTATTCTTGCATCTTAGGTGCCAAAGTTGGATTAATAAGCCTTTGTTTTTGTCAAAAAGGTCTAGCATCTTCTTTCAAAGGAATAATGTGCTGAAATAAGTCTTCTCTATAAACCTTTAGGTCATCATATGACCATGCAAAAACATGCCTAAATTTTCTCAATAACTCAATCAAAGATTTTCTCACATTGTGAGACATGTCCCTACCAATGTATACCTTCTTATGTGCCTCATGTGTTCCAAGATTTATCTCCTCTAGATCAGCACGATCTTCTCTTTTGATATTCTTTTGAACTCTATCCTGGTTATCAAAGACAGTTTCTAAGACAACAAGCCCCTTGGGCACCTTGTTAGTTCTAAGTTGAATAACTTCATTGCCAAAGACAACCTCTTTTCCTTCTATTGACTCAACCAAGGTTGAACAATCAACTTCCTGACCATGATAGTGATCTTCACAACTCATAAACTTCAAGCTATCATTATCATCATCAAAAACTTGCCAATTTTCAATATTGTCTGGTACACTAGGCCTAGCCTGAATTTCAACTTTAGAGATACCAGTAAATGTAGTATCAATGGGATTGATTGCTATATTGGCTAACAAGTCAGCCATCTTATTGTTACTCCTATCCTTCCACTCAATATTGAAGGCATCAAAATTTTCAATCAAATCCCAAACTGCATTCCTATATTGTTTTAACCTTTTGTTCTTGGAAGCATATACTAACCTGACTTGGGACACCACCAACTCAGAATCACTAACAACACTTAAGCACTTAATACCATGTTTTTGTGCCAACCTCAGTCCTAACAACAATGCCTCATATTATGCTATATTGTTGGTACAAAAGAAATTCAATGTGAAAGAAAATTTGTAGGTGTTTCCATTAGGAGAAATAAGTAAAATACCTGCTCCTGCTCCATCCTTGCAATTTGCACCATCAAAGTACATTACCCACAAATCACCCTTCACAGAATTAACACTTACCTCAATAGAGATAGGTGATAAAATAGGTTCCTTCTCAAGTATAGGGATCTCTACCCTAAAAGCATTAATATCAGTATCCACAAAACATGTAGTTTCATTATCAATACTTCTCTCAATCATGTGGCATACTCTTGGTTCTTGCTCAATCTTGACAAACTGATCATCAATCTTGAAAGTGGCATAGGACAAATCACACTGTAAACCTCCACCCATGGTAGCACTCCACCTTCTAGGTAGTAGCATCCCATAATGAGGAGGGATGTCCACCACCAAAACACTCATTGTTAACTCTTTCTCTAGATATGCTGCCAGCCTATATGGCATTGCATTGATAGTCCCAATGACTGGTACCTCCCTCTAATCCATTGCACAACATCTTCCTTGAACTGTATCAACTTTAAGGCTCAACTTTTCCATAATCTTAAAAAGCATGATCGTATTAGAGGCACCACTATCAATCATACAATTTCTTAGTTTCATTCCATTCACAAGGACACTTAAAAAGAATGGATCAATGTTTTCAAGGCTAGCATTGATAGAACTATCCAAATATATAGGAGGAATTTGAGATACAATTCCTTGAGCAAAAACTCCTTTCAAAGCTTTATCTTGAAATCCATTGCATGTAACATCATTATTATGAACATTATCTACCCATGCAATAGCTTTGTATTTGTGTTCAGGGATCCTCAACAATTCTGACAATGGAACCTTAAATGTAATTTGGGACAATATAGATAACATATCAATAGGAGAAAAGTGAGGAATCTCAATCTGCATAGCCTTAGTATCCTTTTGCTTATCTGATACATTCGGTGTATTGGCCACCCTCATTTTTTCAATCTTAGCCATTGTGTTAATTGGCTTCTCAATCTCACTAGAAAATCTTTCAACTCCAACTCCCTTAGGCTCACAATTCTTACCTTTTACATTCTTTAATTTCACCATGTGATCACCTTTTGATTTGTTCTCATTAGGCTCTCCAGAGTTGGTACTCTTTATAAACATTCCTGCAACTTTTCCATTTGTATCCCTTGCCACCATGCCCCTAGTTTGCACTTGGGAAATCATTTCTATAGTGATCCTATCCATCTCTTCTCTAGAAGGTCTTCTTAAATTTACTATCTTAGAAGAAGAGTTCATGTTACATGTCTTCTCATCTATGTATTCATCATCAAAAAATACCTCTTGATGAAAAGGGCCTGAGTGTGCCTCTTCACATTTACATCTGCTTCTTCATCAAAATCAAAATCATCTTCATATCCTAGATATGAAGTAGCCATGTTGCATCCAACATCATCTTGATCTTCTTCTTGATCTATCTCCTCACTACCACAATCTTGATTTGTAGCCATAGAATGTGCAACCACACAATGCTCTACAGAATGAGGGGACTGGCATGAAACACACTAAGGTATGTCCTCCATGACATTTATTGAAGCTTTTTATAGAGGGTCAGGGACACCTTTGTCATTGTTTCCCCTTGCAACAGGGACAATAGTCTTTCCATCCTTCCGTTGGGTGTTGTAGGGATAATTCTGCAATCTATTCTGCTTATTGAAATTGTTGTTGAACTAAGGCCTTTCATTGGTAGGAGCATTGGTGTTCCTATTTGCAGGTGCCTTTAAATCCTTCAATGCATTGAGCACCTTATCCAATTTATCTTTTTCTTTCCTCCTAGTTCCAACATTCCTATCATTTTCTTTTTTGTATTTCTTGTCCCCAAACAACTTAGGGTCATCTCTCTTCCCACCCAACTTCCCTGATATCTTCATATTGTTCTCAATATTGACAGCAATCCTAAAAGCATCTCTAATAGTTCTTGGTTCCTTGTCCCTCAACAAATAACCCATCTTTCCATCAAATGCATTGAAGTATGTAGTTAGACAAACATTGTCATCTAATCGCATAACTTGGAACAACTTATGCATACCCTTTTGAAATCTCATGTTGAATTTAACTGTAGATTCATTCTAATTTTTCCTTATGGTGTTGAATTCATTCAACATGAAACTAGCATTATGCCTATCACCATATTTCTCTTTGAAACATCTCTCAAAAGAATCCCAAGTATCAATACATTTATCAGGAAGTCTCTTAAACCAATCTCTAGCATCCTCCATTAGAGATTGAACAAATAATTTCATGACTACATCCTCATGCTCTACCTCATAGTCATTAAGCATATCAAAAAATAACCTAAGATGCTCCTCAAAACTAATAGCATTATTACTAGAAAACTTAGGTACCTTATCTCTTATATCATTTGGAAAATTATTTGGGTAACCTGGTATCCTATCAAAACTAATTTTCTTATAGCCTTCTAATTGCATAGGTCTTCTTTGAAATCCTAAACTAGTGTTCCTACTAGAATTATTATTTTTATCTACATTCCCACCCACTTGCACATTTGACTATCTATTAGGATCAACAAATGATTTGGTAGATACATTAGGAATTAGATTACTAGTAGTAGCATTTCTAAGTGGAACATTAGTGTTCGTAGATGGCATACCTAGCTCAATAGCAGAAAGGCCAAGAACATTAGCTGATGAAGCCTTCAAGAACTGGATCTTTCTTCTTTTCTCTGCAATAGCAGCATCAACTTTAGCTCTTTCCAACTCTTGAGAAAGAGCTTCATCCTCTTTTCTTTTTCTTTCTATCTCTATCTCCCTATTTGATTTAGGTGGTGGGATCCCTGGTATTGTCACTGGTTTGCTTATTTGGACACCCACCATCTTTTTCTTTCCTTTTTCATTAATAACTATAGTAGGCCTAGTGATCTCATATCCATTCTTACCCTTAGGCAAAGGAGCATAACTTTGCACTTGTCTGATCATAGGGCCCTCTTCATCAAACTCATGGTCTTGAAACAAGAATTCCTACTCACTTCTTAGAGCTTCAAGATCACCAAAAACATCGTGTTGCAACACCCTAGGAGCAAAATCAAGCATCTTGTTTCTCTCCTTCATTTCATTATTTTTTCTTAAAAGAGACTGCCTCTCCATCAGAGCATTCACTTTTTTAGCCTCTCTCTCCTCTTGTAACCTTTTGTATATGGCATCTTGCTCTACCAACTACAACCTAAGTGCATTTAGGTCATGTGGATCTATCATGTTGTCTTCAGAGCTTGATGACGCCTCTACATCAGTAGGATGCTGATATGGCAAATGCACCTATCATGGTCTCATGGGCTCCCTTCTAAAATTATCCTCATCAAGATCTAAATCAATCTCAAAACCCATCTCTCTAGCTTGTTCATGCTGACCTACAAGCAATGAACCCTTGTCTTGAAATACAGCCTCTGGGGTATCATACAATTTATCTTTAGAGTGACCACCATCTGATCTAGAAACTCTATCTTGTGAACCTTCCTCACTTGAGGAAACATGTGGTGCTCTACCTCTGGTATTTATTTGTTCTCTTATGGGAGCACTAGTACACTCACCATTTCTTCTAATCCAACTCTTCTTTTCCTATCTAGGCAATTATTCCAGAGTCACCTCCAGATTCTTCTTGACAAAAGACCTAGTATTCCTTCTTTTGTCCATGATTTTTAGTCTATAGCACTGGTTCTAACCTTTTGAGTCACCACCCACCAAAGTGGGAAATCTTTAGCTAAATACAATAGGAAAACAAGAGTGCACTTTGAAAATGTTTATCTCTAGACTCTCCACAGTAGAGTCACCATTTTGTTGGGAGTTTCCTTTGATCTTCAATTTGTAGATTTATACTTTGATGGATAACTTTAATATAACTTTGACTCTATCACCACTCCAAATTCTACAAGGAAGAGGGCCAATTAACAAGGATCAAAGAGATCCTCCTACACTTTGAGCCAAGATTCTCAGGTGAGTGTACCCTTGATTCACTTCCTAAAAGGAATCACTAACTAATAGACATTTATACCCCTTACTAATTGATTAAATATTTCATCATTTATATGTGTGTGTGATTGATGATGATGGACTGCTTCCAAAGAATAGATCAGTGCTTAACCCAGGGCAAAGAGTCACTTGATAACATATATCAACTAAAACCTTAACTCAAACACACATGAACTCAAAGTAAGTGCTTTGCCTATCACTCCCCTCACTCCCAAACCTGATCATCAAATTCCAATCCAACAATGAACCCACTAAAATCACCCTAAAGGCTTTAATCCCAACTTTGCTAGGAACTCCAAGCTAATCTCACAATACTCTTTGTTTACCATATGCTAATCCACCTTATGACATTAACATATATGAGTTCAAAATAAAAACAAGAAGACAATCATCAATTTGAGATAGGAATTCAGGTGTATTCTTATTAACTTCAAAATCAATACATTACCAAAATGACAAGTGCTAGGAACAAAACACAAAATCCAAGCTCTCCTTGTTCAGTATAATACCATCAACAACCAGGGACCAAAAAAGAAAATTTTGGAACCTCTACTAAGTCAAAAATACAACAATATATACCCCCCTAGTCATCTTGAAATCCCAAAATAGGATGCAACAAGCTACGGATGACTAGGGTTAGGGTTTCACCCACCAGACCAACTAGAATCAATCAGGAATTTATTATAGTCAGGGGAAAAACCAAGCAGCTTTGAGAAAGAAAATCTTGGAATGATCCTCATAAATGGTAATTCTCTTATCTGTACCAAGAATCATGAATCTATTGGACTTATTGATCTGATTTCCCACCTACAACACGCCTCGAGCAACACCATCACAGTACAAAAATCCCTTGCAAATAATCTATAGACACCCAAGACCACACTACAACCACCGGTGCCACCAAACAAATCAAATCTGGCTTCAAAAGCAATTAAAACTAGTCCTTTCTATCACTCAGAAACCCTCTAGAAATTTGAATTCAAACTCCAATGGTCATTTCAAAGCGCCAACAGAAAATTGATGGTATATGTTTAAAACTCGATCAACTTTAAGTCCTGACCATTAGATCTTCATACTTCGCGGGCTTTATGATTCATCTTTTAAAAAGATCCTAGTCAAATTTAGCGAACTGGTGACTGAAGGGTTTTGCCAGTTCATGGGATACCTTATCCCTCCGCCATTTTGTATAGTGACAATGCAAACACTTTTTCGTTGAATCGCTAAACCCTTTAGAACCTCACCACTTTATTGCGTGAATCAACGAAGACCATTGAAATCTATCAGGCCGCTAAACAAATTTATCAAGACCACCAAACCTTTAGACCCCCACCTGGGCCCACTTTATGCCACATGTCACCATCTCATTCGCTATACCTTCTCGGTCACCTCTGACATAGGACCCACCATGTAGAAGCCTTTAATCGAATGGCGGGCGTAAGATCTCATAACTCTGACAAAACTCATGAGAACTTATGCCAATTGTTGATTCTCTATAGTTGTTAGAACCCCAAAGACACACTGGATACCAGGTCCTACTAACACTTGCCAAATCATCATTATGTGGACCAATAAGAGACTACCAATTGTGCATGTGTGGCATTGGACCCACTGAGAACATTATACCAGCTAGAAGATCAGACGGATGGTGCATGATCTCAAGGGCTTGGAAGATTCCATGAGATCATGTGCCCGCCATTAATCATGAATCTTCTGACTAAGATACCGGGCCCACCTGATAACACATCTAGCTCACTAACACACCGACCAATAAGATGCTGCCATTTCAGCACCCTCTGACAGTGGACCTGGCCACTTAAAAAAGCTACATCATGAAAAGGGATCAACGGCTAGCATAAGATTGCAAGCCTCTGACAAAACCCTTGCAAACTTACGACAACCGTAGGATCAAGAAGGTGTCAGAGCCGGGCCTAGGAAAGATTAAGTCAAAACATTAGGAAATATTAAGGCACTGACTTAGGAAAAATTAAAGCACCGTCGGGCTTGTAGACTTAGGAAAAATTAACCTGGGAGACTTAGGCAAATCAGCAATTATTAAAAGGGGCCTGAAAAACATTAGTCGCAAGATCCCATAACATAAAAAAGGTTTACGTGATCATGCAACAAAGGGGTTAAAAATTAAGCACATGCATTAAAATATTTTTAAGTGGCCTGAATAAAGTAACACAAAATTAGAACAAGGCCAGGGCATTTTCACACCAACGAGTATATTTTTGAATTTATGAGCTTAGGGTTCAAGGAAGATACCAAAATAATTGCAGAGACCAGGGGGAAAATGCTACAGCCATGAAAATTTTTTAGAGTGCTAAGAAGTAGGGCATATAAATATTAGATGCACCTTTGTAATAAAGGATGGGATTTGATATAGAGATAAGATAAGAAGAGCATAAGTATGTGAAGAGAAGTTAAAATATATTAGAACTTTACAATAAGTCAAAGCATCAGTGCATCAAAGGAACTAATTAGATAAGGAGTGTCACAACACCAGTTCATCCAGTAGATATAGTGTATATCTGAGATCAGAAGGTTGTATCCTTCACCACTTGATAAGTGAGCTCTAGGACAGTGTTTCCCCACCCCTAACAAGGTTATTGTAAAAGACTCCTAATAGGGTCTGACCCTTGACAAGCTCACTGTACTTAAAGAATTGTAAAGAAAAACTCCTAATAGGGTCTTATATCTTCTAACAAGGATCATAAGACACTAGCATAGTTCTTAGTGGGTGTCAATTCCCACCAGGGTTTTTACCTATTTAGGTTTCTCTGTAACCATATTTTTGTTATGAGTTGTGATTGTTTATCTTGTTTACATTGAAGTTTGTTTTAGTACTTAAGCAATCAAGTTAAGTTTCAAGAGTAAAGTAAAAATATTAAATATAGTGAACACTGATTCACCCCCCTCTTAGTGTTCCCATTCCTAACAATTGGTATCAAAGCTCTGGTCCTCTGAAGAGAAGTTTAACCACTTGAGGAGATCAATGGGTTCAGAAGGAGAAAAGAATCTAAAGAAGAATCTTATGGAAGTTTTTGAAGACCTTGATAGATCTGAGAAAGAAGTTGAAGAACTGAAATTGAAAGTCAGTGGTGCACAAGTATTCATCAAGAAGCTAAGAAAAGATTTGAAAGATTGTTCAAACAATGATTTAGGGAAAATGGTCAAAAAGATAAATGAAGAGAACACATCTATGAAAGATCAGATTGAAGAACTAGATGATAAGCTAACTAAAAATCAAGAATTTTATGATAAACAGATCAAAGAGAACCTTCAACTGAATGAATAATTAAGGCAGCCAAACATGGAAATCTTGGAGCTAAGAAACAAAAAAGAAAAATTAGAATCTGAATTGATTGAAGGAAAGAATCACATTGATAAATTACACACAAGAAAGGATCTGATAGAATCTCAGTTATATTCTTGTAAGCTTAAAGGAGATACCATCAGCATTGGATTCAATGAAGCACAAAATCAAATTGATAACATGCGAGAAAGGATGAAAGCACTAGAAGACACCATAGATGCTAAGAAGACTAAAAATTAGACTAAAGATAATATTGAATCATCTAAGGATGAGTGAAAGACAATAGACCGAACTTGTTATGCATGTAACAAGCATGGAAATATAGCAAGGAATTGTAAAGAGGTAAGACCTTTCAATGGTTACTGTTATTCATGCAATAAATTTGGTCATAAAGCTATGAATTGTAGAACAAGTTAGAAGAACAAGACTTAGCATAATTAGACAAATCAAAATCAACCAAATGCAAGAAGTTCTCAGAGTATTACATGTCAGATATGTAATTATAATGGTCACTTAGCTAAATAGTGTAAAATGGTAACCCATATCAATGCGCCGAGGAATTTAAGGCCTCCAGGTATTTGTCACTCTTGTAACAAGGCTGGACACATCTCAAAGTTTTGTAGATCAAGAACACAAATTTAGGAAAGCCCTAAAAAGATAGAAGAATCAATATTGGATACCGAAGGGGAAGTCAAGTTTTTGAAAGCTTCATAAGATTCAAGCTTGATTTGGTCAAAGGAAAAGAAGGATAAGATTGTTGAGAATGTATTGGATGCATCCACAGTGGATGCAGCCTTTACATTTGGATGAATGACCCTCAGGGTCATAGGGGAAGCTAATTTAGCTCTACACCCCTTCACGGCTAGTATACTCACCCTAAGAGTATGCACCTTTGGATTTAACATCTTAGAGACAATTTGAAGCTATGTGCAAGAGCGTACTGCTTGATCGAATGTAGGATGGAAGTTGGAAAATCTCAGTCGAATTCTACTTTACACGACAAGCATTAATGGTAGAAATTCACTTTATAATCTATGGAAACTTACAAATCACTCATTGCATTCAAGTTTGAGTGATTAGAGACTACAAAAGCCCTAGTAGTTGAATTGTGAAGTATTGGAGCTTGATTTACTAGTGAGGAAGTGTGATTGATCAGTTGCAAAGCCCTAGTCTAATGCAATGATTCAAAAATATTTTGAAACCTATTTCTAAGCATTAACCAAGTAAGTCATGGCTACACCTGTTGTATTTGATATCACAAAAAGGAAGAGATATGTCTTTAAAAGGCACCCTTTTAAGTCAACCCTAGATGACCTAGAAGTTACATTTTCAAAAACCCCTATGGGTGTAATGCATGTTGAAGATATCCACACACACACACACACACACACACACACACATATATATATATATATTGCAAAAAGGAACTAGGTGGACTTGATAGGATAAGGTCACACCTAGAGTCCATGATGAAACTAGACAAAACATTCCTAAATGAGTTCACGCATTTATAAAATCATCCTATTGTTGAGTTTTCTACAGCACATGAGTTCTACAAATCTGAGTGGATCAAGATATTGTTAAGAAGAATCCATGATGACCTATTTTGGATAGGTGAAATCCCACTAAAAATCACAAGAGATCTCATTCATGAGATGACAGGCCTTTCCAAGATAGGCATCATTCTTCTAGAGGGAAAGGATGTAAGGAAATTAGTTGAACAGACATGTAAGTCCAAAATTCATAGGCACGGTATGACAATTGAGCCTATTGAAGAGAAAGATATCAAATTGATGTCTATGATACTAGGTTACAGGTTTCAGCACACCAACATGGTGAATAGTGTGTCCACAACCCTTGTAGCAATTAAAATTATGAGAGAAAATGGAGGGTTCAATCTATGTAAAATATTGCATGCATAGCTGATTGATAACATTAGAGCCATCAAACATGATAAGACCAAAATATTCAGGTTTGGGTCTTTAATCATCTACATGTACTTCCATATACTTGGAAAGGTTTCAGATTTGTACATAGAAAAAAGTATACCTACAGTGCCTCAAATATCTCTTAAAGAAGCTACTGAGAGCACATTGGAGGATTACATGGAGTAGGAATTGAAGATATTCATAATCAAAATGCAAATGAGGTATAGGATACAAGAAAGAATTGTAGAGAAATAAAAAGACAACATTTTCTTTATGGTAGAAACTGATATAATATGTATGGAAGTAGTTAAACCTAGAACAAAGTGGATCCATCCACTTAGTTATGAGGTAGAGGAACCAATTTTGGAAGCATATGCAGAAGTACTACTTTCAACACCTAAGGACCCTAATGAACCTAGGTGGGGTACTTATGAAGAAAAGACAAGAGAAGTTGATGCAGTTCTGAACAGTGCAACAACTAAGAGGAAAGCCTCTAAGATTACATCTGAAATACTTAGAATTCATGGTGTAACATAGGTAGACCTAGATAAAGAAAGAGAAAAAAAGATAGCATTGGAGATTGAGAGTGCATCCTCAATGGAAGCTAAGAAAGATGATCCCAAACTAAAGAAAGTCAAGATTGAGAAAACTGAAGATCCAAAGGATAAACAAGGTAAAATAGATATTATCCCTCCTGTGCCTAAAGTGATAATTGATCTAACATCACCTCCTAAGTATAAGGAAATGGCCAAGAGGAAGAAGGAAACTAGCACAAGTCACCCATCCTCACAGGCAACCAGAAGTAAGAAAAATTCTCAAGCACCTCCTAAGGTAGGTTTCAGACCTAGTCTTCAACTTTTGAGAACAAGGATTGTTGATGAAGGTAGATTAGATCAGATAGGAAATTTTTATGAGAAGTACAGTGAAATTGATAAATCAAAGATTCATGGCATGATCATAAAATATATGATTAAGTTCAAAAAGATAGTCTTGGAACTTAAGATAGTCATTTTAGACAATGTTTGGAATATTCTGGAATCCTTGAAGAAACAGGCTATTGAAGAATATCTTAGAATAAGGGAAAAGATTCTAGATGAAATCCTCCATGTGTGTTCCTTAGAAGAGAAAACACTATTGTTAGATCTAGTGAATCCACATCTAAGAACAAAGCTAAGAACACTACACACAATGGACAAGAACTTTGAGTTGACAGCCAAAGAGACAAAGAAAGCTTTTGAGAAAGTTTTCTTGAATAGGCACATGTATCCACCTACTGCACCCACAAAACCAGTGCCCTCTAAGGAAGCCAATGTGGTAGAGACCAAAAATGTACTAGGTCCTCAAGATCTAGCGCCTACAGTGATAATACCTACAGAGGCAGTAAAGTATGCGCCCATGACTAAGACACAAAAACATAATACTATCATTATTGATAATGTAGAGATTGCAATGGTGGCCATAGACAATGACTTGGATAAGTTTGAGGAATCCTTTGTAAGCACACAAGAGGTTGAAACTCTATGCGGTGACAATTCACCCAAGCTACAAGAAGAAGTACTAATAGAAGATCTAACAGGTGAAGAAGAAGAGGAGACATAAAAAGAAATAGAAAAAGAGGAAGAAAATGTAGAAAAGGAGAAAGGAGAAGAAGAGGTAAAAGGAAGTCAACCAAAACATGAGACATCTATTGAACTACCTATGAAGATAAAACAAGAAGTAATAGATAGCACTCCTATCACACCCTTACCCTCAGCATCATTGTTGACAAGTTTGATACCAGACACCTCAAACTTAGACTCTTAGGGAGAAGAAGACCTGACTAAGATCAGTGTCCTAGCCATGGAGAAAAAAAAAGAGAAGAAAGTGATGAGGAACCCTCTATTTTTTGAATCAATCAACATTCTAAACAACTTTGTACCTTCAGATAAGAAAGTGTCTAAGGTTCATTCAATTGATGATGTCAGTACAATATTGACAAACTTCAAAGAAAACTTTTCTAGCTTGGAAGAATCTACATCCCAATTTGTAGAAGGAAAATATATGAAGAAAAGATTGAGTGAACTAACTGGAAACTTAACACTTGACCTCAGTTCATTAAAGATTGGTCAAGCATCCTTGAAGGAGTTCATAGCTAAGGGAAGGAAGATCATTGCTGATTGTATGAACCAGGATAAACTGACTAGTGATCACTACAAGAAAATCCAGGAGGCAGAAGCAATGATAGACAATGTAAGGAAATTAGTAGAAGATCCCTCCACTGATGTGAAAATGTGCAATAATGTGTATCAAGGGTAGATAGACAAAATAGAAAAGGCTGAAAAGGAGATGTCTAAAATAAGGGCAAGGCAAACACAGCTCAAGAATGCTCTTGCGCCCTCTCTAGATATACTCAATCAAAACATCAAGGAGATCGATGCCACTATGGTGACATATGATCAAGGTCTGAGTACAAACTTGGAGAAGATGGAGAAGATACAATATGCATTATGCACCTATCTACAACTTATCAATGCACTGATAGCATTTTGGAAACAAGAGATCCAAAATTTGTAGATAGCATATCTGGATGTCCTAACATTGTAAGTACTTGTAGATACATTTTTTGAGCACCTTTTTCATTAATGTCAAAGGGGGAGTATTGTATGTAGAATATGGAGTATCATATATGATGTATAGAAAAGTATAGTACAAAGTATAAAGGGAGATATAAGTTAGAAAGAATTTTGTATAAGGGTACGGTTAGTAACTTCACCATATTCCTTTGTTGTCATTAATGACAAAGGGAGAGATTGTTGGCAACTTGATATACTATTGTATATGACTAGATATAGTATTTTCATTATGGAAAAAAAGTCATATAGAGTTTTGGAGTTAGTGCACATTATCATAAGGTCAGAATATGGCTAAGTATAGAAGACTAGATAGTTAGCAGAGCACCAGTAGATCAGAGCTTCAGTGCACATGTGTATGACCGAGTTATGGTATGCACCCTTGAAGTTAAGATGGTAAGTGTGTGTTCATGCTAATTCTAAGAGCGCATGATCAGATGAGATAGTATGATGAAGATACAGACAGTTGAAGAGGTACAACCAGTGAACGCTAGAACATAACAAAGTATGCAGCTGACTGTTACTAATTTGATTAGTGGTTATAATATTGTTTTGTAAAGGCTATGCACCTATTGTAATTAGGTTGTAGACATATAAACATATTTTTTTGTAAACACACTTGAGCCAGTTCACTTGGAAGCATTGTATGTAATTGGTTATAGGCCGACCTAGTTAATTGTTTTGGTAGCGCATATAAATATTAGATGTGCCTTTGTAATAAAGTATGGGAGTTGATATAGAGATAAGATAAGAAGAGAAAAAGTATGCAAAGATCAGTTAAAATGTAATAGAGATTTTCAAGAAGTCAAAGCATCAGCACATCAAAGGAACTGATTAGACAAGCAGTGTCACAACACCAGTTCATATAGAAGATATAGTATATATTTGAGATCAGAAGGTTGTAGCCTTCACCACTTGAGCAGTGAGCTCTAGGACAGTGTGTCCCCACCCCTAATAGGGTTATTGTAAAAGACTCCTAACAAGGTTTGACCCTTGAAAAGGTCACTATACTAAAAGCATTGTAAAGAAAAACTCCTAACAGGGTTGCAGATCTTCTAACAAGGATCATAAGACACTAGTGCAGTTCTTAGTGGGTGTCAATTCCCGCTGGATTTTTTACCTATTTGGGTTCCCCATAGCCATATTGGTGTTATGAGTTGTAATTGTTTATCTTGTTTACATTGAATTTTATTTTAGTACTTAAGCAACCAAGTTAAGTTTCAAGAGTAAAGTAAAAAGATTAAATATAGTGAACACTGATTCACCCCCCCTCTTAGTGTTCCCATTCCTAACACTTTACACAGTCAAATTTTGGACTCTAGTGTTGCATGTGGAGACCTGAATTTTTATAGAATCACCCTTTACATTTAAAAATATTTTCTCTGTTGAGTTTATCTTGGAATGTAACTAGAAAATACCTTGAATTATTATCTAGAGAATCAATCTGAGTGATGTTATGCTAGTTTTCAAAAGCCCAAGTATTGAACTCAATGACAGACAAGTTAACATTCCAAAATTTGCAAATCAGTACATGTTGCAAGAGAAAAAAGTTCCTCTCTTTTAGAGTTTCTTCAGGGAAAGTGATAGAGGGTATCTACTCTTTTGCTAGACTATCATCTTTATCTATAGGAAGTTGTGGATAAATGTCTTGAATTGAGAGATCACTCTATGAAACCTATGGATGTAGATTTGTGGAAGGAGTTTTCTCCTAAAAATTTCTCTTTATCGGTTTCCAATTTTTGAAAGATGCTCTGGGTGCACCATTGACTCTCTTGGGATATCCTGGAATCCTATTTGTTCTAAGGATTTCAATCCTTTTTTTTTGGATCACCTAGTGAATTCTTGTCCAAGCTTTTTTGGGAAGAGGAGGCTTGAATGGTCTTCCCAGTGGAGTAGTTGGAAAGATTGGAATGAGATTTGGATTTATGGGTAAAATCCTTTGACTCCTCTCACTGAACCCAAACTTTTGAAGTTTTGGATGTGACCATTTATTTTGAATTTGATAAAAGTTTGAATTTCTCTAGGCATCCCCTAATTCTTTGTTCTGATGAATCTGGCCCTAACAAAATTTGTCTCTCAGAGGTTGTCTCCAAGATCATGTCTTGAGAAGACCCTCATGGTTTTTTTGATGATTATGTCTACTCTATTGCATTCTTATAGAATGCTCACCATTCCTGTCATTTTGAAATTCTTGAAACCCTTCACCTCAAAGTCTAGGGTCCTTCCTAACCTATCTATGTCTTCTATAATGGAAGTCTCTTAGAGGCCATGGATTTCGTGGAAGCTCTCTCATTCTTTCCCGCCATTTGTTATATTTTTACTTGACAAGTTGTTGATGAAAAAGAATACAAAACTAATATTTTATTAATGCTCCTTGTTATATTCTAATTTAGGAGCATTAAGAAAATATTAGTTTTGTATTCTTTGTCATCAACAACTTGTCAAGTAAAATCTCATTTACACTGTAATATGCCATTGTTTATTTATATTGCATTCAATATCTTATCCTCATTTCTTCTCCATAATTTTATCATTATTTTTCAATTCAATTTTTAGCCTACATTGGAATAGAAATACCATTTATTTGTTAGGAATAGTCCCAAGAGATAACTGAGAGGGGGGGGTGGTGAATCAGTTATCTAAAAGTTTCAATTCTTTATCCAATTAAGTATACTTAAGCATAAACACAATGAAAGAAAATTTGAACACAACACAATATTTTGGTTACGGGGAAACCCAAATAGGTAAATACCCTAGTGGGAATTGACACCCACTAATATTTTGCACTAGTGTATTAGGATCCTTGTTAGAAGATCCTTAACCCTGTTAGGAGTTTCTTTACAATGAATTTAGTACAGTAGACATGGTCAAGGGTCAGACCCTATTAGGAGTCTTTTACAATTGTCCCTGTTAGGGGAGAGGATGCACTGTCTGAGAGCTCATTGCTCAAAGGGGTGAAGGCTACAACCTTCTAAATAATAGATACATACTACATTTGGAACTTGGTGAGCTAAAATTTGACCTATTATCTAGATCAGTTCCAATGTATAGCACAAATACTTTACTTGGTCATATAGACCTTCTTCCGATGGCTCAACACTTTGCACACTCTGCTCTACTCTACTTAATCAACCATGAACCACACTCAAGCAATCACAAATGACTACCTATAAATATATTTCCTTTAAATGATATAATCAATTTAGCTTGTTAAAACCACCTTGAAATCATATTAGAGAAACCATAACAAACTTTGATAAAAATTATGTTAGCTCTACTATGCACGCAACACATTCTGGGACCTATCCAACAAGTTAATTGTAGACGCATGCTACACACTATTGGCTCTACCAAAACAACTGGATCTTTCTCCTCAAGCTGAATTAACTCATGCACTCTTAACCAAACATCAATAACTCTCCTCTAAGATTAACTCCAAGGGCCCATACCCTAAAGATAGGTGCAACTCAAGAACCAATAAAATCTTTGTCAATTCTTCTGAATAAACACAGGAAACTACTACTAGAAAATAGCGACTACATAAATTCACTTCTATTGAATATCAGACTATGTGTCCATGACTAAAACATCACTAACATGTCTTCAACATATCTCCAAGTGCACAAGGCTCCATGATAACTGTATGGACAACCATACATAGAACACTTCCTATTACTCTGTCAGGAACACTGCTGACACAAGTTGTTATATAACTATCTATACTAATAGTTAACCTATGTGCCCATTATATCATGTTGATATCATGTCCATACTTCATATACTAAAAGCTTACTACATAAGACTTCCACACATGCTACTTTCCATATGTTGTCATCAATGACAAACATACAGTTAGTACTGGCCTGTTGGAAAATCTCCAACAATCTCCCCCTTTGGCATTGATGGCAACATGTGGAATGACAAACCACCACCAACCCAAATGAACATTTATTTTATAACATTCTCCATTACCTCTTCAAAACTTCCCCAAAGATGAATCCTCCATCTGCTGCAATATTTTCCAATATTCTCCATTTCCTCAACTGTACTGATGTCATAATTGAATACTTCTCCCCCTTAGTATACTACTCCTTTTTACTTCTATTTTTCATGACTCTGTATATTACTCCCTATTTGACATGAATGGTAAAGGGTGTTGGAGATTTTCTAGCAGGCCAGTACTGACTGTATGTTTGTCATTGATGACAACATATGGAAAGTAACATGTGTGGAAGTCTTATGCAGTAAGCTTTAAGTATATGTAGCATGGACTTGATATCAACATGATATCATGAGCGCAGAGGTTAACTATTAGTATAGACAGTTATATAACAGTTGGTGTTAGCAGTGTTTCTGACAGAGTAACAGATCGTGTTATGTGTATGGTTGTCCATAGAATTATCATGGAGCCTTGCACACTTGGATATATGTTGAAGACATATTAGTGATGTTTCAGTTATGGACACATAGTCTGATGATGAACGCAAGTGAAGTTATGTAGTCACTATTTGCCAGTAGCAGTTTCATGTGTTTGTTCAGAAGAGCCGACAGAGATCTTATTGGTTCTTGAGTTGCACCAATCTTGAGGGTATGCACCCTTGGAGTTAATCTTGGAGAAGTGTTATTAATGTTTAGATAAGAGTGCATGAGTTAATTCAGCTTACAAAGAAACTTCCAATTATTTTGGTAGAGCCAACAGTGTGTAGCATGCGTCTACATTTATTTTATTAGATAGGTCCCAGAATGAGTTGCATGCATAATAGAGCCAAAAAAATATTTGTTGGAGTTTATTATGGTTTCTCTAATATGATCTCAAGGTTATTCTAACAAGCCAACTTGATTATATCATTTGGAGGAAAGATATTTATAGGCCGTCATTTGTGATTGTTGAAGTGTGGTTCATGGTTGATTAAGAGGAGAAAAGTAGAGTGTGTAAAGTGTTGAGCCATCAGAAGGTCTATGTGACCAAGTAAAGTACTTGTGCTATTCATTGGAACTGATCCAGATAGTAGGTCAAAGCACAGTTCACCAAGAACTAGATATAGTGTGTATCTATTATTTAGAAGGTTGTAGCCTTTGCCCATTTGAGCAGTGAGCTCTCAGACAATGTGTCCTCTCCCCTAACAAGGACAATTGTTAAAGACTCCTAATAGGGTCCAACCCTTGACCAGGTCTACTATACTTAATATATTGTAAAGCTACTCCTAATAGTGTAAAGGATCTTCTAACAAGGATCATTATACACTAATATAGAATATTAGTGGGTATCAACTCCCATTGAGGTTTTTAGCTATTTGGGTTTCCCCGTAACCAAAATATTGGTGTTGTGTTCAAGTGTTCTTTCATTGTGTTTATACTTTATGTTTAAGTATACTAAATTGGATAAAGAATTGAATCTTGTAGATAATTGATTCACTCCCCCTCTTAGTTATCTCTTGGGACTATTCCTAACAATTGGTATCAAAGCCAAGTGCCTCTGAGAGAAATTTTAACAACTTGAGGTTGATCAAATGGCGTACTTTAGGAAAGAAAGTCCTAAGTTTGATGGAGAGAATTATCTTGATTGGAAGAACAAGATGGTAACCCATTTGAAATGCATTGCTTTTGAAGTTTTTAATGTAACCATCAAAGCAACCAAGATTCCTACCTTAGAAGACCTTGGAAAAGATGATGCTACTTACACACAAAAGGAATTGTTTCATTATAATGCTATTGCTAAAGAAGCCCTTATCAGTGCCCTATCTGATGGTGAATTTTCAGAAGTAAAAAAGGTAGATACAACCCACAAAATATGGAAGCACCTATAATACAAATTTGAAGCAGACAAACAAGCAAAGGATGCACGCAAAAAGACATGGAAGAAAAGATACAATGGATTAGAGATGTTGCCTAAAGAAAACATTAGAGCTTACAATCAGATGATTAATGAAGCAGTTGCTGGAATCAGGAACAATGGTGGATAGATATCAGAAGAGGAGATTATGAATAAAGTGATGACTACTCTTACTCCAGACTATGAAAGCAAGATCAACATCCTTGATAAGACCATGCAACTTACATCAAATTTCAAGAGAGAGACCTTGATCAGCAAGATCTCAGCTTTTGAGATTTCAAGATTGAAGATAGAACCAAAGAGTGAGATAGCTTTCAAAGCAATAGTTCATGGTAAGAAATCTGCAAACACTTCTGATAATTTTGATGATGATGATGAATCTAAAACACTAGATGATTTTATTGCTATGGTTTCCAAAAGAGAAAAGAAAGGAAAAGGAAAATATGAAGGTCAATTACCATTTAAGTTCTTTTCATGTAATAAGATTGGTCACTTTGTATCTAAGTGTCCCACTAGAGCTAAAAAGTTCAAAAAAGATATCAAGCCAAAGTATTCTAAGGAATGCTACTATGTTGGAGATGGAGTTTTAGATGAAGAATTAGGTGAAGAAGAAATTGGATTCGATGATTTTGTAGACAAGATGAATAGTAAGTCATTTCCTAAAGATGAGAAAGTAAATCAAGAGATAGCATTGATTTCACAAGCTGACAACACTCCTAAACCTATAGTTGGTAGAGGAGCCATCATTTTTGATGGAAAGAATAGTACTAATGATGTTCTCTATGTTGATGGTTTGAAACATAATCTTCTCAGTGTTGGACAGTTACTTGGAAAAGGCTATTAGTTGGAATTCAAAGATGACAAATACATCATTAACAAAAAAGATGGTGTTATGATTGCATCAGGCACAAACACAAGAAGTAATGTTTACCAGCTCAATTCAGAAGCAAATTGTTTTGTTGCTAAAGTTGATGATAGTTGGTTATGGCATAAAAGACTATGTCATATCAATTTTGATAACATAGTAAAGATAAGAAATGTAAAGGTAGTAAGAGCTCTACCTAGCATAGAAAAGCTAGTTGACACTATATGCAGGGAATGTGTGATGGGGAAGCATGTGAGAAATTCATTCAGGAGAAAGAAGAATTTAGCAGAGAACAAGTTGGATCTGATTCATACAGACCTACGTGGTCCAACTCAAACAAGATCATACTATGGTGAAAGGTATTTCATTTTGTTTGTTGATGTTTATACTAGGATGATGTGGGTTGCATTCTCAAAAGATAAGTTAGAAGCTTTTGAGAAGTTCAAAATATTCAAAGCTAAGGTTGAGAATGAATCTGGACTAAAGATAAAATGTTTGAGATTGGATAGAGGAGGAGAATTCAGCTCTGATAGATTTTATGAGTACTGTGAAGAACATGGCATAAAGAGACAACTAAGTGCACCTAGAACCCCCTCAGCAGAATGGAATTGTAGAAAGAAGGAATAGGATCATTCTTGATACAACATGCACCATTATGATAGAAGGAAAAGTTGCACACACCTATTGGAGAGATGTGGTCAATACAACAGTCTATACCATCAATAGAATTCAATTAAGGCCTGGCACTGACAAAACACATTGTAAGCTATGGTTTGGTAATGTTCCCATAGTAAAATACTTCAAAATCTTTGGAAGCAAGTGCTACATCAAGAGGGATGAAGCAGTAGGCAAGTTTGATGCAAGAAGTCATGAAGGTATTTTTCTTGGTTACTCTACTAAAAGTAAAGCTTGTAGATGTTTCAATTTAAGATTGAAAAAGATCATTGAAAGTGCTCATGTAAAGATTGATGAAAATTTTATGATTCAAGAAAGATATCATGATTACTCACCCATGATTGAAGAAGAACCTAGGCCCTCTTCTAGTGAGATAGTTATTGAAGAAATGTTTGACAGTATTGATGTGTTATTCAATGAACCTGAGACAAGTGAAGAAAATACTCCTGAGGCTGATGAGTTAGCATCACCTAAAGTTCCAAAGTTTACATCGAGGAATCATTCCAAGGTAGACATCATTGGAGATCAAAGAAACAAAGTCTTAACTAGATCACAAGAAAAGAACTCAGCTAGCAATGAAGTTGTATGTTTACTATCTCAGATTGAACCTTTAAGTGTTGAAGATGCATGTAATAATTCAGATTGGCATGATGCTATGAAAGAAGAACTTGATCAAATTGTTAAGAATGACACTTGGGAACTAGTCCCTAGACCTAGTGATAAAAATGTGATTGGAACAAAGTGGATATTTAGAAACAAGATGAATGAAGATGGTACAGTAGTAAGAAACAAAGCAAGGTTAGTATGTAAAGGATATGCATAAAGAAAATGCATTGATTATTTAGACACATTTGCACCTGTGAGTAGATTAGAATCTATTAAGTTGTTTCTAGCCTATGCTACAGTTAAAAACTTCAAATTTTATTAGATGGATGTCAAATCAGCATTCTTGAATGGAGACTTGAAAGAAGAAGTGTACATTGAGTAGCCTGAAGGAGTCACCTTATCAGATAGACCTGATATGGTATGTAGATTGAAGAAGGCCCTCTATGGACTTAAGCAAGCCCCTAGAGCATGGTATGAGAGACTAGATGGATACTTAACAAAGATTGGATTCAAAAAAGGAGTAGTAGATTGTAATCTATTCATTAGAGAGACATCTAAAGGTTTACTACTTGTAGCTATATTTGTTGATGACATTATCTTTGGAGGTAATGAAAAACTCAATGTTGAATTTGCCAAAGAAATGCAGAATGAGTTTGAGATGAGTATGACTGGTCCTATGAAATACTTTTTGGGACTAAATGTGCAGCAGAAAGAAAAATGAATTTTCATTAATCAATCAAAGTATGTGAAAGAGATACTAAAGAAATTCAAGACGGATGATTGCAAGCCAGTAGGAATTCCTATGATTAGTGGATGCAAGCTTACAAAAGAAGATGACTCACCAGCAGTAGATATAACATTGTATAATTCTATGATTGGTAAACTCATATATCTTACTCAGACTAGACCTGATATTTCCAATGCAGTTGGCATAGTTGGAAGATTTGCAACAGAGCCTAAACAAAGTCACCTTGTGGCAATAAAGAGAATTTTTAGAATTTTCACTATAGATTATGGTTTATGGTATCCTAATTTAGAAAATGTTGAGTTTCATGTGTACACTAATGCAAATTGGGTTGGATGTGTTGATGACAGAAAGAGTACTTCAAGTGGAGCAGTGTTTCTTGGTGATAGACTTGTCACCTGGACAAGAAAGAAACAAAATTGTATTTCTCAGTCAACAGCACAAGTGGAGTATGTTGTAGCAGCCTTGAATTTTTCAACAATTGTTTGGATCAAACAAATGATAAAGGATTTTGGAATTCAAATTGATTATCCTATTGTTATTCACTGTGATAAAACTAGCACTATCAATATGTCAAAGAACCCTATGATGTATGCAAAGACAAAGCACATTGAGATCAAATATCACTTCCTAAGAGAGAAAGTGGTAGAGAAAGAAGTCAAGTTAGACTATGTGAGTACTAAAGAATAGTTGGTAGATATATTCACAAAACCCTTACCTAAGGATACTTTTGAGTATCTCAGGGAGAAGTTGGGAGTCATTCCCTTCCTTGTTTCTACTTAGAAGAAAGAAGGAAATGCACCAGTCCTTTGGGACTGGTGGAAGGTTGACTACTCTACCTCAGGAGTAGTACCAGTGCTTAAAATGAATGGTGCCCTTTTCCATTGATGTCAAAGGGGGAGTATATGTATTAAGTCATGAAAAATAGAAGTAAAAAGAGGAGTAACATACTAAGGGGGAGCAGTGTTTAGTTTTGACAGTAGTACAATTGAGGAAATGGAGAATATTGCAAAATATTGTAGCAAATGAAGGATTCATCTTTGGGGGAGTTTTGTTTAGGAAATGGAGAATGTGATAAAAGAAATGTTCATTTGGGTTGGTGGTGGTTTTTCATTCCACATGTTGCCATCAATGCCAAATGGGGAGATTGTTGGAGATTTGCCAGCAGGTCAGTCCTGACTGTATGTTTGTCATTGATGACAACATATGGAAAGTAGCATGCGTGGAAGTCTTATGCAGTAAGATTTCAGTATATGTAGCATGGACATGATATCAGCATGATATCATGGGCGTAGAGGTTAATTGTCAGTATAGATAGTTATATAGCAGTTGGTGTTAGCAGTGTTCCTGACAAAGTAACAGACAATGTTCTGTGTATGGTTGTCTATATAGTTATCATGGAGCCTTGCACACTTGGATATATGTTGAAGACATGTTAGTGATGTTTCAGTTATGGATGCATAGTCTAGTGATGAATGCAAGTGAAGTTATGCAACCACTTTTCACCAATCGTAGTTTCTTATGTTTGTTCAAAAGAGTTGACAGAGATCTTATTGGTTCTTGAGTTGCACCTATCTTGAGGGTATGCACCCTTGGATTTAATCTTGGAGAAGTGTTATTAATGTTCAATTAAGAGTGCATGAGTTAATTTAGCTTACAGAGAAAGTTCTAGTTGTTTTGGTAGAGCTGACAGTTTGTAGCGTGCATCTACATTTATTTTATTAGACAGGTCCCAGTTGCGTGCATAATAGAGCTGAAAAAATGTTTGTTGGAGTTTATTATGGTTTCTCTAATATGATTTCAAGGTGGTTCTAACAGGCTGAATTGATTATATCATTTGGAGGAAAGATATTTATAGGCAGTCATTCGTGATTGTTGAAGTGTGGTTCATGGTTGATTAAGAGGAGAAAAGCAGAGTGTGTGAAGTGTTGAGCCATCATAAGAAGTTCTATGTGACCAAGTAAAGTACTTGTGCTATTCATTGGAACTAATCTAGATAGTAGGTCAAAGCGCAGTTCACCAAGATCCAGATATAGTGTGTATCTATTATTCAAAAGGTTGTAGCCTTTTCCCATTTGAGCAGTGAGCTCTCAAACAGTGCATCCTCTCCCCTAACAGGGAAAATTGTAAAAGACTCCTAACAAGGTCCAACCCTTGACCAGGTCTACTGTACTTAATATATTGTAAAGCTACTCCTAACAGGGTAAAGGATCTTCTAACAAGGATCATTATACACTAGTACAGAATATTAGTGGGTATCAAGTCCCACCAGGGTTTTTACCTATTTGGGTTTCCCTGTAACCAAAATATTGGTGTTGTGTTCAAGTTTTCTTTCATTGTGTGTATGCTTTATGGTTAAGTATACTAAATTGGATAAAGAATTGAATCTTGTAGATAACTGATTCACCCCCCCGCCCGCCTTCTCAGTTATCTCTTGGGACTATTCCTAACAAAGGGCACCATTCATTTTAAGCACTGCTACTACTCCTGAGGTAGAGTAGTCAACCTTCCATCAGTCCCTAGGGACTGATGCCTTTTGTTATTTCTTCTAAGCAAAATCAAGGAAGGGAATTACTCCCAACTTCTCCCTGAGATACTCAAAAGTATCCTTAGGAAAGGGCTTTGTGAATATATCTACCAACTGATCTTTGGTACTCACATAGTCCATCTTGACTTCTTTCTCTGCCACTTTCTCTCTTAGTAAGTGATACTTGATCTCAATGTGCTTTGTCTTTGCATGCATCATAGGGTTCTTTGACATATCAATAGTGCTAGTGTTATCACAATGAATAATAATAGGATAATCATTTTGAATTCCAAAATCCTTTATCATCTGCTTGATCCAAACAATTGTGGAACAATTCAAGGCTACTGCAACATACTTCACTTCTGTTGTTGACTAAGAAATACAATTATGTTTCTTGCTTGTCCAAGTGACAAGTCTATCACCAAGAAACACTACTCCACCTGATGTACTCTTTCTATCATCAACACATCCTACCCAATTTGAATCAATGTACACATGAAGCTCAACATTTTCTGAATTAGGATACCATAGACCATAATCTATAGTGCCTTGCAAGTATCTGAATATTCTCTTTACTACCATGAGGTGAATTTTCTTAGGTTCTGCTACAAATCTTCCAACTATGCCAAATGCATTGGAAATATCAAGTCTAGTCTAAGTAAGATATATGAGTTTACTCATCATAGATTTATACAATGTTATATTTACTACTAGTGAGTCATCTTATTTTGTAAGCTTGCATCCAATGATCATAGGGGTTCCTACTAGCTTGCAATCATCCATCTTGAATTTCTTCAGTATCTCTTTCACATACTTGGACTGATTAATGAAAATTCATTTTTTTGTCTGCTGCACATTTAGTCCCAAAAAGTATTTGATAGGACCAATCATACTCATCTCAAACTCATTCTTCATTTCTTTGGCAAATTTTGCACTTAGTTTGTCATTACCTCCAAAGATAATGTCATCAACAAATATAGCTACAAGTAGTAGACCTTCAGATGTCTCTCTAATGAATAGATTACAATCTATTGCTCCTTTGTTGAATCCAATCTTTGTTAGATATCCATCCAGTCTCTCATACCATGCTCTAGGGGCTTGCTTAAGTCCATAGAGGGCCTTCTTCAATCTGGATACCATATCAGGTCTATCTGATAAGGTGAATCCTTCTGGCTACTCAATGTATACTTCTTCTTTCAAATCTCCATTCAGGAATGCTGACTTGACATCCATCTGATATACTTTGAATTTTTTGACTGTAGCATAAGCTAGAAACAACTTAATAGCTTCTAATCTACTCACAAGTGAAAATGTGTTTGAATAATTAATGCCTTCTCTTTGTGCATATCCCTTACATACTAACCTTGCTTTATTTCTTACTACTGTACCATCTTCATTCATCTTGTTTTTGAATATCCACTTTGTTCCAATCACATTCTTATCACTAGGTCTTGAGACCAGTTCCCAAGTGTCATTTTTAATAATCTAATCAAGTTCTTCTTTCATAGCATCGTGCTAATCTGAATCATTACATGCATCTTCAACACTTAAAGGTTCAATTTTAGATAGTAAACATACCACTTCACTACTAGCTGAGGTCTTTGCTTGTGATCTTGTTAAGACTTCGCCGCTCTAATGTCCAATGATATCTTTCTTGGAATGATTTCTAGATGTAAACTTTGGAACTTTAGGTGATGTTGACTCATCAGCCTTAGGAGTACCTTCTTCACTTGTGTCAGGGTCATTGAATAACACATCAATACTATCAAACATTTACTCAATTAATGTCTCACTAGTGGAGGGTCTGGGTTCTTCTTAAATCATGGGTGACTAATCATGATATCTTTCTTGAACCATAAACTTTTCATCAATCTTAACATGAGCACTTTCAATGATATTTTTCAATCTTAAATTGAAACATCTATAAGCTTTACTTTTAGTAGAGTAACCAAGAAAAATACCTTCATCACTTCTTGCATCAAACTTGCCTACTACTTCATCCCTCTTGATGTAGCACTCGCTTCCAAAGATTCTAAAGTATTTTACTGTGGGAACATTACCAAACCATAGCTCATATGGTGTTTTGTTAGCGCCTAGCCTGAATTGAATTCTATTGATGGTATAGACTGTTGTATTGACCACATCTCTCCAATAGGTGTGTGCAACTTTTCCTTCTATCATAATGGTGCATGCGATATCAAGAATGATCCTATTCCTTCTCTCTACAATTCCATTCTACTGAGGGGTTCTATGTGCACTAAACTGTCTCTTTATGCCATGTTCTTCGTAGTACTCATAGAATCTATCAGAGGTGAATTCTCCTCCTCTATCCAATCTCAAACATTTTATCTTTAGTCTAGATTCATTCTCAACCTTAGCTTTGAATATTTTGAATTTCTCAAATGCTTATGACTTATCTTTCAACAATGCAACCCACATCATCCTAGTATAATCATCAACAAAAAAAATGAAATACCTTTCACCATAGTATGATCTTGTTTGAGTTGGACCACATAGGTCTGTATGAATCAGATCCAAGTTGTTCTTTGCTAAATTTTTCTTGCTCTTGAATGAATTTCTCACATGCTTCCCCATCACACATTCCCTGCATATAGTACCAACTAGTTTTTCTATGCTAGGTAGATCTCTTACTATCTTTACATTACTTATCTTTACTATTTTATCAAAATTGATATGACATAGTCTTTTATGCCACAACCAACTGTCATCAACTTTAGCAATAAAAAAACTTGCTTCTGAATTGAGTTGAAAAAAATTACCTCTTGTCTTTGAGCCTGATGCAATCATAACACCATCCTTGTTTCTAATGATGCATTTGTCATCTTTAACCTCAATTTGATAACCTTTTCCAAGTAACTATCCAACATTGAGAAGGTTATGTTTCAAACCATCAACATAAAGAACATCATCAGTACTATTCTTTCCATCCAAGGTGATGGCTCCTCTACCAACTATTGGTTTAGGAGTGTTATCTCCAAATCTAACCATCCCACCATTGTATTTGTCCAGATGAACAAACTGACCTTTATCACATGTGATGTGATGTGAACAACCACTATCTATAATCCAATATGTCCTTATGTCAGCTTGTGAAATCAATGCTAGCTCATGATTCTCTTTCTTATCTTCATGAACTATCTTATTATTGATTTTTCCTACAATAGCAATGAATCCAATTTCTTCTTTACCTGATTCATCATCTGAAAATCCATCTCCAGCATAGTAGCATTCCTTAGAGTACTTAGGCTTGTAATCCTTTTTGAACTTTCTAGCTCTAGCAGGACACTTAGATGCAAAGTGACCGATCTTATTACATGAAAAGCACTTAAATGGTAATTGACCTTCATATTTTCCTTTTCCTTTCTTTTCTCTTTTGGCAATCATAGCAATGAAATCATCTAATGTTTCCTCTTCATCATCATCATCAAAATTACTAGAAGTGTTTATAGATTTCTTACCATGAACCATTCCTTTGAAGGCTATCTCACTCTTTGGTTTTGTCTTCAATCTTGAAATCTCAAAAGTTGAGATTTTGTTGATCAAGGTCTCTCTTTTGAAATTAGATGTAAGCTGCATGGTCTCATCAAGGATGTTGATCTTGCTTTCATATTTTGGAGTGAGAGTGGTCATTAACTTGTCCATAAAGTTCTCCTTTAAAATCTCTCCACCATTGTTTCTGATTCCAGCAACTGCTTCATTAATCCTCTGATTGTAAGCTCTAATATTTTCTTATGGGTAGCATCTTTAATACATTTTATCTTTTCTTCCATGTCTTTCTACATGCATCCTTTTCTTGTTTGTCTCCTTCAAATATGTCTTCTAGGTGCTTCCATATTTTGTGGGTTGTATCTACCTTTTTTATTTCTAAAAACTCACCATCAGATAGGGTGCTAATAAGGGATTCTTTAGCTATAGCATTCTAATGAAACAATTCTTTTTTCCTATTAGTAGCATCATCCTTTGCAAGGTCTTTTAAGGTGGGAATCTTGGCTGCTTTGATAGTCACATCAAAAACTTCAAAATCAATGCACTACAAATGAGTCATCATCTTGTTCTTCTAGTCAAGATAATTCTCTCCATCAAAATTAGGACTTTATTTCCTGAATTATGCCATCTGATCAACCTTAAGCTGTTAAACTTTCTCTCTGAGTCACTTGGCTCTAATGCCAATTGTTAGGAATAGTCCCAAGAGATAACTGAGAGGGGGGGGGGGGGTGAATTAGTTATCTAAAAGTTTCAATTCTTTATCCAATTAAGTATACTTAATAAACATAATGAAAGAACATTTGAACACAACACAATATTTTGGTTACAGGGAAACCCAAATAGGTAAAAACCCTGGTGGGAATTGACACCCACTAATATTCTACACTAGTGTATTATGATCCTTGTTAGAAGATCCTTAACCCTGTTAGGAGTTTCTTTACAATATATTTAGTACAGTAGACCTAGTCAAGGGTCAGACCCTGTTAGGAGTCTTTTACAATTGTCCCTATTAGGGGAGAGGACACACTGTCTGAGATCTCATTACTCAAAGGGGTGAAGGCTACAACCTTCTAAATAATAGATACACACTATATCTAGATCTTGGTGAACTGTGCTTTGACTTGCTATCTAGATTAGTTCCAATATATAGCCCAAATACTTTACTTGTTCACATAGACCTTCTTTTGATGGCTCAAAACTTCACACGCTCTACTCTACTCTACTTAATCAACCATGAACCACACTCAAGCAATCACAAATGACTGCCTATAAATATCTTTCCTCTAAATGATATAATCAAGTCGGCCTGTTAGAACCACCTTAAAATCATACTAGAGAAACCATGAAAAACTTTGATAAACATTCTATCAACTCTACTATGCACGCAACACATTCTGGGACCTATCCAACAAGATAATTGTAGACGCACACTACACACTGTCAGCTCTACCAAAACAACTGTATCTTTCTCCTCAAGCTAAATTAACTCATGCACTCTTAATCAAACATCAATAACTCTCCTCTAAGATTAACTCCAAGGGTGCATACCCTAAAGATAGGTGCAACTCAAGAACCAATAAAATCTCTATCGGCTCTTCTGAATAAACACAGGAAACTACTACTGGCAAATAGCGATTGCATAAATTCACTTCTACTAAATATCAAACTATGCATCCATGACTGAAACATCACTAACATGTCTTCAACATATATCCAAGCGCGCAAGGCTCCATGATAACTGTAAGAACAACCATACATAGAACACTACCTGTTACTCTGTTAGGAACACTACTGACACAAGTTGCTATATAACTATCTATACTAATAGTTAACCTCTGCGCCCATGATATCATGTTTATATCATGTCCATGCTTCATATACTGAAAGCTTACTGCATAAGACTTCCACACATGCTACTTTCCATATGTTGTCATCAATGACAAACATACAGTCAGTACTGGCCTACTAGAAAATCTCCAACATTATCTCCAAGCAAAAATGACACTAATTGACTTATTCAATCTATAAACATGTAAAGGCCACAACTTCCATATACATGCTCAAAATTATGTGACATTTTTTAAGTGTCTTCCAGATGATTTTCGTGTTCATAAAAATATTTTATTTATATATCCTCCTTATGTTATGATGCGTTGAACCATTCAACAAAGCAAAACAAAATTTAATCCAATCAAATTACTTTTATTGATGGTTGTTTTCTAAAATATTAGTGTGTATGGATAATCTACAAACTCTTTCAACTAGAAGTCAATGATCAACCAATCTATTCAAATGAAGCTAGTTTTAAGAGGGGAAAATATTGTGAGTGAATAAAAAATAAAATTTAAAATATATTTTTATTTCAGAATCTTTATGTAGAGGAAAATCAAATCTACAGTAGTGGCAATGGCCTTAGATAATTACAAGAAGTGAGAATTAATTTTTTATTGTGTACCTTTTCTTATCTTCTCCTTTGATAAACAATTGAACTCTCATACAATATTTTTCTTATCCTCCAACAAATACAATCATGTTTGAACTTAACTAATCCTCCCTTTTGTATAATCATGTAAACAACAAAGTTCTTCTCAAACCTAGAAGAATTCCCAATTGTAGAAAAAGTTACACTGACAAGTCTTTGGTTCAAATTATGCATTTCTAGCTCACTACCAATGGACACTACCTTAGTTATGGTCCCAACTTGGTTCTCACCATTAGTGTGGTCCCATTTACTTACGGTTTCATACTAGTTCTATATATAAACCTATTTTGGTACCTAAATTCAATTTGTTGTTAGTTTTTGCATCTTGTATTTGATTAATGGAAACCAAGTAAACCTTGTGAATATTGAATACAACAATAGTCTAAAGGGATTTGTAAAATACATAATAAACCCTGCATTCCTAAGATGTTAGTTACAATCTATTTGATTAGGTAGATTATGAAGCTCTTCAAGGGAGAAAATCTTATTATAAACAATTGTTGAATTTTTTAAAGTGTTGTAGTCCTACATAGAGTGGAGTCTTGAGTAGAAAAAATAGTCATATAATAAACCAAAATAATATTGAAACTAGAAATTATAATATGCACATAATTAGGTTATAGGCTCGGTCTTTGCATCATGTATCACTTTGTTTAGTTCATAGAATGATAAGCTTACAAATGATGGTGATTTTTCTTCAAGACTTGATCTCTGATCCCAAGGCAATATATAGGAGGCCATGATAATATTCTACAATATTTTTTTAGTGATGAAGAACCATTCAAATACCATCATTAAATGGTGCATCTTCAAACTCTTAAAATACCTTAGAAAACTCTAGCTATCACTCATAAAACATTACAACCTAATTCTCATGATTACAAAGAAAAGAATAGGGCAAAAGATAGACATCATCTTTGAATTAATCAAACCAAGCTGAAAAAGTTGTTTTAAAATTAAATTCCACATCCTCTTATTTTGGGAGTTATTATTCACAAGAGTTTGCACTTGATGAGCAATATTAAGATGGAGTAGGATCTAGAGTTTTCACTCATGGTATAGATAAGAACTTATGATAGAGATAAGAAATCTAAAGATGGAGTAGGATCTACATAGTCTTGGCCTTTTGCAAGTACACTTGACATAAAATTGAATGAGAGTTGTCAGATGAAATAGCCCTTGACAAAGTTGACTCAGTATAAAACTAGATGAGGGCATTATCAAATGAAATAACTACAAAGATTGCTTTCAAAAGTTAATCAAAGAATGGATAGACATAGGTTTAGTTCCACTAGCTATGGATGGTTGAAAGGAAGGAAGTGGGAGGTTTCTTTCCATAAGATAGAATTCAACAACTATATAGAGTAATGGAACTATAGAGTAGAGGGAAACCAGCTCCATTAGTAACTAGTCCCTAAAATGGTTCTAGTCATTATGCATTAAAAAAAAAGCTTCTAGTGAACAAGCAACTAGGCATCAAATAACACTATTGTTGCCTTAGAGTTGAGCATTGGTACGGTAATCATTCCCTGAGAACTATTGACCATGCTAGATGCTTGGATATGTTAAACACTTGAATGAAACAAAATAGAAGTGATAGAGGATGTCTTGAAAGAAGTGGCCACTCCCAATTTGAGCTAAAGGCTTCTAGTTGGCAGGAAAACTTTCTTGTCATTGATAATTTTCTAGTATCCTTAGTTGGAATAACTTGTCTTGATAATTTTTAGCAAGTAGTCAAAAAAATTTCTTGGAAGCCATGTGCTAGCATGCTCTGGTAATCTCTAATTTTATGCTCAATAGATTGTGCTAGAAATTTCTAGTTTTATCTCCAATAGAATGACTAGAAATGAAGGTTGCAAATTTTTTTTTTAGATTACAGGAATCAGGTAGCCCTCTTATAAATTGCAGTACACTAAGTCAATTTTTTAACATGACTGGTGATGCTATCACAACACACCCTCTTGTATCACGTGGGATGGAAAGAGATTGGACCTCATGCTTACAACAAAAATCTCCCCTCATTCAACAAAGTTCTCAACCTGCAAACTAATAGATATGCAAAGATGATCCATAAACTATTTATAACTTATCGAATAACAATGGCTTAGACATACATTTTTTTAGAATGAATCGAATAAAATTTATTTTCCTCCACATAAATTATCCCAAGGGTACATCAACAAACCAAGGAAAAACAACAGAAGACCCTTTGAATGTGTAGACTTATTGAAAACCACTAAATCACCAAAGAGAAGACAAGATTAGTAACTTTCACAAACCATTGGCTATGGCTCACATAGCAGCTTTATGCTCAAGTTTTAATTTCTAAATAGATACACACCACTACAACATTTGGGGTCAAATTTGGATGCCAATTTGCGATGCCACTATAATTTGTGTTTTTTTTTGCAAGTTCCCCCAACGATGTCGTAATAGCAAAAATGACATCATAATTGCAACACCCATTTGGTTATAAACAAAAAAAGAAAAAGAAAGTGTCATTTGTAATTTTTGTGAATTCAAAGAGTTGTTGTGAAGATGGCACTGCACTTTTGCATGGTGCAAAGAGGGCATTTGATTCTGGCATGCACGAAGAGGTTGAGACCATGTGGGAACAGGGCACTGGCACTTGAGGTAGTCATTCGAGCTTTGTCTTCTCATTAACTCAATTTCATTTTGATTGAATTTGTTGATTTAATGACACAATATGAATGCTAATAGTGGCATTGTTGACATCTTAGCATTTGGAATGCTCGATGACCCACAAGCTTTGAGAGCTAGGGCATCATTGCTATTACCTTCAAAGCATTGTGTGAAGTGTTTGATCTCTCTTTATTTTTTTTGTTGTTGATATTCACTATGTGGTACTCCCTATTTATGATCATTTCATGAGGAAATGTCTTGGTGGCTCGCGGGCTGCAAGCTAGGGCATCATACATTGTTTATGAGCTCCCTATTGAATATTGGCATTATTTACATCTTTTCATTTCGAATGCTTGATGACCCATGAGGTTTGAGAGATAGGGCATCATTGCTATTACCTTCAAGGCATCGTGTGAAGTGTTTGATCTCTCTTTATTTGTTTTGTTGTTGATATTCACTATGAGGTACTCCCCATTTATGATCATTTCATGAGGAAATTCCTTGATGGCTCGCGGGCTGCAAGCTAGGGCATCATACATTGTTCATGAGCTCACTATTTAATACTGGCATTATTTACATCTTTTCATTTGGAATGCTTGATGACCTATGAGCTTTGAGAGCTAGGGAATCATTTCTATTACCTTCAATGAATTGTGTGAAGTGTTTGATCTTTCTTTATTTGTTTTTCTATTGATATTCACTATGTGGTACTCCCCATTTATGATCATTTCATGAGGAAATGTCTTGATGGCTCATGGGCTGGAAGCTAGGGCATCATACATTGTTCATGAGCTCACTGTTTAATATCTAGCCAGGTCATATAAATGGTACCAGGCCAACCCAATCAGCCCAACAAAATGTGTCATGTTTATCTTTGTCAAATACACTCGTTCACCATTTTGTTCTTGTTCTTCACACAAATATTGCATCAAAAGTAATTGTAAAAAATGATTCAAAGAAAAAAGAAACAACTACAATAGATCAGACCCCAAAAGAATAAAATCAAGGAGAAATAGTGCCCTAATTAGAGAAAAAATGAACTCTTAATGTAAGCAAGCATGGAACCAAAGAGGGGAAAGTAAGGCATGAACCAGACTCAAGAAAATATAGCATCTGATATCATAGAGGCCAGACACTAACAGAATAAGGAGGTTAGCAAGTTGAAAACTCAACACCAAATAAAGCATGGAGAGGCACCAAAGAGCACGAGAACTAGCATCCAAATTAATACCAATAGAAGCATCAATAATCTAGATACTAGAAAGGACAGGTTTAGTTTAAGGATGAAAACTTTTACAAACACTATACATGAAAACCATAGCCCAAACAAAATGATGACCGCATGATTCCTTTACCCGCACATGCCAAATTTCATTATCATTTTCATCAAACATGATCTGCTAAAGTTGCCTATGGTGTTAATACACTTACTTTTTTGAATTTGAGCTCGAGCATCATGCAATGTTATTGTTTTCATTGCATGCTTGCTATTGTTGTGCACCATATATTGTTTTATACACTGTTTATTTCATTGAGACCGTGAGCTTGGAATTTGTAATGTATTTTCTATTATTGGATCAATGCTACCATGTTGTTGAGTCTATGTATGGCTTGACTATGCACATGCATAATTGTAGATGAGGATCAGTAATAGGGTGCTAGGCATTTCTTAGATCCTTTGGATCTAACCCCATCTTTTCCTTCCTTGCAGGTTTTGGATCATACAAGAGCATACTGGATTGAACCTCGGGTCAACACTTCATTACTTTAGGCAATGTCTGGTACCTTCATTATTTATGTTCATCCACTTATGTATGTTTGCATTCATTCATATTCTTATGAAAGCTGGCTATTAGCAACCATATATGATGATTCTTGATATTTTTGGGTCATTTGATGAAAATATGTAAAAGTTTATATTTTTTATTTCAATTTTTAAAATCATAAAATGAATAAAATTTAAAGATAACAAATTAAGATAATCTTTAATTATGAAGTCATATGACTTTAATTATGATACACTTTTGAAATTATCACTCATTGGTCATTTGACAATTAAAGTAATTAATTAAAGGAAGAAACAATTAAAGTAATTAATTAAAGGAAGAAACAATTATGACTTTAATTAAACTAGTGTTAAAGGAAGAAACACATATGTATCATCATTTAATACAAAATATAAAAGTATCCCATAGACACACATTTTCTATTATAACAACCATCCTCTAATCCCATGGTATACTAGTCTCAAGGTAAGAATAATTTACTTAAGCCATCATATAAGTATCATCCTAAAGTTTAAATAGACATTGACTATGGATATACAACACTGAGCCATAATAAATTACAGAGTTTCACTGCAATTTCTATGTCCACTTACAATCATCCTACTACTTACACTGTGATTTCTATGTCCACTTACAATAATAAATTATATAGTTTCACTGCAATTTCTATGTTCACTGCCATTAAAATATATCACTCCTGTTATATAGCCATCCTTCTCATTAAGTGTTTCCATTAAAATATATCACTCCTCATGTTATATAATGTATATGCATACTTGTTTAAAATGTCATACTTATTGCTCTTAAATATTATTACCATTTCACTCAAATTTACATGACATTAAAGCCAAACCCAAAATGTATACATACGTGTAAGTATAGGAGAAGCTGGATTCCGCAATTATTGAAAAAAAAAAAAACTATACCAATAGCAGCTTACGAGAAACTATACTTGTGCTTACCACACCATACCTCAGCATCATAATGCTTATCATTTTCAAGCCTCAGTGAGGCTTCATACCACACACCATCCATAGATTTGTATGCAATGCTAATTTAGGTTGGAGGTATACTACATGTGTCATGCAAACAACAATATGGTTGAATGCAATCTCTTTTGCATGTTTTCAAGAGTTTTCCCACCAATACAAGCATAAATAACGCATTGAATGTAATCTATGAACACTATGTGGTATGAAGTCTCATTGAAGCTTGAAATATATTACTCCTCATGTTATTGTCAAAATTAAATTCAAAAATTTCTCAAAACATTTATTCTTGTAGAATTAAGATATCCTTATGTTGTTGATATTCACTATGTGGTACTCTCGTTTATGATCATTTCATGAGGAAATATTTTGATGGCTCATAGGCTGAAAGCTAGGGCATCATGCATTGTTTATGAGCTCACTATTTGAGCACCTAATGTCCCTATTTGATTGGCCAGTGCTATGTTTTTTATATTGATGCTATTAGATCAAATAGGGACATCAGTAATAAAATAGGGACATTAGTAATAAAATAATACACTTGCTATTTTGAATTTGGGCTTAGGCATCATGCAATGTTATTGTTGTCATTTCATGCTTGTTACTATTGTACACCATAACAGCAACAAGAATGCAATGTTATGAAATTTTGGGATTAAATTGGTGAGTTTGTATACTTTCTCCATTTTAAACTAACCTATGACTTCAAAGGAGGAATTATGAAATATAGTTGTAGGTGGTTATCTCCTCTATAATTATGGAGGAGTCAAAGGTAATGATCAATGAGGTTTCTACTATTAGATCATACATATATTAATACACTTACTATTTTGAATTTGAGCTCGGGCATCATATATTGTTTTATACACTGTTTATTTCATTGAGATCGTGAGCTTGGCATTTGTAATGTATTTCCTATTATTGGATTAATATTGTCATGTTGTTGAGGTTTTAGATGTCCTTTTACTAATCTTGTATAAACAACATATATACCATGTTCACTCACAGCCCATGAGGTGTTGCTTGATAACACATTTGACATCATACTTTTTGCTCCATTTTGGTCTTGATTTACTCACTGCATGCATATGTTTCCTAAGTGCACATGCTCTATAGCATAGTTCATTTTAGAAGTGTATGGATTGACTATGCACATGCATAATTATAGATGAGGATCATTAATAGGGTGTTAGGCATTGCTTAGATCCTTTGGATCTAACCCCATCTTTTCCTTCCTTGTAGGTTTTGGATCTGACTTAGGGGCAGGGTAGATACAAGAAGAATCAAGCAGAATTGAGTCCACTTGAATCAAAAACCAAGCCCTAATCAGAGTTACACATGGAAGAAATATGATACCATATGAAATTAGTGAAAACACAATGGATATGAGACAATCAACTGGCAACAACAATAGAGAATTTATATTATATCTTTCAACATGCCCGACTGTGAGGCCTTCCGGGTTTTGGCCTTATACAAAGAAATTATGAAATCAAAATCTCAGCTTACATCATATCTTTGTCTCCAATAATTTATCTTGATAATCATCCTTCCTCCTTCCCTACTACATCAACCTAGACTCCTTATATACCCAACTAAGCCACAAGTCAGCCAGTCAGGCATTTAATTACATTATAGGTCCAGTCTGGAAGATTAAACCAAAACTAATGCAAGAATGATCAAAAGATAATCCTCCTTTACATTTAGGTCCAAACATGACCCAATAAAATTTCCTTAAATATGCAAGGCCCCATTTCATCACTTGGAACTGCGCAGGATGAAACACTCCACGTTTCGTGTGAAAACTGGCAAAAAATAGGTACCCGAGAAAAATAGCCATAACATTTTACTCATAATGAACTAGGACTTGCACTTTTAGGAGATGAAATTAGTTTAGGTACTCTTAAAGTACCTAAGAGAAAAAATACTGATTCCTTAAGGATCAATAGCTACACATCATACAATCAGCATGCAAACTACAAGAAAATACAGCTCCGGTGACAAGGAAAACATATATAACATAGAAATGGTCCACCCAAACCTTATGTGCTCATACGAGAAGGTTACAAAATAGGTCCTCAACATCATGTAATCTTCACACAACATGAAACCAATAAATGCAATGATTATAATGCAAACAATAGAAAATAGAAAATATTTTTGGTTGATGCAAGATTGCTCAAAGACCCAAGATGCTCCTACATCAGACACTTGGGGTAAATAAAGAACTGATGTCCATATCAGGCACTTCTCATATTATGACCTAAATCATAAAGATCCAACTCAGCTTGTGTAATCCATGAACTATCTTCAACTGGCTTATCTTTCCACTAAACTAGATATTCCATGTAGTCCTTTCCTCATGTACTCTTGCTCACTCTTCTATTCAAGATCTTCTCAATGGTGTCTTTATTTTTCTTAGGATAATCTAGATCATCTTCTATCTCATCATTTGATTCAAATTACTGAAAGATATCAACAATGTTGAATATAGGTGATATATCCATGTCCTCTGGTAATTCCACTTCATAAGCATTTCCACTGTCAAACTTCTTGAGAATCTTACAAGGTCCAAACTTCATTTTCAGCTTGTTGTAGGTACCAACTGGAAATCTATCCTTTTTCAAATGAATCATAACCTCATCTCCAACTTCAAAATATTTATGTCTCCTCTTATCTTCTCTCTATTTATATTTTAGATTACTGTCCTCCAGATTCTTTTTGACTTCATCATGTAAAGTTCTGATGAAGACTGCAAAATCCTCAACTTTAGCAATTCTTCTTGTCTCAGTAGGTAACTCTCTCAACTTTTTGGTTTCCTTAGGATGAAATCTAGAAATAATCTCAAATGGTGTCCTCTTAGTGCTTCTATTCATAGAATTATTGTATGCAAACTCCGCTTGTGCCAAAACCAAATCCCGATTAGCAGGATTATCTCTAACTAAACATCTCAACAAGTTTCCCAAACTTTTGTTCACAACTTCAGTCTGTTCATCTGTTTGAGAGTGAAATGTAGAACTAAAATTCAATTCAATATTCATCTTTTTCCAAAGTGTTCTCCAAAAGTAACCAATAAACTTAGTATCTCTATTTGAAACAATAGATTTAGGCAAACCATGCAATCTTACCACTTCCTTGAAGAATAATTCAGCTACATGTAATACATCAGATGTCTTCTTACAAGGTATGAAATGAGCCATCTTTGAAAATCTATCAACCACTACCAAAATAGAATCATTACCTCTCTGAGTTCTAGGCAATCCAAGAACAAAGTCCATACTCACATCTTCCCAAGGTCTATCAAGTACAAACAAAGGTGTTTACAATCCCAAATTTTGACTAGTTCCTTTTGTTGTTTGGCAAATTCTACAACCTCTAACCATTCTCTATACATCTCTATAAATCTATGGCCAAAAGTATCTCTCTGAAATCATATTCACAGTCTTATCAATCCCAAAATGTCCAACAAGTCCACCACTATTTTTCTCCTTCATTATGTTCTCTCGCATAGATCCTCTAAGTATGCACAACTGAACTCCTTTAAACAACATGTCTTCTTGAATGAAATAATTAGTCCACTTATCACTCACTATGTGTTCCTTACAAGCTTTCCAAGGTTCTACAAAATCAATTTCAGCTTCATACAAACACTTCAAATCATCAAAACCAAGTACCTCAACTCTCATCTCTGTCAACAAACTTCTTCTTCAGCTCAAGGAATCAACAACCTTATTTGACTGTCCACTCTTATGCTTCAATGAAAAGGAAAAATTCTTCAAGAACTCAACCCACTTCATATGTCTTTGAGTCAATTTATTTTGACTTCCCAAATACTACAAATCTTTATGGTCAATATACAACACAAAATCTTTAGGCATCAAATAATGTCTCCATTTCTTCAAAGCTTGAACAATAGCATAGAATTCCTGGTCATAAACTAAATATTTTCTCTTAGCATCATTCAACTTTTCACTAAAGAAAGCTATAGATTTTCCTTCTTGACTCAAAACAGATCCAATTGCAATACCACTAGCATCACATTCAACTTGAAACACTTTACTAAAATCAGGCAAAGCAAGTGTAGGAAACTATTTAATTCTTTGTTTCAATTTTTCAAAACTCTTTTGTGCTTCATGTGTCTATTTGAAATCCTTTTTATCTCCTCTCATAGTTTCATTCATAGAATTACAAATCAAACTAAAATTTCTGATGAACTTCCTATAAAAACTTGCCAATCCATGAAATGATCTTACCTCTCCAACATTCTCTAGTGTAGGCCAATCAAGTATAGCTCTCACTTTCTCAGGATCCATCTTCAATCCATCAGCTAAAATTACAAAACCAAGGTACACAATCTCCTCTTTCATAAATGAACATTTCTTCAAATTAATTAGCAACTTTTCTTCCTTCAATCTCTACAATACTTGTCTGATATGTTCAAGATGGTCTTCCTTAATCTTACTAAATATCAAAATGTCATCAAGATATACAATCAAAAACTTACCCAAGAATATTTTTAGAACTTCATTCATCAGCTTCATGAAAGTACTAAGTGCATTAGTCAAACCAAAATGCATAACCAACCATTCATAAAAACCTTCATTAGTATTAAAAGTAGTTTTACATTCATCCCCTTCTTTGATCCTAATCTAATGATATCCACTTTTCAAATCAATATTTGTGAAATACTTTGCTCCACTCAAACTATCCATTATGTCATCCATCCTAGGCAAAGGAAATCTATACTTTACTGTTATCTTATTTATAGCTCTAGAATCAGTACACATTCTCCATTCTCCATTCTTTTTAGGTGCTAACATAGCAGGTACTGCACAAGGACTCAAACTTTCCCTAATCAAACCTCTTTCAAGAAATTCTTGCACTTGTCTATTTAATTCAGTCTTTTCATCAAGTGTCAACCTATGTGGTGCTTTATTAGGAAAACTAGCTCCAGGTATCAAATCCATACAATGACTTATACTTCTCATAGGTGGTAAACCATTAGGTACATTTTTAGAAATGATGTCATGAAATTCAGTCAACAAAGTTTTAACCTCAGGTGCATGTTCTAACTCATCATGTTTCTCAATTTTCCTTGGAATTAAAGCAAAACAAACATTCTATTCTTTCATTTCTCTTGCAAATTTTTTACCATCAACCAAGCATACTCTGATTATGGTATAGTGACTTTCATCAAACTTCTCTATCAAAGGCAACAATACTTGTTTCTTTCCATCCATCTAAATAGTATATTGATTCAATCTACCATCATGCAAAGCTTTCCTATCATATTGCCAAGGTCTACCCAAAATAATATGACAACAATCCATAGGCATAATATCACACAAGACTTCATCGTGATAATTCCCAATTTTGAATTTAACAAGGCATTTTTCACTTACAAGTAGTTTATGCTCCTTATGGATCCAAGCAATATGGTAAGGCTTAGGATGTTTCAATCTCTACAACTACAATTTTTTAACCAGCTCTTCAAATGCCAAATTATCAGAACTTCCACTATCAATGATTACCTTGCAACATTTGTCAGCGATCTTACATCTGGTTCTGAACAAAATTTTCCTCAAAACGGGTTCCTCATCAGCTTCTTCATTCCACAAGATCCTTCTTAGCATTAAGTTCTCACCATGTTCAGGTTCATTAGACATTTCCTCAACTTCTTCACAAGCCAAATTATTTTTTCCATTACCTCCAGTCTTCTTTCCAGAATTAGTACATTCAAAAGCTCTATGTCCTTCTTCACCACATTTGTAACAAGTACCTTTAAACCAAGATTTCTCTTCTCTTTTCCCACTATTATTATTTCTAGAGTAACCTGTATAGCTACCTCTAGAGTAATTACATCTTTTAGTAGCTTCATCTTTCCATCCTTTATCTTGTACTGCATTGTGAGATCTACTACTTTCTCCATAAGATCTGCCTCTACTTCTCTGAAATCTGCCACCTCTTCCTCTTTGTCTTTTTTCATGTCTCTTTGTTAATCTCTCTTCTACCTTCAAAGAAAATTGGTATGCTTCTTCCACACTTTCTATCTTAACATAACTGATCTCATATTGAATAGATGTCCTTAGGCCATTTAGATATCTAGCTACCTTCTCAACTTCATCATCCACATGTCTAGATCTAATATCCAATTTGTAAAATTTCTCAGTATATTCTTTCACACTCATGTCCTTTTGTCTCAAATTTTTCATTTTTATCATCAAACTAACTTGGTATTCAGCTGGAAGAAACTTCTTCTTCATCTTTCCAAGCATCTTCATCCATGTCTTGATCTTTTCTTTTCCTCTCTTCTATCTCTCAGTTTGCAAATGATCCCACCAAAGAGATGCATGACCTTTCAACTTTGTGACTTCTATCTTGACCTTCTTATTATCAGGAGTACCTTCATACTCAAATTATTTATCCATCTTAGAGATCCAATTCAAAAGTGTATCAGTCTCAAGTCTTCCATCATAGCAAGCAACTTCAATTGCAAGTCTAGAGTTAGCTTTAGACAAAACTCTCAAAAGTCTTTCCTCATCTTGTTGAACTTCATGTTCAAGATTAGGTGCTACTTCTTCTTCTTCATCACTAACATCTTCAAGATGTGCTCCTCTTCTTTGGGTTGTCCCTATAGCTTCAAGCCTACTTGCAATCTACCTCAACATATCCATGATAGGATTATCATTTCCTCTACCAAGAACCATCTTGACAATCAGGTTCCAGCAAGATTGTAACCTTCTACAAGTTATAGGTCAGATCTTAGATCTTCCACCCTACAACCAATCCAACAAGGTTCTACGTGATCCAATCCACAAGAAAGAACTTTCTTTGATACCACTTGACATAGGGGCAGGGTAGATACAAGTAGAATTGAGTCCACTTGAATCAACAACCAAGCCCTACTCAGAGTTACACATGGAAGCAATATGATAACACATGAAATTAGTGAAAACACAATGGATATGAGACAATCAACTGGCAACAACAACAGAGAATTTATATTATATCTTTCAACATGCCCGACTGTGAGGCCTTCCAGGTTTTGGCCTTATACAAAGAAATTATGAAATCAAAATCTCATCTTACATCCTATCTTTTTCTCCAATGATGTATCTTGATAATCATACTTCCTCTTTCCCTACTACATCAACCTAGACTCCTTATATAGCCAACTAAGCCACAAGTCAGCCAGTTAGGCATTTAATTACATTATAGGTCCAGTCTGGAAGATTAAATCAAAACTAATGCAAGAATGATCAAAACTTAATGTGCCTTTACATTTAGGTCCATGAATGACCCCAAGAACATATCCTTAACTATGCAAGGCCCCATTTCATCACACGAAATAGTGCAAGATGAAACACTCCATGTTTTAGTGAAAACTGGCAGAAAATAGGTACCCGAGAAAAATGGCCATAACTTTTTACCCATAATGAATTAGGACTTGCAATCTTAGGAGATGATATTAATTTAGGTCCTCTTAAATTCCCTAAGAGAAAAAATTCTGATTCCTAAAGGATCAATGGCTACACATTGCACAATCAACATGAAAACTGCAGGAAAATACAGCTCTAGCGGCAAGGAAAATAGCTAGAACTTAGAAACGATCTATCCAATCCTTATGTGCTCATAGGAGAAGGTTCCAAAATAGGTTCTAAAAATAATTTAATCTTCACACAACATGAAACCAATAAATGCAATGATTATAATTCAAACAACATAAAATAGGAAATATTTTTGGTTGATGCAAGATTGCTCAAAGACCAAAGATGCTCTTGCATCAGGATCATACAAGAGCATACTACATTAAACCCTGGGTCAATACTTCATTACTTTAGGAAATTTTTGGTACCTTCATTATTTATGTTCATCCCTTATGTATGTTTGCATTCATTCATATTCTTCTGAAAGTTAGCTATTAGTGACCATATAGGACCGTTCTTGATGTTTTTGGGTCATTTGATGAAAAGATGTAAATAGGGACATCAGTAATAAAATAGGGATATCTTAATCTTTATGAGCTCAAATTAAAAATAGTAATTGTATTATTTTATTACTAATGTCCCTATTTGATGTCCCTATTTTATTAGTGATGTCCCTAGTTGATCTAATAACATCAATATAACAAACAGACCACTAACCAATCAAATAGGGACATGAGGTGCTCAAACAGTGAACTCATAAAACAATATATTTAGTCTTAATAAAATCTTATAAAAGAACATATATTGTGTGAAGTGTTTGATATCTCTTTATTTGTTTTGGTGTTGATATTCACTATGTGGTACTCCCCGTTTATGATCATTTCATGAGGAAATATCTTGATGGCTCACGGGCTGCAAGCTAGGGCATCATACATTGTTCATGAGCTCACTGTTTAATACTAGCATTGTTTACATCTTTTCATTTGGAATGCTTGATGACTCACTAGCTTTGAGAGCTAGGGCATCATTCCTATTACCTTCAAGGCATTGTGTGAAGTGTTTGATCTCTCTTTATTTGTTTTGTTGTTGATATTCACTATGTGGTACTCCTCATTTATGATCATTTCATGAGGAAATGTATTGATGGCTTGCGGGCTACAAGCTAGGGCATCATGCATTATTGATGAGCTCACTGTTTGAGCACCTCATGTCCCTATTTGATTGGCTGGTAATCAAATAGTGAGCTCATAAAAAATGCATGATGCCTAAGCTCAAATTCAAAATAGTAAGTGTATTATTTTATTAAGACTAAATATATTATTTTATTAAGATTTTATTAAGACAAAGTATTTTGGGTTAGTTTTATTTTGTTTCATAAGATTTTATTAAGATGAAATATATGATGTAAACTCATAATTATACTTGATATATATATATATATATATATATATATATATATATATATATATATATATATATATATATATATATATATATATATATATATATATATATATATATATATATATATATATATACTTCAAAGGAGGAATTATGAAATATAGTTGTAGGTAGTTATCTCTTCTATAATGATAGAGGAGTGAAAGGTAATGATCAATGAGATTGTTGCTATTATATTATACATTAATACACTTACTATTTTGAATTTGATTTCGGGCATCATGCAATGTTATTGTTGTCATTGCATGTTTGTTGTTGTTGTGCACCATATATTGTTTTATACACTATTTATTTCATTGAGACTATGAGCTTGATTTTTCTTTTAGAAGTGTATGGCTTGACTATGCACATGCATAATTGTAGATGAAGATTAGTAATAGGATGTCATTCATTGCTTAGATATTTTTTATCTAACCCCCATCTCTCTTTTCTTTGCAGGTTCTGGATCACATAGGGGCACACTAGATTCATACTCTATCAAAAATTCATCATTTCAAGCAATGTCTGGCACCCTTATTATATATGTTCATCCTCTTATGTATGCATGTACTCTTGCATTTTCTTCTAAAAGTTATTTTCCTTGTATAGTATATACAAGTTATTTTTCATATCTATACATGTAATCTTTAGATGCAAAAATTTATTTTCCTTTACATGTACCTTTGCATGAAATGAACACAAATTAAACAAGATCATCTAATAATGAAAACTAGGGTATTGTAGTCACTCATCTAGAAATTAGTTCCCCAAACCATTACTAAGGATTGAACATAAGTCTAAGTCCCCAAACCTATTGGTCTATGTGTCCTTATTGCCTTCGTAGTTTTGGTTCAACCCCTATAGGATGCCCAAGCCTAGAGGCCAAGGAAAGTACCCAAGAGCACTTGAAAGAAAGATGAATGAAACCATTGTCCTTATGTGGGTAAACTCATATAAGTGTTCTTCCTTTGCATCAAAACTCCTACTCAAGGATCCAAAAACATGCATTTATGAAGTAATAATGCATTAAATGTCTTACTGATGTCCCTATTTGATTGGTCGATGCTCTATTTGTTATATTGTTGCTATCAAAATAGAATGGTAGTGGTGATTCAATGCATCTACAGCCTCAACAACATGGTAGCATTGATCCAATAATAGAAAATACATTACAAATGCCAAGCTCATGGTCTCAATGAAATAAATAGTGCACAACAGCAGCAAGCATGCAATGACATCAATAACATTGCATGATGCCCGAGATCAAATTCAAAACAATAAGTGTATTAATGTATGATCTAACAATAGCAACCTCATTGATCATTATATTTCACTCCTCCATCATTATAGAAGAGATAACTACCTACAACTAGGGCATCATGCATTGTTTATGAGCTCACTGTTTGAGCACCTCATGTCCCTATTTGATTGGTCGGTGCTCAAACAGTGAGCTCATAAATAATGCATGATGCCCTACCTTGTAGCTCACAAGCTATCAAGACATTTCCTCATAAATGAGGAGTACCACATAGTGAATATCAACAACAAAAAAAATAAAGAGAGATCAAACACTTCACACAATATATGTTGTTTTATAAGATTTTATTAAGACTAAATATATTGTTTTATGAGCTCATTGTTTGAGCACCTCATGTCCCTATTTGATTGGTCAGTGCTCTATTTGTTATATTGATGCTATTAGATCAAATAGGGACATCAATAATAAAATAATACACTTACTATTTTGAATTTGAGCTCATAAAGATTAACATATCCTACTATTTTGAATTTCTGTGTGCTTTGAGCCAATGAAATTTTTATCATCATGATGAAGTAATAATGCATTAAATGTCTTACTAGTGTCCCTATTTGATTGGACAGTGCTCTTTTTGTTATATTTCTGGTATCAAAATAGAATGGTAGTGGTGATTCAATGTATCTATAGCCTCAACAACATGGTAGCATTGATCCAATAACAGAAAATACATTACAAATGTCAAGCTCATGGTCTCAATGAAATAAGCAGTGTATAAAAAAATATATGGTGCACAACAATAGCAAGCATGCAATGACAACAATAAAATTGCATGATGCCCAAGCTCAAATTCAAAATAGTAAGTGTATTCATGTATGATCTAATAGCATCAACCTCATTGATCATTACCTTTCACTCCTCCATCATTATAGAAGAGATAATTACCTACAACTACCTTATCATGCATTGTTTATGAGCTCACTATTTGAGCACCTCATGTCCCTATTTGATTGGCTAGTGCTCAAATAGTAAGCTCATAAATAATGCATGATTCCCTAGCTTGCAGCATCTAAGCCATCAAGACATTTCCTCATGAAATGATCATAAACTGGGAGTACCACATAGTGAATATCAACAACAAAACAAATAAAGAGAGATCAAACACTTTACACAATAAATGTTGTTTTATAAGATTTTATTAAGAATAAATATATTATTTTATGAGCTCACTATTTGAGCATCTCATGTCCCTATTTGATTGGTCAGTGCTCTATTTTTTATATTGATGCTATTAGATCAAATAGGGACATATAATTCGATATCAACCTATCATATATCTATTCCAAATGATATAACTCCATTTGAATAAACATACATGCCAACTATTTGACAAAATGTTGAAATCTAGAGAAATACATTAATTTTATAGCGAATTCATGATTTATAATGCCCCTTGATTTATAGTGAATTAATTTTATAGTGAATTCATGATTTATAATTTAGTTGTAGCAACTCAATGTGTTTGAACTCAAGAATACCCTTTACTTGGTTTCCTACAAAGCCTTTGGCGAAATCTGTCAGAAAATGAGAAGCTATGAGAAGGTGACATAAAGCTAATGAAAGGAGGCATCTCCAATTTTTTTTGCAGATATACACATTAAGGATCATGTCAGATAATACAAGGGAATTCAATCAAAATAGGGAGACAATCACTAGATTGTTGTCTAACTTTCAAAGAGAAGGCGATGACAAATGTTATTGTCCATGCAAGAGTTGTAACAGCTTAAAGAAAAGAAGAATCAAAATCAAAATAGCAAAGAGACATTGTAGAGAGAATGGTCACATTGAATGGGGGTTTGATTATAATCCAGTGGTAAGTTGTTTGTTATATTTTTTTCATAATTAATATACATATGAACCATGGAAGGAGGTTTGATTATCACATTGAAGGGGGGTTTGATTATCATCATTTTTATATAGGTCAATCTCCCCAGTGTGAATATAGAGGAACATGGAGGTGTGAGTATTGAAGTTGAAGATCATGATCCCATGGAAGATGATGATCATGCACCAGAAAACACATTTGAAGATGATGGTATTAATGCATTGATCATTGACACATTTGGTACTGGTGTTGCTGGTGCTGCTACTATTGTTGATGATGATGATTATGATGATGATGACATTGATGGTGTCCATGATATCCCTCTACTTGAGAAGGTAGACACAACCCTTTACGAAGGCTCCCAATCTACTCTTCTCTCTGTTGTATTGTTGTTGGTGAATTTTAAGGTTATGAATGGTTTATCCAACATAGCAATGTCACGTATACTAAGGTTTGTCATATATGTCATTATAGTCTATAAAAGGTGAACCATGCATCATTAAGATTGTTTATAGTAACAACTTATATTATTTATTGCAGATTGATAGGTGACTTTATGTTACCACCATCAAATGTTCTCTCTCACTCGTACTGAGAATTATGTGCCACTATGAAATATTGGAGTATCAAACAATAGATGCTTGTCTCGAAGATCATATTATTTATTATAAAGAACATGAAAATGCAACAAAATTCCCTGAATGCCATGAGATCAGATATTGAGATGATCAAATGACAAAAAAGGTACCTCGCAAGGTTCTTCATCACATCCCCATTATTCCACGTCTGAAATGATTATTTAGGTGCAATAGCTTGGCACAATTTATGAATTACCATGCACATGGAAGGAGTCAAGATGACATTATTTGAATGCTTGTGGATGGTTCATCAGTTATGGACATAAAGGAAAAGTGGCCACACTTTAAAAAAGAACCTCAAAATCTTAGGCTTTCTTTGGCATCAGACGGTGTCAATCCGCATGGAGAGATGAGATCCATTTACTCGGTGTGGCTCATTTTTGTTATAAACAATAACCTTCCTCCATGGATGTCAATAAAGAGGGAGAAAATTATTTTGTAAATGATTGTTCAAGGTATCTTATTATTTTATAGTTATCTACATGTAATTATAAGTCTTGGAGTGAAATGGCCACAATAATTATCTGATGTTCTTAATTCAACTAGGTAAGTACCAAGTGAAAGATATGAATGTATATATTGCGCCTCTTATTGAAAAGTTGTTGGTGTTATGAAATGGTTTCACTATGTATGACATCTCTAGACCAATTAGAAAAAGAAATTTCAATTCCATGTAATGCATGTGTGGACAATTCATGATGCTCCAGGGTTGACATATTTCTGTGGTATGTTATGGTGAATTCTAGTTGTACGTGATAATTCTAATTCTAAAAATATACATATTTAATCCAATTGTATCATTATCTTGGAGGTCTTCAACCAAAGGGAAAATTTTCATGTCCAATGTGTGGTCCAAAGATGAAATCTTGCCATTCCAAAAGTTTAAGAAAGTAGGTGTTTGATGAGTATAGGTAGTTCCTCCCCAGAAATCATAAGTATCAAAGTGTAGAAAGACATCTTTTCAATGGGAAATAAGAGACTACATCAAAGCCCTGAAGGATGACACCTCACCTATGGTAGTTGGAATATAATAGAATTCGAGGTAATATTGTTCCACCTAATGGTTGATGTTTGAAAATTATATATTTTGATTGTGTTTTGTTGGCTAATTATGTAGTTGATGATCTTGAAGGTCATGAAAGCATCACCAACCAGCTTCCAAAGGGACTAAAATGTTATCCCAAAGAATTTAGTAGGCTACCCTACTATGAGAAACTACAAATTGTTCATTTATTTGATACTATGCATATTGGAAAGAATGTAATAGAGACACTATGGAAAATATTGGACGGAAGGCGTGACAAAGAAAAACTTGGCAAAATTTGTAGTGTCATTCATGATTCCAATCATGCAATGAAAAATATCATTGAATCAAATAGCAATGGAGACAAGATTAATGAAAGTGTTCTCCCTTGGTTATTAACAAAGAAACAAAGTAATGCCATAAAAGAAGTGATCTGAAAAATTTGATTTCCTACAGGATTTGCTGTGGATATAAGCAATCTCATATCAAAGAAAAATGATTATGGGTCAGGGATGAAAATGCATGATTGGCATACCTTCATCAAGGTAAGTCATAGTCTTTTGTATTTACAATATATTTGTGTCATTGCATTCAATTTTCATTGTATGAAATGATTAGTTGACAATTGTTGCAGTATTTGCTACCCCTATCTCTCCCAGAGAGCTTGGACAATAATATCAAACAAGTGATATATGATCTTGAATCCCTTGTAGGTGGTTGTCATCTAAAGAAATCCATAAAGAAGATATAAAATATTAGAAGAAAATAATTTATCGATTAATGTGTGATATGCAAAAGTGTTTACCTCCATCTTTTCTCAATGCAAAAGAACACTACCTCATACACCAAGTTGAGGAGATTGAATTGTGTGGACCTGTACATGCTAGGTCAATGTGGATGGTTGAGAGACACTTGAAATTTTTGAAGGGTTTGGTACAACAAAGAGCACATCCTGATGTTTGTATGGTTGAGGGATATAAGGTATACCAGATGATGGTGTATGTTACTCAATATCTTCCTAATCTTGCAGCAAAGACCCATATAGATTGCATTTGGGATCTTGACTCAATTAAAAAATTTAAAGGGGAGTACTTGGTGGGAAATGGTAGATTTAGGAAATGAAAGGTAATAAATTATGAGATGTTATTGTAGTAAATTAATTCTTAATCTTCAAAATAAATATGTTGTAAGTCATCTATTTATTTTTGTATAGCTTGTTAGGATTAACAAGACAGAAATAACAATTACATGCAAATATAACCAATATCAAAAAACAGTAAACCACATAGAAGAGAACACAATAAACAAAGATTTAATGTGGTTCACCCAATCCCTAGGCTACATCCACCAACAGCAAGTCTAATATTATTATTATCCAGTGATTACAACTTGATTACAATCTGTAATCCCTTACAGCTCAATTCTGCCGCAAGTACTAAAATCATACATTGTGAAATCCCTAACCCTAAGCCATATTATACAATATTTTTCCACTTTAGGGTTATAATTAGTTACAATATGGCCCAAAAATAGCCAAAAATATGTCAGCCTCAAAAAAATTTGCCTCGGGGGCTGCACCCCCGAACCCTAGTGAGGTTGGGAGGAAAACTATACAGTACTTTCTTGATCAATCACCACAAGCTAACATAGCTGCTAAAGAGTGGGATGCGATACATTGTTTATTGTAAACAATCAAGATTGGATGATGATATGGATTTAATGATGTCAACATGATGGTCATAGATTAACATGAGAATCTATGTCTTCATTAGTTATACAAGCTCATCGTAATGGAGATCCCAATGTTACACAAAAGGAAATAGATTTAGCATATGGTTTAAGAGATCACCAGGTACTTATAAATTTATTAATTAATCAACCGTATGTTTTTCAACTTGTGATGCAATAATTTATACATGTTTAACATTATTATAGGTGAAACAACACAAGGCTATGTTTTGCAATTGTTATAAATTTCACATCAAAAAGTTGGATGACACAAAGAGAACTTGTGATTCTAGGATAAGTGCAGTGTTCTAGGTGACTAATATTTCATCTAGAAATGACTTACATCCTCGAGAGTCACAAAATTTATACTATGGTATTTTGGTTGATATACTTGACTGTGACTCTAATTCCTTCAAATTAGTTCTCTTCATTGTGAAATGGTACAGACTACGACTCAATAAAAATAATCCTGATAGAACTGTTATTGAACATGACAATGGATTTCCAATGATTAATACAAGGTTGTTTGAGCCAGTTGGAGAAGAGCCCTATGTTCTTCCAAGCCAATGTGAGCAGGTATTTTACTTAGAGGTTTCACATAAACCGGGTTGGTCATTTGTTGTTAGACATGATCCAAGAGGAAGGCTGATAAATTATAATGTGATGGAAGAAGATACCGAGGAAGATGAAGAAGTGGAAGATGATGTAGATGATAATCATGATCGAGAGCTAGTTGAAGAAGAATATGAAGAAAAAGATGACGATGATACTGCTACTGATGATGATGATGCTGCTACTGATGATGATGATGATGATGATGATGATGATGATGCTAATGGTGATGATGATAATGAAAATGATAGTGGTGGTGATGATGTCGTCGACGACGATGATCTTGATGATGAGATGGATGAAGAAGAATATCAATGACATAATGAAATGTATAATTATGCTAGATGTTTGGCATGTTCTAACAATTATTTTATATGTACTACTCTTATTCACCTTGTTTTATATGTCCTACTTATATATCTTTGATCTTTTGTTAAGAGAAATTTCATTCTAAAAGAGTGTATTTAATCTCTATATGCTTAAACAACCTCACTAGTTAAGACTATTCTCATTTGTAATGGGCATGAAAAGAATCAAATCACTTGAAAGACACCAGTATTTAGACATGCACAAATTAGTGACGTGATTAAGAAAATTACCTTTCTTTATAACTTTCTGGGGTGTTTTTTTTATATCATTACATTTAATCTAAATAATATCTTATGAGAGTTGCTTCTGCTAATTTTCTATTTCCTTTCACATCAATGATGTTAAATCACAGGGGATTCTCTTTGTTCCCTGCAATGGAGTGAGCTAATTTTGAATTTCTTTTTATTGCATGGTTGTCTTTGGTTTTTCATTTTGTTTTGAGTGTCTAGTGATTTAAACCAAAGACTTTGACTTAGCCAAAAAATGTGCAAGTCTACATTAGTATGTTCCTTTTTATTATAATTATAATTAGTATGAATGAACAAAATAAAGACAATGAAATATTTGTGATAATGCAATATTTGTCGAAATAGCGTTGATGACTTTGGTCAATGTGCCTATGTGTCAATGTGGTGTTGGCCGATGCATGTTGAAGACATCACGCACAACAAGTAATCCTGGGTGTCAATTTTGGGTTTGCCCAAATAGGAAAAAGGTTTGGACACGTAATTATATTTTATGTTTAAAAATAATGTGACAACTAATCATTTTATGAAGAACTAATGTACATTTGATATTGTGGGGAAATTGTGGATGTCAATACTTTCGGTGCGTTGATGAAACCACATTTACATCTACCCCATCTACCTCTATACCTGATGTAGGAAATGAGTGCAACTTGTGCAAGGCTCGAAAGGGAGCTAGTGCCGCCAAGATTGCTTCAATGGTGAAAGTAGAAATCATATTTATGCGATGCCTTCTTTGTGTAGTTTGTGCACTACTTTGTTGGGACCATATGCATAAATGTGGTTAACAGAGGGCTATTGTAGATACTGAATTGTTTTTTAGAATTTCTAGTAGATACACATAAAGAACATGCACATAAACATGATAAATGAGAAACATAAATGTAGATATCACAATAGCTGAGAAACATAAATGTAGGCATCATGGTCACAATTTTTTGGAGACACAACATAATTGAATGGTATACCCAGATGATGCAACACAACTATCACTCCTCTAGTTCCAAGTTTACACTATGGGATCCAAAATCCATAGATAAGGAATACATTTAGAGAGTGGAGGATGGCCGTAATGACCAAAATAATATAGGGTCCCTATATTATTTTGTTCATTATGGCCCTCCTCCTTCACTCTTTAAATTTATTTTGAAACTATGGGTTTTGTTTAATGCAGTGTAGACTTGGAACTAGAGGAGTAGTTGTGTTGCATTATCTGGGTATACCACTCAATTATGTTATGTTTCCAAAAAATTGTCACCACGATACCTACATTTATGTTTCTCATCTGTTGTGTCCCAGGACCCCTTATGACCCTTTACAACCCTTTATGATCCTTAAGAATACATCTTAGAGGTCTTAAAAAGTCATAAAGGATCATAAGAGGCTCCTAGGAGGGGTTAGATGAGCTTCCACCTTCATGTGGTTGGCCTTGTTAAGTAGAGAATGTTAAACTATTCTCAAAAAAAATAGAAGCTCAATAATTTAAGATCTCAATCCACGTACAACAAATATATATCGATCCATCTCAATGGCTACCAAATCAACAGATCTTTTCCAAGAAACCAGTCGCAAAGAAACACCACAGACCACACCGTAAACCCGCTATGAAGAGGCATCCAATGTCTCATAAGTCACATCAAATGACCCACTTTCTACAATCTAAGTCTCTTGGCTCGGTTCACCAAGAAGAAGACTTCTCTTAAGTCATCACGAACACCATAGTGATCTATGAACCTCCAATGTGCAAGTTCTGCACATAGCTCTCTCGACATCACATCTAACTCATTCAAAACTTTGGCAAAAATGGTAGACAATCCCAGCGATCTATCACAACCTGATCTCAACAACAACACAAAGAGTAGCTCGATTATGTCTTCAAGCTGATCAATGCACAGTCTACTCGAACTCCAAGTCAAGTCACTACTACACTCCATAGGAACAAATAACATCCAATTCAAACCAAAGAAGTCAAGAAGTCACTCAAATCAGATTTGAATGCAATCAGATCCACATATATCCCACAAACACATCGGGAAGAATTCATCTCTCATCATCGCACTAGCTTCTTGTGCTAGAGCATTCGTTGTCACAAATATTGATTCGATAGGATCCATTCCAAATCCAAGTCTCTAGACTCAACTCAATAATCCACGAGCCACTACCGAATCTACTACAAAGTCATCTCTAAATGATCCATAACCAAATCACGAGCAGGAACCAGATCTACATACCAACTCGATTGACAAATATATATATATATATATATATATATATATATATATATATATATATATATATATAGATATATATATCTATATATATAGATATATATATAGATATATATATATAGATATATATATATAGATATATATATATAGATATATATATATATATATATATCTATATATATCTATATATATATCTATATATATATCTATATATATAGATATATATATCTATATATATATCTATATATATCTATATATATATATATCTATATATATATATATATATATATCTATATATATAGATATATATATCTATATATATATATATATATCTATATATATATATATATATATATATATATATATATATATATATATATATATATATATATATATATATATATATAAAATCTGATTTTCATCACAAATACGATGGCCATACAATAGCGATGGTTTTATGTCAAAAATATTTGACATCTAGTCGTCGCATGTACAACATCATTGTCGGTAAAATCTATAAACGACGGATATCTATCGTAAATTTTTGATGGGTATCTGTCACATGTACAACATCACTATTGTTAAAAACTACAAATGATAGATATCTATCATAAAATTTTGATGGATATCCATCGCATTAATAGCATCATCATCGACAAAAAAACTACAAATGACCTTGACCCGTTAGAAGATTCTGACGGGTCACCTTCATTTGTAGTTTTTTTGCCAACGGTGATGTTATTAATGTGATGGATATCCATCAGAAGTTTATGATAGATATCCATCATTTTTTTGACAGGTCACCGTCATTTGTATTTTTTTGCAATGGATAGGCATCCCAATTGTGACAGACACAAATAGGTCCGATGATAGGTTCAACATGTTGGCACCCCCTTTTTGCAATGACCATGGTTGTCGTAATTACAACGCAAATCAAAACTATCATTTTTTTCTAACTGCAAAACTGCGACGGCAGGTGGTGTCACTTGATCGATGGTATACTGTCAGAATTCTAATGGTTGGCCATCAAAAAAAGGGCTCAAATATACTAGTGCACCTTTTTTTAGAAAAGCCTTACTCCATATAATGCTCATGTAATAGGTAAAACCCATTGTATGTGCCTAGAATGACAACATAATGCTTGAGATTTAATACCTAAATAGGTAAAATCCCTTATTTAGAGAAGTCTTGAACTTGACACCATTATATGTCACTTAACTAGGCTGAGGACATGAGTACACTTTCAAAAGGGATCTTCATAACAACATATCAAGATAAAAATGTCAACCTTTAGATAAATCAAACAAATTCAAGTCTTTACAAAATAAATTTATTGTTGGGAGGTGAAATTTGTTACCTCATTAAAAAAGTGAGACAGTTTTAGGCCTCGATTAACACTATAGTCAAATTCAACAATCCCACCTACATTGATAGAGACAAATAACAAAGCAGTTTCCAATTAATATCCACTCAAATAACAAAAGATTATGCATCAACACAATGAATACATTTTGAGCCCAATAACTTCCAAAATTTATCATACAAAATGCATTAACATTCCAAAGCATGGTTGAATGTATTAATCACCTTTTATCATATTTGGCTCATTTTGAAATGTAATTGCAAGTGTTAGATGAGTCTCCACACCTAAACAGGACCCAACTTTTATTTTTATATTTTTTCTTCATGTTGCACAATTGTCACACATTATGGTAGCTACATTTTTACATCATGTCTAGTTTTCTCACTATACTAATTTTTCTACAACTTTGTGCATATGATTTCATGTTATCCATTTTTCTAAAAAAATTATCATAGTTGAAAAACTTGGACTGAACAGTCCAAAAATTTGACTTGGACTTGGACTTAGCAAAAAATTAGGAAAGGACTCGACAAAAGAAAGAAACTAGAGTTTTACCAAAAACCAAAATGAAATTAATCCTTTTAGAGAACATAAAAACCATAATTGAAAAATTACCCAAGTCATCTGATCTCCAAACACTCAATATTTGAAATTTTATAATTCATACTCATGGTTTCAAACTTTAAAATGTATGACAGTGGCATAAGTTAATAAATGTTTACAAAATTACATATGATGATAGGTACAAATGTGAAAAATAGAAAACTAAAGACTACATCTTCCTCATCCCTCTCCTAATATAACTTAATATTTTAGGCCTTGAATTAGTAGTTGTTGAGGTATCTAAATGATGAGTTGATTATTCTTCATAGAGGCAACTCCAAGATTCCTTCAAATGGTGGACTTAACTCAATTACATAATGATTTGATATGTTGGTATCATGAGGGGCCTTGCACTAGTTCAATAAGATGTATTGACTTGACTTTCAAATGATATCACTTCACAATATGCAATAAAAATATTTTGACTTCCAACTCAGAAAATGAAATACAAAGGAACTTAAACTTAAGGATATAAACTATTTCAACTTCTCCGCTTGGATGCAAGAAACTTGTGAATATCCCAAGTTCCTTTTCCATTCCAATCCTGCTTAGAAATATATCAATTCCTTCAATAGGATGCACCTCTTCTACTATTATTTTTCTCTTCATGATTTCCCTTAACCAATCTGGGATAGTGGACAAATTCATGCCATCATCTAACTAATCTTCTTGATTTAGTCCTCACAAAGCTGAAATGATCTCATCATCAACTTCATATGTGTTGAGACTAGGTTGCCTCATATCATCCCCCAAACCAGCTACCAACTGCACAATGGGAGATGTTGGTAATATATATGTCCCTTATTGTACTTATTTTGATGATTAATATTCTCCATGACCTTCTTGAGGTAGTATCTCAATATCACTGCCATGTTCTAAACTTTATTCCTTATCCTTCATTTTTATTTCTTTCACTAATCAAAAACTGGTAGTGGAAGGAGTTGTGGTATACTTGTGTCTTTTACCTCTAGAATCGATAGTTCCCTTCTTACTATTTGTGATGGCTCAACCATGTTATCCCTCTTCTTTGAAGTTTTTCCTTCCTCAATATTGTTCAATCCTAGAATGTTGATTTTCATTTCATTTCCCATAGAAGAAGACTCCTCATTATGCATCTTTCCATATGTGAAGGTAATACCTAGCCTTCTAAATTTGATTATCTATCTAACCACCCATTCTCTTGATCTATCAACCACCTCCCTTGTCAAAATATCTAACTCTGTAAGTTCCTTGACCTATGACCAATTAGGTGGTTAAATGGGTTTACTTTTCTCATTCTCATAATGGGATTGAATATGATTTCCATCATCCTTGACCTAATCAAGAATAGAGAAAATGTCACACTTCCTTATGAAATCTAGAGAAGTATTGCACCAAATCTTCCTCCTTATTGCATATTCATCTACCAAGTTATCCCAATAGTCCTCTATGTCTAACTTGATCCTATATTTCTCTCCCTTATACGTGTAGATTTTCTTGAATGGATCGAACTCTCTCCTTGTCTTATAGGATCTAAGCTAATAAAATACAATTTTGTATTAACTATCTCTATTGCATGTGTTGAAGGACATGTCTCAATCATTTTCCCCAAAGTGATAGAGGAAAGAATACCCTATATATGTTTCTCCTTATGAATATGGTCAAATTATAATAATGGCCTTACTACCTCAAGCAACACCATCTTATCTGTAGGACATTTTGGAAGTTTGTAAGGTTCTAAGGTGAATCCTTGTGTAGGTGAAAGTAGGGAACTCAATGAACAAAAATTCATATTTATCCACTAATGTCATTACCTCCTTAGATAATCTTCTATGCAGTCCTCTTCATAACGTGAGCATGTGATAAGCATGGAAAAAGAATCATTAACTCTTCTATAGCCTACCCTTTCATCAAGTTGAAACACAAGATGGAAATCATATATTACTTTGAATTTCTCTTTCTCATTCCTTACTACACCCTTTCATGTAAGTCTTGCACACAGGATGTTCCTTGCCAAAAATTAGATCACATAGGAACATATATAGAATGTCTTCATTTTGTCCAACTTCCTTAATTGGATGTCTAAGTTGTGACTAATTATCTTGGCTAATTAATCATCATTGTCCCTGTTGAAACCTCCTCTATAAAGTAAAAAATTCAAATCTCTTGAACATCTAGCACCATGTGGTGTTACCATGACCGTATTCAACATGATGATTGTATTTCAATATTCATCCCTAAAATCTATACTTACAAGCTCCTTAGGCAGTTTATAATGGTGTCTTATTGGTTCACTAATCCAACCCTTATTGGTGTTGTCCATGAAAGTTTTAGGTTTCTTTTCAAATAGGGATTGTGTCTCCTCCTTGTTCCTTATTTGCATCCTCAAATAATAGGGAATTCCAAATGTCTCCCTCACTTCCTCTTCTATGAGTAATGCAAACACTTTCTCCTTAGATTAAATTGTCCTAGATTTTGGATCATAATTCCTTACACATTCCACCAAGACCTTGTTACACTAGATGGTTGATCGGAATCCATATGTGTGGTAAATGTCACTTCTCATTTTGTTGACTACCATGGGGTAAGTTAGATGATATTTTGTTCCAAACATTCTATGCTTCATTCCTCTCATGTGTAGGTACTCCATGTTTGTGTCTATGACCTTCTTACACTTGGATGAAATATAGGATCCAAGATAGAATCCCCTCATCAACCTCTTTATGTGTTCCTTCCTTTCTCCTACCCCTTTGTTTTTTGCCATGTACTTGTTCAAACCTCAAATTCAGTATAGAATAATTGATTAAAGAAAGGAACAAATTTCAGACCTTTCTAGTCATTTTGATTTTATCCCTAAAATTGATTCCAAGACTTTAAAAAATTATGCTTGATGTGTGCAAATAAATCTTAGAACTAAAGAATTAAGGACTATATCTAAGGTGTTATACTTACTAAGTTTTTGTTGGCATTGATTTTCATTGGTCTCAAAACCTTCATACTGACACTCTGATAGTATCGGTTGGTTGTAGGTAGTTTTGGTTATGTTCCTATTGACTTTTGATTGTGTAATAGGAGTTTTAGTTATGCACAGGACAAGTTTAGTATGAGTATCTTTTTTATGTCCTCGGTATTTGTTGGTACCCATATAGACCCCAGTATTTAAACTTTCGATGTAGGGTCTTGAACCTCTTTGAACTAAGTTCAAAGTAGTTCAAAGTGGTTCAATTTTTTGAAGCGGGTTTAAATGGTTTACTTTGAGCCATCGCGGTGTGAGGTTCAGCATGCTCAAATTTTCCAAAGTTCTGGTGATTTCACTTCAAATACAAGTTCAAAGATTCAGTGACCCCGAGTCTCCATTTGAAATGAAAGTCCATGATATTCAAATTGTTCCTAAGAGGATTCAAAGGTATGTATGAGGTCCTTGTTTCATATAAGTTCTATGGTCCACCTTGGTATAATTACTTCAGTCCGGGTGAAGAAGCTCAAGTTTGATTTCCAATTCATGGATGTGCTCGCATTTCAGATTTCTGAATTCAGATAAAGGGAATCAAAATTGAGGTGAATATCTTGATAGGCAAATTGAAAATGATGATGCTCATTTGGTCCTTCTAAGCAGAAAATAAATGTCATTCTCAATGAATCTATGTAGATCCAATGGTCCCATGTTCATTTCAAAACTTGATGTAAACATCTAGAGGAGACTACAAAACCTTCTAGAATAATTTCAAGCTTGAATATGTTTATATGGAAGATGAGCATGCATTACAAGATACTAGTCAAGTTGTTTGACTGGAGGCTTATCCACAGACATTCAAATGAGACCAGTGGTGATGATTGAAAATCATCAATGCAAATAAATTATAGAGTCCATGCCTCGTTAGCTTTCCAATGTAAGGGAAAATGAGTATATAGGGGGTATAATCAAACTGTTTGATAGTATGCTCAAGCTTGATGGGCATATAGAAGGAACCTATTGATTGAAGAATGTGAAGTTCAAGTTCAAGATAGATCGATGGGGGAGCTTCATGGATCAGTTAGAGAAAAGCATATGAGTACCCTTCTTCGGCCCAAAATTGTATCCATATTTTGAAGCACACTCCTACAATAGAAGCTATATCATTTATACCCATGTCCAATGGAAAGTCTTTGCAATACAAGATATATCCAGCCTTAAGCGATATACTCTTCTTGTCATTAAATTTTGAGTTTCTATGGATAGGTGGAGGAGACCGAGTCCTATTGTGAATGTTAGAGGCATCAAATACACTATCAAATGTCAAGGATGAAGGAATAAGGGGTCCATTGTGACAGAATTGGTCAAATTTTGTTGAATTCAATATGTACGAACATCGATAGTGTATGTGAACTATTTGACAAAATGTTTGAATGGATGAAGTTAGAGGTGTAAAAGGAAAGCATCGACTTCATGTATTGCCAACAAGAGCCCGCCCTATCAATCAGAAAAGACAAAAGCTATACGGGTTTCAAAAAAGCTCACAGAAAAAGTAAAAGGAAATGTGTATGGATATTGTAGATGCCAAATGCTTGACAAAATATCAATGCAGGAATACAGTAACAGAATAGATCCATGTGCCTATAGTTTGTATTCAAGAGGTCTATTTAAAGAAAGTACATAAAGAGTTTGAGAATGAAGCTCCAAGTCATCTGAATATCCCCACCAATATTATAGGAGATGGCAACACTCATAAACAAACCATGGAAACTCATCGTGTAGAAAGTATTGAGGATGCTCAAGTTCAAGGCACAATTTGGTGCACAGATCATCAAAGGAACATTGGAGAAACCTGAATGTAATGGTTAGAAGATGTTTGATGTTGGCTTTTTCCTCATCGAGAAGCATTCACATAGGCCCAAGTACACCCAACTCATTCAACACCTTAAAAAGATGCCACCGATGTGCAGGAGTCCAAAAAATGATGCAACCATCTTTTTTCTTCACATGACACTTGTCAAGTGCATGTTGGCCTCTCAAACATAACACATTCCACCTATGTTGTCCAGTCACTCTCATTAGTGCTTATATTTATTTTCATGAGTTGTATTCTTGAAGTTTTTGGGAAATGACATTTAATTAAGTGAAAAACCTTTAAAAGGTGAATGTCATAAAAGTCAAAGAAATAAAGCTATCAAGAAAAGATGAAAGGAAGGAGTCAGACAGTTAAGTCACAAGATTCAGTTATTCTAATAACTGAAAAAGATCAATGACAATAGAGAAGATAAATAGACCACAGAAACAGGGTAAATGGGTTCTAGTTCTGGAGCTTCTTTTTCTAAGAGACTTTGTGCTATATTAGAAGGGGTTCTTCCTCACCGTAGACTTTGTGCTAAGGGAGGGAATGAAATTTTATTTTCATTCTAATACAAGGAAAGGGGTATTTTGTTTTCAAATAGTGATTAGTGTACAAGAACAATAGAATCTTTGTTATTTTAGAAGGAAAATATCAGCATACTAAAAATTTGAGTTTAGATGCTCATTTTTAGATTAATATTCAACTTGGAATGATATTGGTTTTCCTTGAATGTGTATCTGTTACATCTGATCATCAGCATGATCATCTTTGGACTTTGTGCTATAGTTTTTCATGTATTTGGAAAGAACAGTTTGTCTTTTTCTCTTTGTTCTTTTTGTAATGCAGCGTTTGGGTAAATGAACTTTGTGTCATTTACTATTTATTTCCTTTTAGTTAGTTAGTTTATTCCCATCTATGTCATGTTTACATGTAGATTTTTGTAAGCCTTTCTTGCTTTTAGGTTAAAAGCATTATCGATTGTAGTTTAACTAATTCATTGGAAATCTTGTACGGGGAGCTGTACCCAGATAATTCAGAGGGCACTTACATTTTTCAATAGCGAAGTGACCCAACTGTTAGTGCTGGTTGAGTCTTCTTGTTTGGGTATTTTAGGGTCAATTCATAACTATTTTCCTAGAAGACAAATCTATTCACTAACAGTATTCTATGGAAAGTTTACATTATTCTACTAATGGATCATTTATTTTGGTGCACTTATATGCTTCCAGTGTTTAGTATTGTATGGAATGTTTTTATTGGTTGTTGGTGATTTCTATGGCTATAAAGTTCTTCCAGGTGTTTTTGATAACTGGGTAGTAGTGTGTTCATTAGATGGTTGTGATTTATTGGCTACATCTTATTTTGGACAAGTTTTATCTATCGGTGGTTTTCATTATTTCATGGTTCCTCTTTTGGACTTGGTTGTGGTGTTCAGATATTCTTAGTAATTGTAATATGGATTGTAATAGCTTAAGTGTGACCTACATATGGGTCATATTATAGCATGTTCTTAAGTGTGTCCTAGATTTAGGATCGATGTTGTACATTAAATGAAATTGTAATATCCTTTTCTTGGGGGCTTTCACACATGTTTAGTGTGAGCCAACATATGTATGATCAAATACTTATATAAATAAAGTATATATTTTATATCCAAAAAAAAGGTGTGTATGTGTATGGATATGTATGCATGAAGTATAGTGTGCATTTGTGGTAGTAGTGTATTTGAGAAGAATTTTTGTGAAGCAACATCAAGGAAAGGCTTACATATCAATAGAAATGGGTTAGATGGTTACATACAAAGAAGATTTCACTCAAATCTACTAGTGGTTGTGGTAATGGAGCTTAACTATTCAACTGTTCATGCATATTCAAATGAAATTATATCAGTTCATGTTTTTGTCATGTCCATTTTGATATCTCTATTTTATAATGGTAGTTATCCCGATTGGTAGTGAGCCTGTTCATATTTAAGGTTAGTTATGTAGATTGGTAGTGAGTTTACCGGCAATGAGCCAACCCACAAAGAACAAAACCAACAGTGAGCCTTTGTAAAAATCAGCTTAACCGATGTCACCCTAACCAATGTTTCATTTCATGAGAATTATCTTCTCCATGGTTTTTCCCAGGTTGGTTTTCCATGTAAATCTTGGTGTTCTCTATTTTTGTGTTTCTTTTCTTTCATGTTTACATCTACTATGAATATTTAATGTGCTTAACCGATAGATCAGAAGTTTTTATTGTTGGTGTTTAATAGTTTATGGATAGAGAAAAAAATTATAAATTTTGTGGGAATAACTGATTCACCCCCCCACAATAACTTTTTCCCACAAGCCAAAATTTTGGTTTTCTAAGGACATAGTCTACAAAATACCTCTTTCTGATGATTTTTCCCTCAAAACATTGTGAAAACAATCCCCACAATCCTAACAACCTCATATGTGATTGAGTAACCTAAGATACTTTCTAATTTTTTTAGGGATACTTGTCCCCCTTTTAGAAGTTTTAGACTTTACCATTGTATGCCAGCTCTTTAGTCACTCAAATTCATCTTTGCACTCAAAAAAAAAATTCCTAACAGTCTTCAATAGGTGGTGATGGGGATTAGGGACTTAGAAATTAAGTACAACTTTTCTAAGAAAATAAAACTTTTATGGGAGTATTCATAATTAAGTTTGAAGACATCAAACTTATAGCTCCTTGAACGCTTGGATTTGGTCGATGGTATTTTAGAGCTTAAGCTTGACTTCCAAACACCCTTTGAAACTTTTTCATTGCAACATCTAATTTTCTTTGTAAAATCATAGCTTATCATGGGGTGTCATATTTGTTGAAATGTAGTTCTCTTCCTCACCTTCTCATTCTCACCTTGGTGACATTCAAATATCATCTCTTGTTGGTAGTGATTTCAATGACATTCTTAGGCATCCTCGGTCCTCCATCTTAATGTTGGCTAAATTCCAAGATGGTTGTAGCCTCACTTTCTTCAAATTTTAGCCTTTAACAGTTTCTCCCTTTATTTTTTCCACCCCTTCAACTCTTCTTTTGACTCCAATGTTAAGTCAACTTCCTTATTGTATTTTATTTGTTGTTGTAGGTGATCCTTTAAAGGTATTTTTGGTTTTCATCTCCTCCATATAGACAATGTGGGTTTGAAATTACATTTTAGAAATTGATTTTGAGACTCATGTAAAGTGTGATTTTGGACAAAGTGTGATTTTCAAGTGGAAATTCTATTTCCATAAGGACAAAGTGCAATTTTGGAGTGGCAATTCCATTTCCATAGGGACAAAGTGCAATCTTTAAAGAAAAATTGATTTTTATAAGGTTTTTATATATTTTAAGTAATGTGGAAACTTTTATTTTGTAATTTGTATACCGATTCATTTGTAATTACTTGAGTGTGGTATAAAGGAAGGAATGTATTACTTTTTGTAGTGTGGAGTGTAATGAATGATGGAAAAATAATTTTTATGGGGATTTTAAAGAGTCTAAGTATAAAATATGTTATTATAGCATATTTCAGACTATTTAAGTAGCCAAAATATTCATGCACTTAAAATTTTTACCTCAAACCACTAAAACTTGTCCCAATGAAACCTTAACCTTGAAAATCCTATCTACACTTACAATCCTAATGATTTAATCACTTTACCACTCCTCAACTTTTGAGCTCTAATTGTCATTTCAACTGCCAAAATCCTACAACTTTTTAGCACACAAAATTTAACTTTGTTTTTATTTACATATAGATTGATTAGAGCTCATGTTTTTAATGAATTTGGCTTATTAGACATAATCATTATGATCTTAGGTACTTACAATCTTAAGTGAACATTATTTGATCATTCTATAAGAATAGTTACTGCTAGTTCTTTGTGTGTAGGATGAATGATCTCACATCATCAGTTCCCATCCATATGTGATTTGGCTCTTGAAAACAACCATCAATTGGGAAGCTTAAGGTTAGCACTGAGATGAGACAAGGTGGAAATGTGTCTTCTCAAGTTGGAGGTTGAAGGAGAGGAATCTTATCAGACATTTCTAAGAGTGATTGAAAATGAAAATGTGATCATGAATACCTATGAAGTTCATTTTCATAAAGGAGGCATATGGTACTCTCAATTAGTTGATATGGATGGGCTTTCACTTTGACAATTTTTTCCTGAATGTATGCCTCAAAAGTTTCAAAGAGTGAATAGTAAGGAACATTATATCTCCTACATGAAAAAGAGGTTTTGTTTAATTTATCTGAACTCGCTAAGAAGATCATAAATATTTGTATGTATAAGGAAAAGTAAAAGGCTATACCGATTGAAATTTGCATCATCGTCAAGAGTCAACCCAATGATAATACTTAAAAAATATTGCAAAATGTGGTCGGGATAACATAAAATGATGGTGAGATGGGGCATTAAGAAATAACACATATCAGTGTGAGTTAAGTGAATAGTAGCAATAAGAAAAGGGAATACAACAAGTTGGTATAAAATACACAGATGAACCCCATTGGAGAGACAACCACTAGTGGTAAAGTGGAAATATTGTCATTTAGATAGCTAATGAGTTTATTGATAGGGCCCACTCTAATGAAAACAAATGAATAAGATTCTATCGATGAGTATTACAATGAATAAGGTCATCGGTGTAGCATTAGTGATCAAGGTGTGTTATTTTGGGTTTCCTAGCCATCTGATGAATGCATTGATAAAGCCTATAGCAATAAAACGTGACCAAGGCTGCTATAAGAAAGATAATCTGGAGAACTAATGTTGATGGTGTTGGATTTTTAGAATAAAATCTTATTGTCTTTAGCCTCCTTATTTGACGTTTAAATTAATAAAGTTTTAAGTCTGATATTTTTTAATGGACTTTGAAAGATAAGTTCAAATCAGATTTGGGGAAATCTAATTTCTTCCTTGGACTTCCAATTTCTTCTTTTTGGACAGAAAATTTTGGATAAAGGAAACAAAGTCTTTATTCTTCCACAGAGAATAGAGAATGAATGTAAGAAATTCTCTTTTGTATGCAACAGCAAGAGTTAAAGTTTTTACTCTATTTTTTATTAAAGAAGTATATGATTATTCTGTTAAGCAGTGATTGCTTTAGATAATCTTGTAAGAGCTCTGGGAAGCTCGAAGAATTTTGTATGTAGCCTCAATGGCTGTGTTGGGTATCTTCTTAATTTTCTAAATTTCTTGTCCAACTTTCGGTTCTTGCTTCCTTTTTCTAATCTTGTGGTTATAGATGTCAGAATGTTTTCAAAATTTTGTCACAAACTTGTTAGAATTTCTTGTCTTAGGTCTTGTTCTTGAGAAGGCACAAATTCTTCAAAATATAAAACCCTAAAACTTGGCCATTTTTAAATAAGCCCTAAGCCGTTCTCTTAGCTTTCTATTTGAAGGTTACTTTTTGAAAGTTCACTTAAGTTCATGTTGAGAGCACATGATTTAAATATCCTTTTCTTTGAGTCAAGAAGCCCATTGATTTAATTATTTTATCCTATGTCCTTGGTACTTAGAAATTTTGCAAAATGGCAGTGTTTTAAAGTCTTGTCGTATGGTCGCATAAGCTTGTTAAAGCCTTATGCGACTATGCGACTAAGTCTTAATCTTGTGATTAATGAAGTGGCAAGTGGTGGGACCATGGGTGAAGGTGCTCAACAAATAGTATTTTAACAGCTGGCAGTTTCTTAAAGGTTGGTGGTGTTTTGAAACATAGTCGCATGGTCGCATAAGCCTTCAACAAGCTTATGCGACCATACGACTGAGCTTCATGCTTAACTTTGAGTGCTAGCGGATAAAGTTTGGAGGCTAGTCGCATGGTCGTGTTAACCTCTAACAAGCCTATGCGACCATGCGACCAACATGTGTTTGAAAAGGGGTAACCGCTGAGGGATCACCGCCGGAAGGGATGTAACATTGAAGGCTAGTCGCATGGTCGTATTAGCCTCCAACAAGCCTATGCAACCATGCGACTAAATTATGCGATCATCTGTCAAGAAAAATCTACGGCCAGATTTCAAATTGAAGATGAAGTGGGTGACAAGTCCAGGCTAACAATAGTTTCATCTCCCATACAATTAATGACTAAATCATGCGAGGTAAAGTGCCAAAATAATTGTGAAGTGATTGCAAATATTTTAGAATCTAGTTTCACTCAGAGAATTGTAAAGATATAAGAGATTTGTAGAGAGCTCGGCAAATTGAGTTGCAAAAATTAATTCTTGTGTTCTTGGGTTGATAAAACAAGGTTGGTTACTTCTGTGCTTTCTTGTTTGATTAAAAAGAGTTGCTTTGTCACCATTTTTCTTT